>SJXQ01001556.1:832377-896968 GCA_006408695.1 Aepyceros melampus | reverse complement strand
CGCCCGCCCGTGGTGGGATGGAGTGGATGAGGAAGATGTGGTATTTGGAGAGGCAGGCGTTCCAGAGACCGAGTGCTTAGTAAACACGAATGTTTCTTAGCCTCTCACCAGGTGCTTCTGCTGCTTCGCTTTCGTTCTGGTCTCTCGTTTTGCTAATGAGAGTTTGCGGGGAGTTCCAGGGGTCAGGGCCCTACCCTGTATATCCATCCTCTATCTTAAATCTCCGTGGGTTCTGTTCTTTTCTTTGTGGGAGCCAAAACCTCCCAGCCAAAGGAGAGCTGGGGCTGAGAAAGTTTTCACTTCATCCTCTCTGCTGCCCTCCCTCCTCCATGCTGCTACCCTCGGTTTTCTTTAGATGATTCTTTTCCTGCCCTGTTTCTGGCTCCGCTGCCCAACCCCTGAGGAGCTTCCTCCTCCAGGCATTCACGCCTTCCACGTGTCACTTATTCCTCTCTTCCCAGCCCAACGCCCCTCACCTACTCCAGCTCCTGAGACTATGAATCATGTTCTAAAGATGGCCTTTCTGGTTCTTCCCGGCCCAGCCCCAGCCTGCCTTACATCCTCCACCTCAGCCTGGAATGTCATCCCTCACATTTCCTTCCAAGCACAGTTCAAATCCCATCTTCCCCCCAAATTCTCCCAATTTCCCTTCTTTTCTTCTCCTTGACTTGGCTTCTCTGTTGTAATTCTTCACGTACATCTGGCTTCACACCTGGATCTGGTGTGATTCTCGGAGGTGGCCCAAGACAGGCACTTCATTGAGTGTTTTGACTGAATGGAGCTGACAGCCAGCCCAGCGTCACCTGCGCCATCAGTCTTGGAGTGGAGGGGCCGCAGGTAGCCTCCAGGTGTTCCGATGAAAGCCTGCGCTGATGGACTGTTGAAACTGTGCAGTGGGCCGGGGGCAGTTGTGATAACTTTTACTTTGGGATATGTTTGGAAATTTTTATAAATTAAAAACAAAAAAGAAAATAATATTAACGCATATATATGGAATCTAGAAAAATGGTACTGATGAACCAAGATGGTTCTTGGTGACATTCCCCTGTTAGTTACTGCAGGGCAGGAATAGTCAGAAACAGAGAATAGGCTTATGGACACGCAGCTGGAAGGAGAGGGTGGGACAAATTGAGAGTAACATTGAAATATTTACATTACCATGTGTAAAGTAGATAGCTAAAGGGAAGTTTCTGTATGGTGCAGGAAGCTCAGCCTGGTGATCTGCTACAGCCTCGAGGGGTGGAATAGGGTGGAGGGAGGTTCAAAAGGGAGGGGACATACGTATGCCATGCTGTGCTAAGTCTCGTGTCCGACTCTGTGCAGCCCCATGGACTATAGCCCACCAGGTTCCTCTGTCCATGGGATTCTCGAGGCAAGAATGCTAGAGTGGATTGCCATGCCCTCCTCCAGGGGATCTTTCAGACCCAGGGATTGAACCTGTGTCTCTTATTATGTCTCTTGGAGTGGCAGGTGGGTTCTTTACCTCTAGCGCCACCTGGGAAGCCTGGACATATGTATATCTATGGCTGATTCATGTTGATAAATGATAAAAACCAACACAACATTGTTAAGCAATTATCCTCCAATTAAGAATAAATTTTAAAAATTAGAAAGCTTTGTAAAATTTGGAGAGGAACGTCTGACCTGTCACATTCCTTAGGAGGTGTGCTCGTGAGGGCACCAGGGATGCTGGTCTCTACTGAGCTCCTGCTATTGCTCATCAGGAGACCTCCAGAGTGTAGATGACTTCCTAGAAGGCCAGGAAAGTTCCTGAAAGGTGAGATTTGTCAGAAATCACAGACTTCTTGGATGCATTTTGTGAGAGAACTCCTCCCCTGTGGAAAGAATGCAGACTATCACAACAGCAGCTCAATGTGAGAACAATAGCTTTCCGCTGATGTGTTTTATTATATGGGGTGAAGTACAGAATGTCAGCTGTCAGGTGCTGAATTTCTGTGGCTTAGCGTTCAAGTGTTCTTGGTGACATTCCCCTGTTAGTCTTTGGTGAAAGCAGTAAGCTGTGAGTGCTGTCTGTGGTGGCTGGATGTACAGTAGTGTCATTTTAGAGACTTGGGGGGGGGGGTGTCAACAGGCTCTCCTGGGCATGCAGAATGTTCAGTGAATTAGAAGAACTTTCCCGCCTCCACTAATTTAGAACAATAAAAAAACCGATTCAGGTTCTAAAGAGGAATTTCGGCCTTCAGTTCTTGAGGTATGGGCTTCAGGAAGGACTGAGATCTCATTACAGTTTCGTAGTTCAAGATCTCCCCTCTTTTGTTCTGCTCAAGTCAGAGCCGTCACCTTTGTTTTCACTACCCTGTATGAGTCTTGACTGGGTGTCAGGCACTTTAATGTGCCTTATGTTCGTTATGTGCATTCTAACGTAGTGATTGATCTAGTTTCACACTTGATCTAGTTTAACTTCCTCATTACAAAGGTACAGAACTTGAGGTCTAGAGAGATTAAATGCTTTGCTCCAGATTTTTTTTTTATGTGGACCATTTAAAAAATCTTTATTGAATTTGTTACAACATTGTTTCTTATCTTCTGAAGCAGGGCTCAAACTCCCAGCCCTTGCATTAGAAGGTGAAGTCTTAACATTGAACTGCCAGGGAAGTCCCTTGCCTAAGATTTTAAACAGGCCCAGCATTAACTTCCCACATGGCGCAGTGGCAAAGAATTCACCTGCAGGAGATGTGGGTTTGATCCCTGGGTTGGGAAGGTCCCCTGGAGAAGGAAATAGCAACTCACTCCAGTATTCTTGCCTGGAGAATCCCATGTACAGAGGAGCCTGGCAGGCTACAGTCCATGGGGTCATAAAGAGTTGGACATGACTAAGCACACCCACCCACACACATATACACACACACCCCATTAAACTTCAGAGGTCCAAGCTCTGCCTGGAACCCCAGGTTTCCCTGAGTCCATTATCTCCTCCGCGGTTAAATTGCAGGGAAAGTAAGAGAACACAGACATACTCTTCACTTTGGTTCGCTTGTCTTTTTTGCTGGAAGTAGAAACTGGTCAACATTCACCTCGTGGCAAATGAAAATCAAGTGAGGAATAAATTTGTCTCAATGATGCAGGGCGTGCCTTCTCTTTTCATTCAAATCAAAGCAAGTAGCAGAGAATACTTCTGCATGAATCATCGAGCTACTTAACAGCCTTGGCCTGAGAGCACTCTTGCTAGAAAACTGCTTATGCCCCAAGGTTATCAATCCAGTCAAGGTGACTTTTTTCACAGGAGACACAATAATTATGGCAAAGACATCTCTCTTAGAGGGTTCGATATAGCCCGAGGAAGTAAGCATCCCATATGTCGACATAGCTTGTATGAACC
Source organism: Aepyceros melampus (assembly GCA_006408695.1). Classification (NCBI taxonomy): domain Eukaryota; kingdom Metazoa; phylum Chordata; class Mammalia; order Artiodactyla; family Bovidae; genus Aepyceros; species Aepyceros melampus. The sequence continues at coordinate 893,628 of SJXQ01001556.1, read as the reverse complement.
ACAGGCTTAGAAGGGCTGTTTCACATGCTGCCCTGACATCTTTGAGCCTCACGGGGCCCCAAAAGGCTGTGTGTTCCCCTACTTTTACTGATATGCTCCCCACCATTTGGGACTCTCTCACTGGCTAGTTCCCCTAAAGCTGGACAGCAGCCGTCTACCTATTCTGCATCCTGCTGAGTTCACTTCCCTGCCAGGCCACAGTCATTGAAACCAGCCAATCACATCCTTCCCTGGGATCGGGTACCTCTCACTCTCAGGTTACTACAGAGCCTGCTCCTTATAGGCTCTTCTTCTTCCCTCTGTTCCTGAATGTAGCCTCTGTGTTGCCCCATGTGACCCAGAGTGTCCACTTCCCCCTGGACTCTCAGTATATGTGACTAACAAATTACTTTTGATCTCCTGTGTCCTGAGTCAGACGTCCTGTGTTTGGTCATCTGAGAACCCTAGGACAGGGCTCCCTCCCTCCCCAATGGGGTGAAGAGGAGGTGAACAAAACAATGACCAGACATTCATGCTAATACTAAATGGAATTCTCATAGAACTAGTGCCAAATATCACATCCTTTGGCGTTTCACTAAGCGAAGCATCAGGCTACTGACACATAGATATGGATTTGAACTGAAATTAGCTGAAACTGACCTTTATTAATTTCAAGGTCCCTGAGCTTTCCCTTGTGCTCTTTTTAATTTTTATTATTGTCACCTGGAGGTTTTTGCAAGAAACAGCATTGTTCTCTTTCCTGAGGTAGCTTAACTGTAGTCCTGCCCAAAGGCAAAGAAATCAAAAGATGACCCTTTCATTCCTGTCATTTAAATCTTTACTAACTGCATTCTTTCAGGACAGTGTAGCAGAAAGAATTTTTCTCATCTCCAAAGACAAGAGATTATAATAAGCAGATGTTTTTAATATTTTTTTTTACCATCCGAAGCATCCCAATATTAATGTATTTCTAAATTCTCAGCCCAAGAAACAGTCTTCAGTAATTTCTTTCCCTATTCATGAGATTTACAATAGGAAGGTCATGTTTGTACTAGATTTTGACTTGAAATAAATCTTTTCTCCTGGCATTTCTATAGAATCCAAGCACTTCATTATTTAGTCTTTTCCAAATATTAAATGCTTGTCATTCTTGAAGAACGAGCTAATCTTCCCTTGGTGGGTGGAGAAACTGAGATGTGGAAGTGCAATCATTGCCAGAACACAGATCATCCTAAAGGTTGTGGCTACCCATTGAAATGCTATCCTCTGCACATCTTAGACACGAAATAAAATTGTAAATTGTCTCACAAGCAGCAAGTATGACATCCTCCCACTATTAGGAAGTATTTGTTAAAAGCTCATTTGCATTTTGCCTAATGTGAGAAGCTCTATGGGGTAAATATATATTCAAGCCCCACCACCAACCTCAACACAGGCTCTGGTCGATCAATTCACTACCCCTCTTTCTAGACTGTGCCTCATACAGATCAAAATATATTCTGAGTTCAGCTGGACAAGGCTTCGTTTAAACCACATCTGGTGCTCATCAAACCTCTATTTTAAGAGTGGGGAATTCTTTTTCAGAGATAGATTCTGTCTGGAAGGTCTATGGCAGCAAACAGTCCTCATTAAATTTCACAACATTTTACCAACGTCTATACAGTACCCGCTTTTCCAGATTACGGAATCCAGACAAAAACCCTGACCCCCCACTTCAAAGAATTCCTCACTTGACTAATTCTAAAGAGTAAATTGATTTTCTCATCATTTGTTGTGTTTGACAATAGAAAGGCTGATGCAGCAACATTGCTAAAATGACAGCTCCTTTCTATCCGAGGGGAAGGAATTTGTGTTAATATTCTTAATGACTGGCATCTTTATGAGAATGTGAAATCGTTTATCCTCAGCAATAACCTGCCTAGGATTAAAAAGTACTCGGTACTTAGAACGGAAGTCATCTGTCAGGAAAAATTATTTAGACGGATGCAAATGAACTGAATGAATTGGCTTCCTAATTATGGTTGTATAGTCAAGTTTGTTAAAATCGGTTTGAGTTGAAGCATTTGGAGAGGATCTTTCAAGAAGTGATCTGACATTTTGCTGGAGGAAAAGACAATACGTTTGTCTGATAAACTCCTTTCACATTTCCTAAGCATTTCTGGAAATGATTTAAGAAGGAAGGGCATGTAAATTGAAGGAAAATGCATTAAGTGCACTTTATCTCTTGCTAATTTGTAACAAAAGTAATAATGCCTCACAGAAAACAGCGAACAGCATGTTCGTCGTAATGCCCTAGATTCTACCTAATAATAATTCTATCTAATAATAACCAATATTATTTTCCATGGGGGCTTGTTTCAGCCTTCTTGGGGCTGACTTGGGAGTGAGCCCACAGAAACAAGTCTATGCCAGCCCTTAACAACAATGTAGAGACCAGTCTGTATTCTGTAAGAGTTGTTTCCTTCTTAATGGGCATGGTTTTGCACACCAGTTAGCAAGTTTTTACTTGAATCTCAGTCTTCTCTTCCTCACCACCTTGACAGCAAACTTCCATTCAGCTTTTTACAAAAGAAGCCTAGTAAACTGTGGGAAGAAGCACTTTACTAGCATTGGCAATTAAATTAGTCTGGGGAAAAGGTGTAAATTGCAGGCAAATGCAAATTCCTTCCATGTAATTAATGATGGGGTTTTACCATTTAGCATTTCTGCAGAACTTTCTTTTGAGAGTCAGCACTGACTTTTGAAGACAAAATGACTTGGGTCCAAATCCTAGCTCTACAGGTGTGTAATTTTTTTTAAAGTCTAGTTCTTCTAAGTAGAATGACTAGTACAGATATAGCTAAGTTTATAGCAGTGTCCAGCATGTCGTCGGTACTCAGTTATCATTCAGTTTCTCCTTTTTCTGCCTATTTTAGGGCATTCATGTCCTAATCACTAGTTTAGTATTATTTGCCCTGAGTGAGTAAAAAACATTCCTTTTTTCAGTGAGTACATATTGAGCGGTGACCCTGGCAACAGCTCTGTATTTAAATATAAATATTAAAGATATTGGAGAAGGAAATGGTAACCCACTCCAGCATTCTTGCCTGGGAAATCCCATGTACAGAGAAGCCTGGTGGGCTACAGTCCATGGGGTTGCAAAAGAGTCTGACATGACTTCCCAACTAAACAACATCATTAAATGATACAAAGAGATAACAGGAAGGATCTTTTAAAAAAGAGAATGATTGATACTTATTAATAATAATCCGAGTGTTATAGTTGCAACTTCAGCCCCAGGAGCAAAGTTATTCAGAGCATCAGATAAATTCAAGCTGTTGGGGCTAGTGTCAGAAATCCAAAGAAAGCTTTTGCTAGAAAATAGTGGATTAGAGAGACATAGAAAAAAAAACCCAGGGAACACGATCCAACAAATTCAGTGGGACCAAATCCAGTTTGCTCCCTCCAGTTTTGTTTTTTCTTTTTGGTATGTGTGTGTGTGTGTGTGTGTGTGTGTGTGAGAGAGAGAGAGAGAGAGAGAGAGAGAGAGAAAGTAGAGGGGAAAAAAAGACCCTGATGCTGGGAAGGTTGAAGGCAGAAAGAGAACAGGACATCAGAGGATTAGATGGTTGGATGGCATCACCAATTCAATGGGCATATGAAGTTGGGCAAACTCTGGGAGATGGTGAGGGACAGGGAGGCTTGGCGTGCTGCAGTCCATGGGATCCCAAAGAGTCAGACACAACCTCGCGACTGAGCAAGAGGGAAAAATGGCAAATGCAAGAGCATATGCCAATGAGCAGGGACTGAGCAAAGCACAGAAGCACAGAGTGGGAGGAGGAGATGAAGGGGTGCGGAGGTGGAGGAGATGAGGGAAGCGGAGCCGTGGGGGTCGTGCAGTCGTGCAGTCTTTGAGAGACCCTGGTGGAGGATGTGTTGAGCCGGAGACAGGAAAAAGCCTCATTCTGCAGAATCTACAAGAACCCATGTCTGGGGCTGGCAGGTGTATTAGTAAGAACCAGAGGTCAAGAGCCTGAGGCGAGGGTGATGGACAGCAAGAGAAGTGGTAATGGGCAGAGCCCGAAAGAGTTGCTTTGCTGCTGTAAACCGGTGCCAAGTGGAGAAACCCGAGACCAACCTGTGATTGACTTACCTGAATGCACTTTTTACCCTGAAATTCACTAACATTGCAGTCAAGTTAAGCTGTGCACTTAAAGTATCTGTGTGCTGGGTAGGGTAGGACAAAGGTCATAGTACCAAGGCAGGAAAGATGTAGGGGAATGCGGTCTTCTTAGCTCACTTAACTATTTGTGTTTGAGGAAAGACAGATACAAGTGAATATCAGAAACTTTGGAGCCGTCCACAAAAGGGATGGCTGCAATCGTGGGTAGGAAGAAAGGAGGTGGAAAAGTGTACCTGCCTTTTACCTGGACTTCACGTCTTCCCTGACTGATCCTTTTCTGCATCATTGCTCAGCTGGCGTCTGTGAGGGCATCTTACATAGTAAGTCACCTGTGTTCCCTTTTTATCCTGACTGGTTGTAGCAAAGGGAAAAATCATGGACTCCCACCAGCGGTGAGACTGAGCATTACTTTTTTCATAGAAACAGGCGATTATCCAAAAAAGGTTATTCAGACAGTCCAAAGCTGTCAGATTATTGACAGAGCAGTTCAGGTTTCCAAGAACTGGCTTAAAAAATATTCTTCAGTGAACTTTGTTCGCTTCTTTATCATTTTTTTTTTCTGACTTTGAAACTATGCGTTTTGCAGCAAAGCTGAGACTTGGCAAATTGAAAGTGAAAGTGAAAGTTAAGTCACAGTTGTATCTGATTCTTTGTAACCCCATAGACTGGGGCCTACCAGGCTCCTCTGTCCAAGGGATTTTCCAGGCAATAGTACTGGAGTGGATTGCCATTTCCTTTTTCAGGGGATCTTCCCAATCTAGGGCTTGAACCCAGGTCTCCCGCATGGTAGACAGATGCTTTACTGTCTGAGCCACCAGGGAAGTCAACTGAACCGATTCACAAATCCCGTATTTAAGTACTTCGGCTTCCCTGGTGGCTTAGTGGTAAAGAATCCGCCTGTCAATTCAGGAGACACAGGTTGGATCCTGGGTTGGGAAGATCCCCTGGAGAAGGAAATGGCAACCCTCTCCAGTATTCTTGCCTGGGAACTCCCATAGACAGAGGAGCCTGGCAAGCTATAGTCCATGGGGTTGCAAAAGAGTCAGACATGACTTAGTGACTAAACAACAACAACCATTTAAATATTTAGATCATGACATCTTGAAAGCTTTTTAAGAGAGAACTCCAAACATCCTTTACATTTAGCAAACACTTACTGGATGTTTAATATATGCCAGAGACTGCTGCCAATGCAAATAGGATATGGTACCTGCTTTTTCAAACATGTGCTTTTCCATACAAACTGTGTTCCTGGAAAGAATTCTCTCAATCGCAGAATTTAAAGATCATCGAATATATGAAAAAGAACTTGGCTGAAATATCAACTGAGCTTAAAGGAAAAAGGGAAAATGTGGAATAGGACAATGTAATTAACAGTGGGAGGTTCGCAGGTCCTGCCTCAGCCCTGATAGTTCTGCACATCAGTCAGGTTAGACTCTCAGACATGTTTCCTTGTTTGTATGATGGGGACTATGAGAATTACATGTCATAGAGATGTGTAAAAATTAAATCAGATAATATATATATAAAGCACTTCCTTGCACATAGCAGGTAGGTACTCAATATACTTAGCGTATAATAGTAAGTAAAACAGGCATCATTCGGTTTTGTTCTTTAAGTGACTGTTATTTTTGTCTCTTACTAAAGCATGAGACCTAGAAGTTTTAGATATGGTCATTAAGGGTATGAAGAGGCAGTGGACTGTCAAGAGGATTCATTGGAATGAGTACTCTTCTGAAGTTTTCAGACTTGTGTATCTGTCTCCAGAATATGGCAGCCAGTTAGTTTCACAGTCTGTTTCTTAATCTGTAAAATGGGTCCAATAATGCCTGTGCTATCTACTTTATTCAAAAAGTTATGAGGATAAAATAAAATAGGGTTATAAAAATGATTTGAAATGGGTAATATGATATACAAACAAATGTTATAACTAAATAATAATTATGAGTTTCCTTGAGCTATGGTACTGATGACTGATTGGAAAAAAGTGTAATTGTGGTTTATATATATTTTAAGTGGAAGTTACTGTTCATTTTATACAGAAATTGAGTATAGATTTAGAGGAAGTGTGGAAAAATAAGAATACTTGGATTCTAATCAGATTGCCGGAAGAAATATCAATAACCTCAGATATGCAGACGACATCACCCTTATGGCAGAAAGTGAAGAGGAACTAAAGAGAGGAGAGTGAAAAAGTTGGCTTAAAGCTCAACATTCAGAAAACTAAGATCATGGCACCTGGTCCCATCACTTCATGGGAAATAGATGTGGAAACAGTGGAAACAGTGTTAGACTTTATTTTTGGGGGCTCCAAAATCACTGCAGATGGTGACTGAAGCCATGAAATTAAAAGATGCTTACTCCTTGGAAGGAAAGTTATGACCAACCTAGACAGCATATTCAAAAGCAGAGACATTACTTTGCCAACAAAGGTCCGTCTAGTCAAGGTTATGGTTTTTCCAGTAGTCATGTATGGATGTGAAAGTCGGAATATAAAGAAAGCTGAGTGCCAAAGAATTGATGCTTTCGAACTGTAGTGTTGGAGAAGACACTTGAGAGTCCCTTGGACTGCAAGGAGATCCAACCAGTCCATCCTAAAGGAAATCAGTACTGAATATTCATTGGAAGGACTGATGTGGAAGCTGAAACTCCAATACTTTGGCCACCTGATGTGAAGAGTTGACTCATTTGAAAAGACTCTGATGCTGGGAAAGATTGAAGGTGGGAGGAGAAGGGGACAACAGAGGATGAGATTGTTGGATGGCATCACCGACTCAATGGACATGAGTTTGAGCACACTCTGGGAGTTGGTGAAGGACAGGGAGGCCTGGCGTGCTACAGTCCATGGGGTTGCAAAGAGTCGGACATGACTGAGTGACTGAACTGAACTGCCCCAATCCTTTCATCAATTGTTGCTCATTTTCTCTTTTTATGGGCTTCCCTGGTAGCTCAGAGGTTAAAGCATCTGCCGCAATGCAGGAGACCTGGCTTCAATCCCTGGGTCGGGAAGATTCCCCTGGAGAAGGAAATGGCAACCCACTTCAGTATTCTTGCCTGGAGAATCCCATGGACGGAGGAGCCTGGTGGGCTACAGTCCACGGAGTCTCGGAGTCGGACACAACTGAGCGATTTCACTTTCACTTTCACTGTTTGTTTGTTTTCCTTGAGTTCAGTGAAAGTTGCTTGCCTCATGGTCTTATAACCCTAAATATCTTTCATTGTGTATTATCCAAGAATGCAACTTCATTCTTATTCTTTAAAAGGGGCATAGGTACTTAGCTGGGTGATGTGTTCCTCAAGGTTTTCAAGATCAAATGAATGGTTTGAAAGCACTTTAGAAAGTATAGACTGTTATACAAAGTTAAAAGTTTCATAAATGGGAAAAGTCAAATTTCATAAAACATTAGAGGACTAAGCAAAAAAGGACAGACTAAGAAGTCCATTTTCTCTGTGTATAAGAAGCTAAAGGTTGAGTAACCTTTGGAATCTCTGATGGGTCGGGGAAATGAGAAAGATGTCTTCAGTTACACTACTGAAAAAGTTTTCATCCTTTTTGTGTGTAGTTTTTCATTTTTAATAGCTTGCCATTTTATGTGGCCTTTTTGGTGGAGATTATGAGCATGTTTCAGAAAAAAGTCATAACGACTTAAGGGCAACCGCTGCTCAACGGCAGAACAAAAGAGCTATAAAGACTTTGGAAAGAGCTCAGCTTTATTTCTTCTGACCTCTCTTCAAGTAGTGAAAATGACCTGTTTTATTTTCATTATGAACAATGGCTGAGATACAAATAATAAATAGGAAAGCATGTTTTACAGAAGTGGTCAAAGTATAGGCTTAGTTCAAAGGAGAAAATATCCTTATGGACCAAAGATATAATTTTTCATAGAATTCTTTTCCAGCACTTGCTGTAATTAAAATTTAACTATATGACAAACAGGTAATTATTCTGCCAAAATAACTCTACATTCACAACAGAATTCTTCCTTTTACCACAGATGTAATACTGGTAAGCCTGATTTCTTTATAGTTCTAACCAGGTTTTCAATCACACTCTCAGTGAATTGAAATATAGCTGATAACAGTCTGAATCCACATACTCTTTTTCTTGTGACATATTCCTTGCATTGCTCTGAAAATCAGTGACTTTTTAAATAACAAATAGAAATATATGATATATTTTAAAAACAAAGCTATTTTTTCCCAAAAAATCAAAACCACACTTTAAAATTCTAAGTTAATCTTTTTTTGGAATTATTAAATTATTATTCTTGATAGTGCAAGATGAAAAATGTAAATTAATGGTTTTGAAAGACATTTATGATCCAATAATCACTCATTTTACTTCCTATACAAATAAATCTGTTTTAGACATAAATTATTTAGGTGCATACTGGTTTATCCACTCACATAATTTAGAAAGCTCTGAAGAATATGACTCTTATACTTCTCTTGGGAAAATTCCAGAACCTGAGGATGTATGTCCAATGTTTATTTCTCAGTGAGGTGACGTCAGGGCAGCCCAACTCCAGGAATTAAACCAAGGTCTCCTGCATTGCAGGCAGGTTCTTTACCTTCTGAGCCATCAGGGAAGCCCATGGAAGGCAACAGGTTTCCCTAATGTATTACATATATAATAATATATGTATTTGAAATCACTGGAAGCATGAAGCAGTGAAGTAGGTGTTAGAAGACATGAGTTCCAATGTGGATTACTCCACTCGCTAGCTCTGTAGACTCCTCTCTCAGATGCTGTTTTCTGGTGTGAAGAAATGATGTATTTGCTTTGCCAGTCCAAAGACTGCAAGTTCCGGTGATTCGACTCAAGGGAAAATGTTTTGAGGGTGTGATGGTTAATACTATTATCATCACTTGGGTAACATTCTGTTGGCAACGGTTAAAAGGTAGCTTTACAAACAAGGCTCTTTATAACAAAGCTTCAAACTTTCAGATCAGCGCTTGGGTATTTCTGGTAGAATGGATTTTCCACAAAGAATGCAACTAAACAGTAAATGCTCTGCTGCTATTTGTTCCAGCCCTGAGACTTCTCTGCAGTCCCTGATTATTCATCATGGCACTAGTAAGAGGGGCCGTGGGAGAGCTAGTTTCACACCCTCATGTTTTCCTCAGTTCTAGAGGACATCTGACACATGAAATCCAGTTAGTCCTGGTAGAACTTTACTGCCTTATATGTTTTGATAAAGCCTGGCCTAGAACTATCTAAGAAATGTGGGTTTTAGAATTTTTTTAGGCAGGCTTCATTTCCTCAGGTGGTGCTGGTGGAAAAGAATACGTCTGCCAATGCAGGAGATACAAGAGATGCCAGTTTGATCCCAGGGTCGGGAAGATACCCTGGAGAAGGAAATGGCAACCCATTCCAGTATTCCTGCCTAGAGAACTGCATGGACAGAGGAGTCTGGCAGGCTACAGTCCATGGTGTCCAAAAGAGTTGGACACGACTGAGCACAAACACTTTCATCCTTTTTTCAGTTTCCTCGGATGTAAAATGGGAGATTTTTATCTAGATGATCTCTGAGGTATACCTCTTATAGTCTGTGCTTCTATGATATTTTCCATGCCTTTCTTGGGAAATCTAGCCTTAATTCTGATTATTTCAGAAAACTACAAGAAATAAGAGCCAGTAGATCCAATAGAATGTGTGATAATTTCCTCTTTCTTCTAAGTGATTTAAAACCTCTCCTCTCACTGGCAAATTGTCCTACAGTTGAGAACGTGATTTCAAGCCAATGAATTTTTATAGTCAAATCCAACTACAGCAACAGAAAAATATGATTTACTGTGCAGTTTTCAGGGCATTTTAATTTATGGTATGCAGCAGATAGTGGATACTTTCATCCAGGTGGGATGGGTCTGTCTGTCTGGCACTGTCCCTAAAATTCTGGTCTAGCCATAATTTTACATGCCCTTAAAAGTGGAACTGTCACAGTCTCCTCAGTTCAGCTCTCAAGAGAAATTAATTGATAGCATAGACTCTTGAGTGGCTGGCATGTGAGTGACACCCAGCTCTGCAATTTCACACTAATCAAGGAGGATGGGAATTCTAGTTGGCCTATTGTCTATTTAAATCTGTTTCTGGATGGAATTCAGCTGGCCCAAATGTAGCACTGAGAGTGATGTGCAGAAGATGGAAAAAAATTAAGCCAGAAAACTGGTACATGAGATAGTGCTTTCCACAGTGTCAAAAGAATTGTCTGGTGTGGTTGTGGATTTACTTTTGATTAGTTTCCTCAAATTTCTCAGTGACTAAAATGCAGCTTTCTATCCCAATTATCCTTGGCCAATCTGGTAATGAATATGTAATGAAGACCTATGGCCTATATCAGATATACTGTCTTGAAGCTATGCTTGATAGAGGCAGAGGTTTAAAACTCAACTTTTGCCTTCATGTTTCTGATAATAAAGAGAGGGAGCAATATTAAAAATCTGTGAAGAATAGTAATAAATGCAAAAGTGTACTTAATCAAGAGCTAAAATTAGATGGCAACATGTTAAGTGGTAAGAGACCACCTATGAGAAGGGACTTATTAATAGTTGGTATAGTGAACAAAAGAAAGTTCCATGTAAGTAATGGGGTAAGTTTTCTTCAAGGATGGGTGAGATGTGAACATCATAGCTGTGATAGGAGGACAGCCTGAGCCCAGAAAACCCTATGAGCAAATCCTTAGCAGTAAAAGTAAGTGATGGAAATTTAGGAGATGCTGAACCAACTCAGTAAAGAACAGAAAATACATCAGGGAAGGGATATGACTTAAGTGGAAAACACGATGCAGTTCCTTAAAGGCTGGTGTTTTATTTATTAATAAGCAGGATGCTATAGAAAATTGGCTATTTTAGAATAATGGAAGAGCATGATGAAAATGATGCTAGAAGATTAGTTTAATAGTGATATATAAAATGAGTGGAAAAAGAGCAAGAGATGGTGCAAAACTGAATTAAAGTCCTTCCCTGTTCCTCCCACCATGCTTTTTAATTTCAAAGGAGAATATCTTATTTATTTAGACTGGTCTTAGGGAAAGAGCAGAGCTTGCCAGTTAAGGAGATAATTTAACCTAGATGGAGGGAACAGTAGAATAAAGGTTAAGAGTTAGTGGGAGGCATGCTCCTAAAAGGTTAATTAATTTGCTCAATATCTCATTATTAATGGTAACCAAGCTCTAGAATCCAGGTTGCCAATGTTTTCCCACTGTACACTCTGCTTCTTTTTCCTAGCTATAACACAACTGCCACTGTTCAGCAAATTTTGTCATTGCTAGTGACATTTTAACCTATTACTTGCCCAGCATGAAATAAGCTTTACCTGAAGCCAATGAGGCAGTCCAGTGGGGTTTTCTAAATTTCTAAAGGGGTCAGAATAGTGGCAGAAGCAATTAGAAGAGTACTTCCAATTCCACTTCTGAGATGAAGGCAGTGGGTGTCCAGAAGGGTGGCTCAATGGATTTCTGGTTTTATCTACTTTTTATTAAAAACTTTTTTTTTTTTTGGCCGTGCCACGTGGCATTTGGGATCTTAGTTCCCTGACCAGGGATTGAATCCACAGGCCCTACATAAGAAACACAGAATCTTAACCACTGGGCCACCAGGGAAGTCCTTGGATCTCCAATTTTAGAGCAAAACAACTAATGAGAATAACACCTGCTACACATGAAGTGTTTCATAAGCTTATTTCCTGTTTTCTGTCCTTATTTTTGTGTCAAAAAAACACGATTCTAAAACAAGGTGTGTTTGACTGGTATTTTCCCCCTTCCTCTCCACTTATTCACTTTTCTTTTCTTCCAAGGACTATGCTTCTCCTTGTCAAGAAGTCTTTGTACCTCTGAGACAGGTCGATAAGTTGAACATGTAGGAATAGAATCCTGAATTGAAATGTGAGTTGAGACAGTCTGGATGAAGGAGTTTTAGAATATCAGCCTATACTCCATACCCTCATCTCCACATATGCAGGCTCATGAGCCTGTTGACTTAAGTGGACGCCAGCAGAAAAGACCTAATGTTAAACTTCACAGTTAAACCCAACTTTTGTGCTTGCTGCAGATGACATTTATTGCTCTAATGATGGAAGGAGGTATTCTGTCTTTTTCCCTTGGTTCCTTGCACTGGATGTCTTGAGAATGACCAAGTCGGTCGTTAGCTGTTAATAGCTTCCGAGTATAAACTAACTCATGCCAATTTGACCCCCATGGGTGGCAACCCTAACTGAGAACTAGATTTACAGGTGTGGATACTTAGGCTGGCATTTCTCCCATAGGAACCAGGGAACATGGTTCAGCAAGCTCAGTTGAGTAAAATAAAACGAGCCAAAGTCTTCATTAAAAATTTGAACAGAACCCAAGTCTCTTTTGAGGAACCAAAATGCTGTCAGGTCTCCCCAGGTCAATATTATTCCCACAAATTTCTAGCAATTTAAATCCCAAATCTAGCAGACTCAAGCAGTGTATTCTTTCAATCATGCTGCCTTGCTCCTCCCCACATCTGATGCAAGAGTGTGAAATGGCAAATATAATCTTCTACTTCTAATAAAATTATATCTAATCCTGAAAATTATTCACTGATTTAGCATCAAGAATGGCTCTCCTGTTTTTGGAGAGAAGCTTAAAATGAAATGTGACAAACTAAAGAGTAGAACAAGAAGAGATAGAAAGAAAAGCAGGTCAGGAAAATCTTTCTCAAAGCTTTAAATTAAGAATGATTTGTCGTTGTAGTGAGTGAAAAAGGGAGTGTCTATATCACTTGTAAAATAAGTTATTCACACATTCTGTAAAAGGATGTCAACCAAGTTAGAAGCTGATCGTTTATGAGCAGAAGCAACTTAAATATTTCACCTCTTCTTGCCTCTTTACTCTTTAAATTATATGTCCCTCTCCACTAACATTTTCTTAGCTGAAAGAAGAGAATTATAGATATTGTTCACAAGTAGTTTGTTTTTCTGAGTTGAAAATCCCTTACTTCCCTAAAGTTTAAAAACACTAGAAGAGTTATTGAGCCAATTATTTTCTGAATCTGAGAAAAGATCCTTTTCATCTAAGGAGGAATATGTCATAAAAAACATCACAGTGGTATATTCTGTCTTATGTCCACGGATGATCAAAAGTTCAATTTTATCGGTTCAAAATTATATTATTAAACATTTAGATGCACATGTTGGAGTAGGGAATGGCAGCCTACTCCAGTATTCTTGCCTGGAAAATTCCATGAATAGAGAAGCATGGCAGGCTATAGTCCATGGGGTCACAGAGAGTTGGATACTACTGAGCACACAGCACATGCATTTATAAAGTTATCCCAACCATAGCTTGCGATATGTATAGTGTTACAAAATGAAATTCTACTTCCAGCATCCTTATTTTCCTTAAGGGTTGTCACCACTCCCTGATTTCCTGGGCTTCAAGCCTGTGTCTTCTTTGTCATTGTCTTTCCTTTGTCTTTTATTTGACTAATTACCAAGCTTTTCACAATGTTTCTTACACCCATCCTTTCCTCACTATCAGTGTTTCTGATGAGAACAGCAACTTATTTTTCATTTTCTTTTTTGGACTCTCAATTGAGTGTTGCCCCTGCACTCATCTCTTTCTCTTTCCCCATTCCTGAGAAACCTACTGCTTAAACATCCTAAAGCATCTATTTCAAAAATAGATACAACCTCGCTAGCTGAAATCCTGGTGTGTCATGACACTCTGGAATCTGGCCTAATTCAGCTGACATGATGTGCTTAAAATAGAAAAGGGGGGACGTCCCTGGTGGTCCAGTGGTCCTCCAAGCTCTCAGTGCAGGCGGCATAGGTTTGATCCCCTGGTTGGGAACTAAGATCCTGAACGCCACACAGCACAGCCAAAAAAAAAAAAAACTAAAATAAAAAAGGGTACAAAATAGAGGCAACCAAGGACTGTATTATTCCTCCTTCTTTCTTATCTTTTTCTCTCTCTTCCTCCATCACTTTATTTCCTTCCTCTCCCTCTCCTCTGCCGAATACCTCCCTTTATCATATATTCCCAAACTGCATCTATGCACATCCCCTGACTCAGAAATACTATGTCTTGGCTTGCAAATAACATGCACAATTTAACTCCAAGCCTTAACTCAGGTGGTTTCTTCTGCCATCTTGGAAAAAGATCCAACTCTTTGAATTCTTACTAAGTTCTAGGTGCTGTGTACAATATCTTACTTTTATTTATCTCACTGAAACTTCTATACTTTGTGATCATCATATCTCCATTTGACAGAGAAGAAAACTGAAGAAAAAAGGGTAAATGAATTGTCTCCATAGACTTTGCAAAGAATGGAGGTGAATCACTGCTATGATTCATCGCTTAATGATGTAGAGAAAAGTCTTGCCTGGCTCGGATTCCAGCTCCTCCAGTAGGGGGCTCTGTGGACATCCTTTTTATTTGATGAGTAGTAATAATTGACACTTGACCACAAAATTCTTTGCATTACTACTAAAAAAATTTGGGGAGGGGGAAGCATGTCTTCCACTCACAGCTAAACTAGATATTCCTAAAGGGAAAGAATAGTATCCTACGTTATTTTGTAATCCTCTGAGCACTAAGAGAAAAGTATATACACAAGAAGTTGCTGAGTACACATGCTCAGTTGCTCAGTCCCGTCTGACTCTTTGCAATGCCGTGGACTGTAGCCCACCAGGCTCCTCTGTCCGTGGGATTTCCCAGGCAAGAATACTGGAGTGAGTTGCCATTTCCTACTCCAGGGGATCTTCCCAACCCAGGGATCGAACCCTGGTTTCCTGCATCTCCTGCACTGGCAGGAGGATTCTTTACCACTGCACCACAGCAATATTAGCACACTGCCACAGCTTTCAGCCTGTTCTTTTGGTTTTATTTAGAAGTTACCTATGGCTGTTTCTTAGGATAACGGATCAACTGCCAAAAAGTAGTTTAAGCTGTGATACTGAGTCTGTCCCTCAAGTCTCTTTTACTAAATATAGATATATGACATGAATGGGATAACACATGTGAAACCTTCGGAAATAAAAAAGTATTATACACCCCTTGCTTTTATTCATTTGCTGTATCCAGAACAGTTTCTTTTTTCTTGCCAGTGTGAAAGCTCTCAAGAGAGAGGAAGGAGCACATGACTTTAGAGGCCTTTTTGGGGGGAAGATGCACTTCTCGTAATGAAAGTTAAAAGTTGAAGTGTCCAGAATTTATGGATGAAACATCAAGCACATCTGTGTACTAGGATATTCTACTCAGGGGAAGACTGATTACTGGCAGGTGAAGGTTAAGGAGGAAGCTTGAAACTCGCAGGAAGTCTATTCAGAGGAGATGTCATGTTATAGAAAGGTGATTTTGATGCTAAGCCAAATTAGTAATAGGAGTTTGAGGCTAATAACCACAGGTGTACACTTACATTAACTTACCAAGAAATGCATAATAGTCTTGTATGCATTTCACCTGTTGTCATCATGACCCTGGTAGAGCTAATATCTCATAACAGTCTGGTCTTCAGTTTTAAGTTAATATAGCAGGTGTTGCCTATGAGTTATAACACCATACCACAAAACGGGTCAATAAACAGAACCCCCTGAAATTCAGATTTTTATTGTGTCTGTTAAGAATGTGCTCTTATTGCTCAGAAGAATGAAGAGATGCTTAGATTCGTGTATTTGGAGGCTCTATCAAGGAAATGACTACAGGAGAATTTTCCTGAGTTCTTGAAATAAATTTGTTTCAGCCTATTATGTATTCCATGAAGTGGAAAAGCTGCATATATTAGTAGCTCTATTTGCAGATGAGAAAAAGCAGAACAAAGTAATAACAAAAACTAGTTCAGGGTTTCAGTTCATTGTAGCAATAGACCTTCTTTCTAGCAACCACAGTTTGTAGCTGAGCTGAAGATTTAGACAATGCCAACACCAGAAAACAAATGAAGTAAAATGAAATGAAAAGATGCTTGCTCCTTGGATAGAGAGCTGTGACAAACCTAGACAGCATATTAAAAAGCAGAGACATCACTTTGCTGACCAAGGCCTGTATAGTCAAAGCTCTGGTTTTTTTTAGTAGTCATATACGGATGTGAGAGTTGGACCATAAAGAAGGCTGGGCACTGAAGAACTGATGCTTTCAAACTGTGGTGCTAGAGAAGACTCTCGAGTGTCCCTTGGACCGCAAGGCGATCAAATCAATCAATCCTAAGGAAATCAACCCTGTATATTCATTGGAAAAACTGATGCTAAAGCAGAAACTCCAATACTTTGTCTACCCAATGCGAAAAGCTGACTCACTGGAAAAGACCCTGATGCTGGGAAAGATTAAAAGCAAAAGGAGAAGGGGCGGCAGAGGACGAGATGGTCAGATAGCATCCCTGACTCAATGGATATGAGTCTGAGCAAACTTCAGGAGACAGTGAAGAACAGGGGAAACTGGCGCGCTGCAGTCTGTGGGGTCACAAAGAATCGGACGGGACTTAGCGACTGCACAACAACAACAGAACAGAAATGAAGACTGAGGAGAGTGAAAAACTGAAGAGAATGAAACAAAAGCAAAAATACATGAAGGCAGATGAATGTGTACTTCAGAGTCAGTTGCTTTGCAAGAGAAAATTCAATTCTTGTGCTTTTATAACATAATTGGATATGAGATAAAAACAAATCTCCTTCTTACTATGGTTCTTCTCTTACGCAAGTGTCCAGTCTTGCTCATGAATTTATCAGCCAAATAAACTTTTGAATCTTTATTTTATGTTCAACCAGAGCCAACAGGGCTCTTAACTTGTTGCTAAATGCTGCACCCCACTGTCAACCATCTAACTGTCTTGTGTGAAAATTTATCACTACCTGAAATTTGTAGATTAACTTGGATAGACACTACCTTCTCACACAAAAACACATTGTGTCCGCTCATTTTTTCAGCATAGCTATTC
The DNA here is from genome assembly GCA_006408695.1 of Aepyceros melampus. Lineage (NCBI taxonomy): Eukaryota > Metazoa > Chordata > Mammalia > Artiodactyla > Bovidae > Aepyceros > Aepyceros melampus. Next base: position 876,593 of record SJXQ01001556.1, on the reverse strand, counting down.
AATATTGATTTCACCCTTTCTAGTTAATTAACAGTGGCATGGCTCAGAGTTTCTTAGGTCCACAGTTTCAAATATGCAGAAATATTTTCTTACAGATTTGTGGTTGTGGAGTAAAAAGGAGATCAGAGTATAAGAAAAGATTTGACTTTTGAAGGTCAAGTGTAGAGCTACATTTTTTTTAATTAACAAAGGTTTACTGCACCATTGTGCAGTAGTACATGGATCCCATATTTTGAGCATCTAGTGTATCTGCTCCAGCTGGAGATGAGGTTCAGCCAGGTAACCATTAATGCTTCTTTTGAAAGTTGCATAGTTGTTTCTGCTGGTAAGAGAGAGACATCTCCAGAAATCCTGCCCTGCCCTTCATTTACAGGACTCCCATTTTCTTTCCTTTCCCTGGTCTGGGGCAGGTGCAGACCAGATGATCAGGAGTACAAAGAATATTCTTTGATCTATCCCCAAATCCTGAAAACTGAATGACCAGGGTCCTAGGACATGTAAGCTAGGTGGCATTTAGTGCTTTGTGAGATCATTTCTCGGTCAGTCCACTGCCCTTCTGGGGGAAGGGTACAGATAGACGACTCAGTGTTTGATGGTGGGTGCAGAGTTTAGGAACAGGCCAGAACTAAAGCTGATTGCATTCAGCTTTTTGTTCAATTTGCTTTAAAGGTGAAGGACAGCAAAGGTCCAAGCACCTTGCTTTATCTAAATGGTATCTTGCTTTACCAATTACTTCTGGAAGCTTGACCTGACTCTCTACAATGTTTTGCCAAGTTATTATTTCTTTCCAAACAGTGAGGCAGGGGGAAGGAAGAGAAGCACATGACCCTTTGGTGAATTCAGCTCCCTGCTGGGGTCCACTGCCTAGGCCCTTTGTTCCCCTAGCCCTGCAGCCCAGCGTCTGCTCTTTATTATCCTTTAATGCAGGACCCAGGACTCCCTCCTCCCTCCAAAGGGTATTCAGCTGTCACCATTGTCCCTATGGGTCCATTAACTCAGTTGCTCCAAATCCCCTAAATGCTAAAAGCAGCTCTTCCTGCTCCCTGTCTCCTCCCCAACTTCCACCCCGCTACCACCTTTGGTGGCAGAGAAAAAGGCTAAAAGAAGACATACTCTAAATAGACAGAATGAGTGATTGACATGACCAAGATGAACACAGTCGCGCATCCTAAACCTACATCTGCTTATGTATCTACCAACATTCTTTCTCCCCTGTTTATTGCACATGCACTGAGCTAGGTGCTTTGTAGGTTTCTTCACAACATTCCCAAAGAATGTATTCCTCTCTTCATTTTACAGAAGGAGCTGAACAGTTAAGCATCTGTTCAAAGCCACACAGTTCGTTGAGAAGTAGCACCTGAAATCACAATACAAGTCTGTCTGAACCCAACGACTATTCTGCTTCCTAAATCACATTTGAAATCTCACACCATAGCAAAATTTCCTGCCACTGTTACAGAAAACTGAAATAGGTTGGGGGGGGGGAGTTCAGATAATAGTCGAGCTTAATTTGGGGCAATCATTTCACAAGTGGCATCTTTCCTAAGCTGTAAATTTCCCCAATACAGCCCAATCAAGTTTTACCATTTTTTCCTTTTTCTTTTATGAATGGAGAGGAGGCTATCAGAGCCAACAAATGACTCTAAAGTGGGATAATTAGAAGAGTGCCTTGCATATCTGAGTGACCCTGTGAGCTAGTTGACACACATCTTTTAATGAGACACAAAGTGGACCAGACTAGTTCCTGTCTTAGGATACCTCACCCTACCTGAGCAGTCAAGTGATAAAAAGGCAAGGGTAAAGAAACAAGGTAATTGTGTTAATGGTCAGCCCCAAGCGATGGGAAACCTCAGTGGGATATATGGTAGTCAGAGAAGTTTTCCTGGGGGAGGTAGAACTTAGAGAGGCTGAGGATGTCCTACACATAGGCTTATAAACAGAACCAGAAGGAATACACGTAATGATAAACTCTCATTTTGCAGACAATAAGAGGGAAAACTGGAGTGGTTAGAGGTAAGAGAAGAGACCAGGAAGTGGGGGACATTGACCTGGCCACTTGAGTCACAAGGAAGGGTAGACTTCTGTTGCTGTAGGGATGTACAGTTGGAAGTGAAGTGAAGTGAAAGTTGCTCAGTCGTTTTCGACTCTTTGTGACCCCATGAACTGTAGCCTGCCAGGCTCCTCTGTCCGTGGAATTCTCTAGGCCAGAATACTGGAGTGGGTAGCCATTCCCTTCTCCAGGAGATCTTCCCAACCCGGGGATCGAGCCCAAGTCTCCCGCATTGCATGCAGATTCTTTCCCATCTGAGCCACAGTTGGAAGGTTGAGGCCAAAAAAACAAGGGCCAGCGTGTCGTACTGAGAAATTCAAACTTCATCTTGTGGACAGTAACTCAAACTTTGTCTTTCGACAGTGACAATCCATCTGGTAAGTCACAGCTGAGAAATGTTTTGATGGAAGCTGTGTTTTTTTTTCTTTTTTTTTTAGGAAGCTCAACGACAACTGGCGGACAGGAGGGAAGTGGAGGCAAGAGGACCCGTTAAGAGGTTGTTGTAATGACCCATGTGTGAGGGGATCATTGCACTGGAGCAGTAGCTGTGGGCCAGATGTGAGTAATGCTTTACAGGAAGGACTCACGGGATTTGATGGCAGTTTGGCTGTAGGGATGAGAGGAATATTAGAGCAAAAAAAAAAAAAAAAAGCTAACAGACGAATAGCCTTCCTTCCCAGCATATTGAAATACAGTTGAAAATAGTTTAAATGAGAAACATATTTCAGGACAAACTTTTCCCATAAAATATCTTCTTTCAAATCTTTCTCCCCAGCATGGATCTAACCTAAAGGAAAGGTAAATTTGCCATATCACTATAGACTTAATTTCATTCATGAGCCTCTTTTTCTTCAAAGTCAATAATGATGATTAAAAATAATAATCTATTTAGAGTCAGCTCCTTAAACATTTTAACTCCCTTAAATTTATTACATGTTCTCTGCACACACAAAAATATTGCATAGGGGAAAAAGAACCAGATGTCCCGACCTGACCCACTGGTTGGCCTCATCCACATGGCAACAGTTGGTAAAATCTCAGTACTCAGTATCAGAATTCCTGCTCTCTAGATTCCTAAAGAATAAACCATTTGAAATAAAAAACACAAAAGAACAAAGCCCCATATCCATTCCCATATGGGTATTTACTTAAGACAGGAAATGCAAAGTGTCATACATGCCACTCTTCTGTACTATTACAATGGAAATGACCACAGCAATCTGCTTGCAGTCACATAAATTTCCTTAGGAGGAGAGCACAGAGAGAGCCCTTTTAGTTCTTTGATGAAGGCTCTCGCTCATCATCTACCGCAGTTCAGTGACTGCCTGGATTCATGGATTTTAGTTTTCCACAACACTGTCAAAGTGGGTTTTGTAAGCTAATGGATCAAGCTTTCAGATCGCTTTTTGCCTCAGATTTGTCACCTTCCTGCGTGCCTAGATCACAGGCTGCAGCCACAGGGCAAGTTGAGATTCCCCCCCTTCACGCCCCCCAGGGATCTTCCACCTCTCTGGGAGAAACACCCTGTGCTCAAACACTTTCACAGCTGTTAGAACACTGATGGGAACTTCACGTGTGTTACCCGCACAAGTGCTGTCAGGAAGAAATCAAGTGTCAAACAGAGGTATGTGGAAGTCACTGTCAATACGCTTCTGAATGTTTTCCATCTGGAACACTGGATTTTGATTTTGACAAGAAACGGGAATTGCCCTGCGGGCACTGTCTTGAAACAGACCCTTTTGGTTCATTAAGTAACTTCATGTTACCTTAGCCTTGTTAGAGGGAGGAACATACAACTTTGCCTTCTCAAGGTGTGAATTTATTATTTCTCAACACTTCCTTTCTTGTTTCCATCCTGGCTAAATCCTGCGGACAACTGACTTTGGGAGGGGAGAGGGGAGTTCTCCCATTTTGCCCAAATCCTGAGCAGGCAGCTTGGTGGTCAGTCTATAGTGTTAGCACCTTATGCTTGTTGCGGGTGGGCGGGGAGCAGAGGGGTAGGGGGGAGCGTCCCGTGGCTAATCAGTAACTTGCCTTTGTTAGAGGCCATCAAACCATATTTCCCTGAGAAAGAGCTATCGGTGAGGAGGGCCTTGACTTTCTCCTGAAATATCTCTGTGATTGTGGAAAGTGGTATTGGTAACCAGTGCTGTACCTGCTCCAGGCTGTGCCTGTTATCCTAATCCTGACCCCACTCTAGATATTAGTTTGCTTTTCTGTCTTTATTTTGTTAAACCCCAGTTCCATTGTAAAGCTAAAATGGAATGACTGGAATTCCAAAAGACTTCAGCTTATGAACTTAGTCCTCTTTGGGTTATGTAATATTGGAAATCGATCTTACTCAGTCCTCATAACTGCCTGGTTATTTCTGAGGATGTTTCCTCACTGAAGAAGACTTTTGAAACAGTTTCAGAGAACACTCTGTTTAACAACTAGACACAGCGATCACACATTCTTTTAATTTTTAAAAACAGGATTAATAAACCATAATGGAAAAGAAAAATAAATAAATACAAAGAAGATTAAAAAATAAACTCTCTTGTTGCCAAAAATATATATGCAATGTGACTTGAAACATAATTTTTTCAAGCATCTTTCTGCACCCAAATACAAATATCACAGAGCATTCGCCATAAATCCTGTTATTCAACCTACAAAACAGCTCTTATTTCAGAATAGCTTATATACAGTATTATTCATAGAATCTCTCACCTGCCAAGGGTGAGGACAGTGTTGGGTTTCTCTACTCAGTTTGAAAGTCCAATAGGAGCAGGAATTCTTAAGCACCACAGGTATCTGAACACTGATGTGGGAAGGCAAGTCGGTTAGGGTGCAAAGGAAGTAACATATGGATTCACCTCGCTGGATCACAAACTTGAAAAATGGAAAAGAATTATTTTTTTTAAATCCCTGTACAAAAACAGGGCATCAACTTGAAAGGCCTTTGTTAGACCACAACTTAAGCATCAGATCTAAGCCCCCCATTGCTCCATCCAGTTCAATTTAATTTTGGTGATGCTTTCAATAGTGGTTACATTAATGGCTACTCACATATACCATGACAACTCATTTTGTATTTTCAGATGACTATTCATTTCCAATGACTAACTTGTAATTAAAACCTTTTTTTTTTTACTTTGTTTATAACCAAGCTAGAAAACCTATTTACATTTAATTAACACTTCAGATAGCCTGTTTAAAAACCCATAAATGTAGGGACTTTAACGATCCATTAGAGGTGCTTCTTTACTTTTCAGTGACTTGTAAAACTTTCACAAACAGATCTGCAAATGAATTACCTCCATCTGCTCCCCTGCAGCTGCAAAAGGGCCGTGTTAAAAAACCATTTTCCTACTCCTCCTTTTCTGCTTTTCTTCTAGCTCTAAGCATTTTGGTTTTAAAGCTCTGAAGGCAGCCCCTCAAGGAGTTTCCAGGTTTGGAGTCCATCTCCAAATGGTTTTGAAAACACTTTGGTCCACCTCAAATCAGTGCAAAAAAAAGAATTGGGGAAGAAAGCTTTTCCATCTCTGCCAGCAAATAGACTCTTCAAAGAACCTTGAGCCCTTGGGTGGTAAAATGCAACAGTTTAAAAGTGACTGGTAAATTTCGAAAGCTGAGAGAAATGCTTTCTTGGGCTTCTCCATCCCTTCTGAACAACGTCTAGCTCCTGTTTGGAATATGCAACGGGGATATGAAAGGGTGGGGGACAAGCAGGCTTCCAAAGACATTTTCTTAGCTACACCTTCGGGAGCAAGGCTTGAGGAGAGTTAGTTCTGTAAAGACAGCCAAACACCAAGCTGTGTCAGCCGCGCAGCAGCCGCATTGAGAGGAGGGCAACGACTGGGTTTGACAAGTGTGCTGTGCTAGCATTCCATTCAAAAGTATGTTGAGAGAGAGAGAGGCGCATTCAATGTCTTTTACTTTACCTGAAAACACTGCTTTTCTCGTGGCTGCGGAAAACGAATTCCTCCTCTTCTCCCCGGAGCAAAGGAGTTCTCTTGCCCGCAATTCTCCCTTGGAGAAGACCACACAGCTCCGGCAAGGCAGCCTTCCTACTCCTAATCCCCACTCGAATGTGATGACACACGCTAACCCCAACCATCTGGTGAAACACGTCTTCAAGCACTCAGCACAGTGGTGTGTCAAGGCGGGCTGCCCAATCCGATTGCTGGGGCTGGGTGTCTCTCTCAACGACTGGAGGCTGAGGGCAGGGCTGAAACTGGAGGTCTGAGAACTCCCAGTCAAGTAACCTGAGATTTTTCGAGAGAAAGAAACTGCTATAAAAAGAGAAGAAGTGGGAGGCGCTAAAGAGAAGGTGGAAGGGATGAATTATTCCGGTGGCCAGTTGTGCGGTACTTTTCACAACTCCTTGTGCGCCCGCGGGGATGATGGGGACCCTCGGTAGGATGCACAGAAACGCCAAAAAAAAAAAAAATCTTTTCCTGCCAAGCTAGGGAGCGCAATCTTCTCAGCGACGTCCCGCCCCCCTCCCATCTCCCTCTCCGCCAGGAGATAAAAAATTCATCTTGACATACTGATAAAGTGTTCATGTAGGAGTCGTTTACACTGAAATGTGACATCTACGTTTTGAAATCTAAACTCCTACCTTCCCTTGATGAGATCGCGGCTGCCTCCAACATTCCTGGGAGGAAGCGGGAAGGGGCGCAGCTAAGAGCAGAAACTTCTCTCTTCCCACAGACAGCTCTTCACCGTTTGCCACGGGCTGAACTTCAGAAACACTCAATGAAAATCATTTTCCTTTCTACTCGTGTAAATTAGCACGCGCGCCCATAGATAAAGGTGGCTTTTTTGAATCACTCGCCGCCTTCACAGACATCTCTTTGTGAAAAGCGCTGGGTACCAGGGGGCTGCACTCTGTCATTGATTATTTTTATTGATTATTTTTATTGGCTTCTAGTTAATTGCACATATAATGTCCATATAGCTCAAACAGCTCATTAACAATTTTGCTTTGAAATGTTTTCAATTTGGAGCCATTTCAGTACCTCCTTCTGTTCTGTGCATTTCTTTTCTTTTTGGGTTCTCTGAACTGTTTTATAGAACTAATTACTTTGATAGCAGTTTAAAACAGAAAATGGCTATAGTTGTTACAATACTTTTAAAGAGCTATCTGGAGATAAAGTAATCGCTTAAAATCTTATACCAACTTAAAATAATTCCATCAGACTTCTAAGGAATTTTGATAATCTGAAATACAAAATAGGAATTTGAAATACTCCCTGTCTGCGGAAGCCAACATTTAAAATATTGCACTTTTTGAATTTCTTTGAACTGAGAGAGGGATCACTGGGGGGAAAAAAGACCCCAAACCCATTTAAATTTGCTTACAGTATGAAAATCTAGACTACAAATACATATCTAATACAAAGAGAATTATTTAATATGTAGCAAAATTGACTTTTTTTCAGGACTTTTTGTATGATATTATACTAATGTACTTAAAAATGACACCTGGTACAGTTTTCTGAAGCACAAGATTAGAGAAATATTATTTTTAGACAATGAATTTTTCCTGTAATTGGGCTGTAGGGAAGAAGGAAGAAAAATACAAACAAAACCGCCCCCCCCCAAAACCAGTATTAGACGTTGGAGTCCTGATTCATTGGCTCAGTTTCTTCCCAGAAGTGATTATGAGGTGTCCATTTCACCATATCCAAGAGATTCACTAAACCACTACTCTAATCAGTTAAACCCAGATACATAATCAACACTGAAACTTTCAACAATGGCAAGTGGCCCCACTGGGCTAAAGCTTCCCTCCGGCATCATAAAATTTTTAATAGTGCCAATTATTGCAAGGCAATTTTTTTCATTAAAATTTTTTTTTTCTCTTGGTTAATCCAACCAGACTCATGTCTGGAAATCTGGATTATTTCAACTGTGTAGATTTTGAAGACCCTGGAGACGTTATTAAGGTAGTTTACCTTCTCTTAAACTGAATTGAGTTACAAAAGTAAAACCTAAGAAACTGTAAAGGTGTTGAATCACATTGTATCCACCTTGGGCTGGTAACACACCTTCTGTGAGACATTTCCCCAATGAACCTGGGCTCTGAGCCACACTATTGTAGAAAGGGCTTTTGAACTTGAGTATTTCTCTTCTCCATGGTCAATCTTTTCCTGAAGTCTCAGTCACTGCCTCTTTTATGGATAGTGTCAGTTGTTATACTACTTAAAACTTGCTCTAAAATGAAAAATACCAGTGGAGCAACAGATCCTGCCCTTTGGCTATGATCTTAATTCTTGCCCTGTTCTGTGTCTGTAAACATTACCTTTCAAAAGGATTGTAAAAGGAGCCCACAACGACACATTTTGGGCTGGATGTTCTGAAATGCTTTTGTTAGGGAAAATCAACTCAAACAAAGGCCTGAAGCTGGTGCTGCAGGCTAAGATCCGGGCTCCCTTGCTTCTGTAACCAGCTCCAGCGCTCAGCAGTGTCAGTTTAAAAGTTAAGAATTTTCCATTACCTCCTTTCCTTCCCTCTTGCCATCTGCAAACAGTTTATTTTTTAAGGGGGGAAAAAAAAAGTGAAATTGATTCTGTCTTGAAAGATCGAAACCTAAAATATGACACGTTCTAAAAGATGATATTCGGCTTTTGAATGTCATGTTGATTCAGGGAGAGGTTGTATGCAGAGGGGATAGCGTCATCATAAGAATGAAGTAGGGCCACTCCTAAAATGATAGACTAATTGTAGGTAACGATGATATTGAAAAATTGCCCCTCCTCTTCTGTTCCCACAGTTAAAATGTCCCTTTACTTATTAGCTCCAATTAGTTTCCATGGTAACCGACCAGCCCTTGTAAACCCGTACTCTGAGCTTCACTCATCTTTGTCTAGACTGAGCTCGCCACCCTTCTTCCTCCACATTTGGCAGTTCAGCTGAGTCTATATCTCTATCCATATCTTGTGCACACATGTAACCGGCACCTAAGTGCCCACATCCACATTATTACCAGTACAATGGTGGCCGAGGGAGAATGGGAGTGGCCTTTAATCCCTGAGTACAACGCGTGCATCTGCTGCCACGCTAATTTTTCCCTCTCTTGGTTATTGTTTCTTCCAGCCTTGTTCTATTATCATCTCTTTGCTGCTTGTAATTTCTTTTCAGGGAAGCCAATACAGTATAATAAAAACCTCATTAAACAGAAACACCTATCAGCCTCGGTGAAAGCCCTAAATGACTCCTTTTTGTCTAAAGAATCATTAAAGTGAAAAAGAAAAACCACTTGTTTGTCATGCTTGGAAAAAAGAGAACAAAATCAGCAGAAGGGTTTACCAAGCCAGAGGTCTAATATGAAGATTTAATGCACTTAAGACACCATGGTTCTTTTCCCCGTTGTGCTGCCCGTTGGCCAAGAATCCCACCTTGGGCTCAGTAAACAAATAATGAGGGAGGGTGAGTAAGTCTGCCACTCCAGAGCTTGGTGGAGATGGGAGGACCAGGATCTGCAGCAGCCTGGTTGTCATAGGCTATACTGTACTCCAGGGCCACTGGCAGGTGATGCTGCTGGGGTCCCCGGATGTTAGTGTGAGAAGCATCCCATGGAAAGTGGGGGAGGACTTTCAGAAAAAGCTTGAAATTGTGAGAATTTAGTAAAACAAGGGCTCTCATAATTTGTACTGACTTTACTTATTTGGACACAATTCTTATTTTATTCTATTTTCCTTTTAAATTGGGATGTAGTTGCTCCTGGGGGCTTCCCTGGTAGCTCAGCTGGTAAAGAATCTGCCTGCAGTGCAGGAGACTGGGATTCAATTCCTGGGTCCAAAAGATCCCCTGCAGAAGGGATAGGCTACCCACTCCAGTATTCATGGGCTTCCCTGGTGGCTCAGATGATAAAGAATCTGCCTGCAATGCGGGAGACCTGGATTTGATTCCCTAGGTTGGGAAGATTCCCCTGGAGACAGGCATGGCAACCCACTCCAGTATTCTTGCCTGGAGAATCTCATGGACAGAGGAGCCTGGTGGGCTGCAGTTCATCGGGTCACAAAGAGTTGGACACAACTGAGCAACTAAGCAGAGCACATAGTTGCATTAAATGTGTTAGCTTCTGCTGTACAACAGAGGGAGTTAGCTAGAAGTATACATAGATCCCCTCTCTCTTGGACCTCCTCTCACTCAGCCCTCCATCCCATTTCTCTAGGTCATCACCGAGCTGAGCTCTCCATGCTATACAGCAGCTCCCCACCAGGTATCTATCTTACACGTGGCAGTGTACAGACTTAATCCCAGCCTCCCACATCTTCAGCACCTCCCCACCACGTCGGTGCTCTAGGTCCATGTCTCTATTCCTGCCCTGCAAATAGGTTCATTTGTGCCATTTTTCTAGATTCCATATACATGTGCATCCAGCATGGCAGTCATTAAATACCACTTTAATCCATCGTTTCCAACTCTTAGTTAATCCCGGGGGAATTTTGACAGACATTATTTTCTCAGGACATCCCAGGCGTGATTTTCGAATGCTTCATTTGGACCAGAAGTGAGATCTGATGAACATGACTGAAGTGACTTAGCACACACACACGTTGGTGCTTAGTTGCTCAGTTGTGTGTGACTCTTTGCGACTCCATGGACTGTAGCCCACTGGGCTCCTCTATCCATGGGATTCTCCAGGCAAGAATACTGGAGTTGGTAGCCTTTCCCTTCTCCAAGGGCTCTCTCCTACCCAGGGATTGAACCCACATCTCCTGCATTGCAAGCAGACTCTTTGCTGTCTGAGCCACCAGGGAAGTCCTACTATTCTCTGGTATTCATGGTATCATGTCATCATGAATATTAGACACCAAGTTCGACTTTTCAAGATACTGTCCTTATAGTTTGCAGTAGTTGCATGGGAAAGAAAGGAAGCAAAAAGGAAACTCATCAGGATCCTGCGTCTGCTATTTGAGCCTCATTAAAAATGGGCTTCCCTGGTGGCTCAGAGGTTAAAGCGTCTGCCTGGAACTCAGGAGAACCAGGTTTGATCTCTGGGTTGGGAAGATCCCCTGGAGAAGGAAATGGCAACCCACTCCAGTATTCTTGGCTGGAGAATCCCATGGAGTGAGGAGCCTTGTAGGCGACAGTCCATGGGGTTGCAAAGAGTTGGACACGACTGAGTGACTTCACTTTCACTAAAATGAGCTCAGTATAATATTAATATCAAGCTCGACATAGAAGCCCCGCCTTCTAGGAGATGGGAAGAGGATTGCATACACAGTCTTTAACATAGGAACCTTGGGAATCTAAAATGTTTCGATGCTTCTCCTCATCTTGAAATTCTCCTAACTCATATAGCCCAGAGAATTACTGCAAAAACCTTGTGTGTGTGCTAAGTTGCTTCAGTTGTGTCCGACTCTTTGCAACCCTATCGACCATAAACTGCCAGGCTCATTTGTCCTTGAGATTTTCCAGGCAAGAATACTGGAGTAGGTTGCCATTTCCTTCTCCCCGGGATCTTCCTGACCCAGGGATGGAACCTGCTTTCTGTGTCTCCTGCACTGGCAGATGGGTTCTTTTCCATTAGCATCACCTTGGAAGCTTGGTATTATATATATCCTGAGAGCTATAATGTGGAAATTTAAGGAAACTGATCCTCACAGAAAATTCTTAGCCCTGTTGACCTCTCTCATGTCTGAAATTCTTTGGATGGAGATTTATCTGGTTTAATAGGTGTAGTTTTAAAAACAAAAACCATCTGCCCTTAATTCTTCAGAGAAGAAATTTGCCAACTCATGACGAGGATATTGGACTTGGCATGGGAGGAAGATGTGGGAGAGATGGCAGGGAAGACAGAAAGAGGGGTGGGAAGACATTAAATAAAACCTGTGCCTAGAATTGACCTTTCACTAAACTAGGGAGTGAGATTCCTCTGCTGCATGATTTAGTTGAACTGTAGATCAATTAGGCTTCTGACCCTTGACTCTAAGACAACCACATTGATAGCACTGAGTCATCAGGAAATTTTTTTCTTAGGTTTCCAGACACCAGGAATCCAAAGTGAATTGGACATTGTATTTTCTGTATTATTTACATGAAGTTTAGAAATGTAAATTAATCTAAAGCTGAAGTTGGCAGTACACTTATTTTGTAAGCATCCAGGCAGCCCCCAACTTCTTCATATATACCTTTGGAAATGAATGTATTCTTCCATCTTCTTTCTTTCACCCTCACTTCTGAAGTGGCTTTTGGGGACCAAATTTGGCAGACTCCTGCTAGTGATAATGTTGTCTAGGAGAACATAAGGTTGGAGGAAAATTCTTAGCATATTTTTTAAAAAGTGAGACTATTATAACTTCATACATCCTTGTGGTATACATTAAGTGTGGTATATATTTATATTGGAAACTTTATGCTTGTAACCCACAAATACATAATGCAATATAATTGTGCCATTCATAACTGGGATTATAAGATATATCAAATATAGTAATTCCTTGTACACAACAGAGAGCACAGGCTGGAAACAAGACACACATTAAAGCTGAATGAAAAACATCTTTTTCCATCCTTCTAGAGTACTTCTGGGTCTCTAAATGTAATCAAATTTGGAGATACTATCAAAACTCTGAATCTGTGGATGCTCAGTGCAACCAAGGCCATATGCAGTCAAGGAAAAGGACATATGAGAAGAGTCAAGATGAGGAGGAAGGGTTAGGGAGTGGAGTCAGGATGCAGAAAAGGAAGGGCAAGGGAAGCAGGGAGAGAGAGACCAGAGTTTGAAGACCACTAATTGGGCTTCCCTGGTAGTTCAGACAGTAAAGAATTTGCCTGCAATACGGGAGATCTGTTTTCGATCCCTGGGTTGGGAAGATCCCCTGGAGAAGGGAATGGCAGATTCCCAGGGAATTCTTGCCTGGAGAATCCCCTGGACAAAGGAGCCTGGTGGAGCTCATGGGGTCAGAAAGAGTTGGATTCGACTAAGTGACTAATACTTTCACTTTCAAAATTTAAGTGGATTGGTAAGAAGTCAGGTGTCATGGCTGTGGAGAGGTTAGGTAGAGTGTACACAGTTGTCGTACAGAGGCTTGGGCTGGATCTAGGATTTCATGACAATCGAGAGGAAAAAAAAAATTTCAGGCCAGGAGAACAGAAAACCATTGCAGAATCTGGAAAATCTGTGTACATTTGCCTAATTAGTATATGACAATTGCCAAACCAGAGACTTTCTTTTCTCTGCCTTGATAATCAACACTTTCCTTGAAGTAACAGATGAGGACTAAGACGATTGGGAATTTTTGTACAAACTGAAACAATGCTCCTAGAGCTTGTGATAAGAATAGCAAGCACTGTTCTCCAGTGAATCCGACTAGAAGAGCCAGGAATGAGATCCAAAATCAAAATGCTGCCATGTAGCCAGAACATACATACTGTCCTGTTGTCTGGCTGTACAACTTCTATTTGTCCTGGAAAGTCCTGCTCAGGTGTCACTTCTGTGAATATTTTTTGCCTTCGTAGACAGAGACAACCGTGCCTTCCTTTGTGCTCCTTTCCCACTTCATCCGTAACTCAGTGATCATACATAACAAGGTTAATGTGAAGATCTGCAGGCATCACTGTCTCCTTTGCTGAGATGGTGAGTGGAAGATGGGTTTTACATTTCTGGCTTCTTGGTGTACAAGGCCACAAATATCCACGAGGCCGCCCTCCTACTCCCATGAGAATACCTGGGAGACCCTCTGAGGATCGTGAGATTAAAAGTGTGGCAGCCCTTGGACAGTTGTCTCACCTCTGCAATTGGCAGGAGTGGAGCTAGTGGAAGGCAGAACTCTGTGAACGATGTTGCTGCTTTAATAGTTTTTCAAATGTTACCCTATTAGGAGTATTTTGCTATTTAGGAGAGGCTGATATCAAAGAAGTGGACACAACTGAGTGACTAAGCATGCACGCATGATGTCAGTCATAAAGGAAAGAAATCGAGCACTAGTTTGGGAGGCAGATCATCTTAGTTCCATCTGGGCTCTGCTCCCCATTGATTGATGTTTAGTTGCTCTGTAGTGCCTGACTCTTTTGCAACCCTATGGACTGTAGCCCACCAGGCTCCTCAGTCCATGGGATTTCCCAGGGAAGAATATTGGAGTGGGTTGCCATTTCCTTCTCCAGGGGATCTTCCCAACCCAGGGATCAAACTCTCATCTCCTGCATTGTGACTCAGTGGTAAAGAATACACCTGTCAAGCAGGAGACAGATGAAGGTTTGATCCCAGGGTCAGGAAGATCCCCTGGAGGAGGAAATGGCAACCCATTCCAGTATTCTTGCCTGGGAAATCCATGGACAGAGGAGCCTGACAGGCGATAGTCTATGGGGTCGCAAAGGAGTCAGACACGACTTGGCGGCTAAAACAAGAACAACCCCATTGACCGGGGTTGAGCAATTCCCGAAGCATCACAATGCACTCCTGGGATGTGGTTCTCCCATCCATGAAATGAGAATGTTGAGAGGCTCTAAGTTCACTTTAAAGTCTTCTATTACCCCTGTGATCCTCCAAGACCCTCCTCTAAGCAGCCATATCCCATCGAATGTGGCTCCCCAATTCCCTCCAAACAATCCTAGACACTTCAGTTTGGGTCACATCCCATATTTCCCTTGTTCTGATGTTGCAGAACATCAGACCCACCAGGTCGGGGGAAGAAGGGTAGTACCTGGATTGTGCACTTCTTCAAACCCTAGTCGGAGCTGTGCTTATGCGATGCAAGCATAAGAGCATCCACCCTTGTTTGGTCCCTTCATAAAGTAGAATGGCCCTGCTGACAGTCTGAGGGAGGGACCACATGATTATCTTGAAGGGCATCCTATATTGCTTTCCTCATGGCCTCAGGACCTAGAGGCTTGTGTTGGCTCACACATTGTTTACTGCCACTGATTTGATGACCTCCCCAAACCTTTCTGTGCAAATTTTCTGTGGAATCAGGCATGCTCCCTAAGCCACTGGGCAGGATGTGTTTGTAGAGACCTGCCTGGAGGTTACCAGAGGATTCAGGCAAGAGGTGTCGAAAAGCTGAATCTGGGGGGTTGGCAGAGTGGATGGAAGGGTGCAGGTGGATACAAAGACCATTTGAAGGAAAGGTCAACACAACTTACTGACTAATGGGAGATCTTGGATGAAGGAAAATACTGAGGGAAAGAAGACTGTAACCTTTCAGAGTCGTGACTCACTCACTTCTCCTGGGTTTTGGATTCTGTAAATTCAGAGGATTAGCCAAGAGGGTACAGGAGAAAAGCGGGAGGTGGAGGATGTAGTCAGAGTGGAATTATGAATATGTTAAGTATGAGATGGTGGGGAGAGAGCTGGAAATATCCGTCCTTGAGCTCAGGAGAAAAGTGAGAACTAAAAATACAAGCTCCTCCTGGATCATCGTATCTGGAAAGTTGAAGCTTGGGAGGGGAAAGGATATAAATCTCAGGTCTGTGCCCAGGGATTAAGTTTGAAAGAAGCACTTTTTTTTGACAGCAGAGAATTCTGAGAATTTTAAGATCTGATTATCAAATATTAAATATTGTCCAAAAATGAGGAAGATTGGGTTTCACAGTAAATAAATAATATTTTTGGGCTTCCCAGGTAGCTCAGTAGTAAGAATCTGCCTGCCACTGTAGGAGCCACAGGAGACACAGGTTCAATCCATGGGTCAGGAAGATCCCCTAGAGGAGGAAATGGCAACTCACTCAGTATTCTTGCCTAGAGAACTCCATGAACAGAGGAGCCTGAGGGCTACAGTCCATGGGGTTGCAAAGAGTCGGACACAACTGAGCAGTGGAGCACACAGTGCTACTTTTTAAAATATCCTCTCTGGTCAGGGTCTCTTTTTCATCTCTTTGTTTTTTAAAAATACGTATTTTCTTTTTATTTACTTATTTGACTGAGCTAGGTTTTAGTTTCAACATGAAAACTCATTAGATGTGGGATCAAGTTCCCTGGGCAGGGATCAAACCCAGGGCCCCTGCATTAGGAGCACAGAGTCTTAGCCACTGTACCACCAGGGAAATCCCATTCACCTCTTTGTTTTTATTTGTCCCCCAGCTTGGATCTTTTTTCCTTAAGCTTCTTCCTCTTCTTTAAATGTTTATTTTAGCATACTAACCATAAAAAGAGCTACCCTGGTGGCTTGGTGGTAAAAAAATCCACCTGCCAATGCAAGAGTTTGGTGTTAGATCCCTGGGTTGGGAAGATAACCTGGAAAAGGAAATGACAACGCACTCCAATATTCTTGCCTGGGAAATTCCATGGACAGAGGAGCCTGGTGGGCTACAGTCCATGGGGTCACAAAGAATTGTGCATGTATGCAGGCATCCATTAAAAAAAAATCACTTTAATCATCTTAAACTGTACAATTCAGTGACATTGACTACACTCATAATATTCTGCAACCATCATTACCATCTAATTCTGAAATATTCTTCTCACCCCAAAAGGTAACCCCACACCCATGAAGCAAACTATGTGAAGCAGTCACTCTGCATGGTTCCTTCTCCACGGCTTCTGGCAGTCACTAATTTGCTTTTTCTCTCTAAAGATTTGCCTACCCTGGATATTTCATATAAATGGAATCACATAGTATATGTGTTCTTTCATGTTTGGCTTATTTCACTTAAAATAATTTCTCATACTGCAGTCTATATCAGTACTATGTTCCTGTTTATGGTCAACTAATATTACATTGTATGGCTATACCACATTTAAATTAGTCATAAATTGGTAGACCTTTAGATTGTTTCCACCTTTTGATTATTATGTGCAATGCTGCTCTGAATGTTTGTGTACAAGTTTTTGTGTGAACATAAGCCTTTATTTCTCTTGAGAGTGGAATTGGGGAGTGGGTTGTATGGTAATTCTATGTATAATTTATTGAATGATCATCAAGCTGATTTTCTGCACTGTTTGTACCCTATTATATTCTTGCCAGCAATGTATGAGGGTTCCAGTTTCTTTCCATTCTCACCAATGCTTGGTGTCTATCTACCTAACTACCTCCCTTCCTATTCCACCATCCTAATCAATGTAAAGCAGTGTGTCATTGTAATTTTGATTTGCATTTCCTTGGTAACTAATGATGTTGAGCAACTTTCCATGTGTTTGTTGGACAATTGTCTGTCTTCTTGGAAAAATGTCTATCCCTGTCCTTTTCTTCATTTAAAATTGGTTTCTTTTATTTTTGTTGATTTATAAGAGTTCTTTATGTATTAAGATACTAGACAGGCTTCCCCTCAACCCCCATTTTAAACTGCATTCTGAAGGGCAAGTGGGAGTTATTTTGGTAAACAGTCATGGGAAGATCTTCCTAGGCAGAGAGCACAGTACATACCCGTTGTTTCAATCTGCTCAGGCTGCATGAACTGATACCATGGACTAGGTGTTAAACAACAATGTATTAAAAAATAAATGTATTTTCGTACAATTTTGGAGGCTTGGAAGTTCAAGATCAGGGTCCTGGTATGGTCAGTGCTGGTGAATGCTGTCCTCCTAGCTTCTAAAAAGCTTCCTTCTCTTTGTGTTTTCAGAGAGAGAGGGAGAAGAAGAGGGAGAGGGAGAAAGAATGCTTTCTGTTATCTGCCCTTATAAAAGCACTAATCTCATCATGAAGGTTCCAACCTCAAGACTTCATTTGAACCTAATTATCTCCATAGGCCCCCATTTCCAGATACTATCACATGGAGGTGGGGAGGTGTTTTGCCAGAAGTTTTACTTTCATTTTAGTTTGGAAGGATTTGTTAACAGAAGAAACCACACATCACAGACAATGAGCAAGTTCAGTATTTAATAGAGGATTATTTGACTTAATTTCAATATGCAGTCCTTAAAAGAAGAGAAACAGAAACAATAGAAAAGAGAAGAGCACATACATCTTCTAACTGGACCAACCAACATCCAGATTAAACAGCGCTGAGAAGTCCCTTGTAAGCAGCAACCTGGAGTCCGTGTTGAGAAAAAGTCCCAGGCGCTGTGTCTACTCCAGTAGTGAAGTGAAGTGAAGTGAAGTGAAGTGAAGTGAAGTCGCTCAGTCGTGTCCAACTCTTTGCGACCCCATGGACTGTATCCTACCAGGCTCCTCCCTCCATGGGATTCTCCAGGCAAGAGTACTGGAGTGGGGTGCCATTTCCTTCTTCAGAGTAGGACTTCAGATTGCAGTTTGGGGGCCTCCCACTTACGATCACAGGCTGCAAACTGATATCATTATCAGTTTGTGAGGAAAAATGCAGCTTTGGTTTTAATTTAACCTTTTTACAATGCTGTTTGTTTCACCTTGTAAGTCATAGGATTTTGTTAGGCCCCGAGGGGTTGGCGAGACCCTCATGGGCTCGAGAATTCCAAGACTCACTACCTTTCTCATCTATGGTGCCACCTGATTTGCGGTGCTTCAAGGCAGGTATGGAATCGGGGCAGTGTCCAGGCAGGTCAGAGGCCTGCTCTTCAGAAGTTGACAGCTTCTGAAGTCTGAGCAAGACTTCTTCCATTTTAATTTCCCTAACAGGAGAAGTTTAGAGCTTCAACATGTGAATCTTGGGGGACACAAACATTTGGTCTGTGTTACCCAGAAAGGCTCTGGGAAAGGGTGTGATGAGTGAGAGGCTGAGGGTACGTCTCTGCTGATGGATCACTGGGAGCCCTGAGGAAGCTGGGCCTCAGTGAGGCTAGCGCAGTGACGGAGAGTCAGACCATGAAGACCAACCCTTCTCCATCCTAATGTGCTCAGCTATCACTTGGGATCTTGTAAAAGTGCAGGTTCTGATTTGGTAATTCTGGGAAGATTTGGAAATTCTGCATCTCAAAGTTCCCAGGTGATAGTGATGCAGAAGCAAGGACTTAAAAACCCCCAAAAGCCTGCTAAGGATAGTGATCTTTTCCATGAGCAATGATTAAGTTGTGCAATTTAAAAAGGAGAGTAAAAAGCTCAACTCTGAGTTTTTAAATGCTCACTGTTAGTTGCCCAGTGAAAAATATATTGGAATATGACAAAGAAATGGAGAAAGGGCTGTTGAATTAAACATAGTCAAGTAAATTAAGGACTGATTTCATACAACAGAAAATTCTACAAACATTAACAACAGTGGTTATGAAGACATTTCCATGACATGGAAAAATAGAATATGAAATTAAATAAAAAGGTAGAAATCAAAATTATGTATACAAGTCAGTTTCAGCTTTGTAAAACAATGTGTGTAAGAGGATGGAAATATGCTCAATTGTTAATAGAGCATTTTGAGAAGCTCAATGATGGCTGATTTTTTTCTTTATTTATGTTTTCTTCTGTATCATTTTTTCTCACCCTGATACTTTATTTGTTTGCATTTCTTTCTAAACAAACAACCAGATATTACTGAAGTTATCAAAGACCCAGGCATTTATCTCTACGAATTTCGAATAAGCCTCCACAGAACTGCAGTTCTAATGTAGTAAATAGGAACGTGGGTAGAATTCATTTCCTGGCCCTTCTTAAGGTGCCATGCTGTTGCTGCTTGTCAATTTCACACATGCTATTTCTATCCATTCAGAGTTGACAGCTTGGATTTCCCCCTCCATTGTAATAGCTGTTCTCTCTTCTGGCTTCCCCAGGCTTGCATTTGGTAACCTTTGCCCTTTTATTTGGTACAAGCCAAAATGCCATCTTTGGACAACTAATGTACCAGAGAAAATGGTAGCAAGAAGCCACATAACCTACTGTTCTTTCCTTTCCGCTTGTAAAGGTTATTATTAGACCTCATTTTAGAGAATTTCAGATCCTTTCAAAGTATCATGGATTTAAATTTTTCTAACAAAAGCAAAGCTTTTGATGTTTGGGTTTAGAAAGCTGCCTAGCCTCTTTAGAGTTCAAATGTTCATACATTGGCACAATTGATCAAAGACTTTAAGATACAGAGAAAAGGCAATTTACCTATAGTTGTTTTGTATCCTCAGCGTTGTTATTATACTTTTTTTCTAAACCATCTCCTTGTTTGAAGATCTACTTTTTTACTAACATATATTGGCTTCACCTTGTTTTTGATCAGCTTGAGAAACCATCTGAAAAGAATTGAGAGTGACGTCACAAATCTACCATTAAGATTTCAACATAGGAACAAAGAAGAGGAGGACAGAAATCCAGGAGTGGAAAAGCTTGATTTAACCTTTAAGCACAAATATCGAACAGGGTAGGAAGAGGCAGGAAAATATGATAAACTGAAAGGATTATTCACGGGCATTAAAGAAGGGCAGCTGGTTTACCTTGAGGTTCAGCTTAGTTAATGTACTAGCACCCATTTTATATTTATTGTGGGAAAAAAGAGAAAAATGATCATCCAGGGGAAGTCCAAAAAACGATGCCAAAGTTAAAAGACTTCGTCCTGTTGGGTTTGGCTAAGTGTCCTGAAGCTAAACATGGAAGACTACGGAAAAAGTCTTAGACTGGGGCTAAAGGTCATGAACAAGGATAATAGAGCTGGGATTTGGAAGAATTCATACTCTACTGGAGAATTCCTAGACCACTCATGAAAATAACAGATTGCCTGGTCAGCAGGGAAAATGAAAATGAAAACCAAAGTTAAAATGAAGCCACTCCTAAAGAGTGATTGCTGCTGCTAAGTCACTTCAGTCGTATCCGACTCTGTGCGACCCCATAGACGACAGCCCACCAGGCTCCCCGTCCCTGGGATTCTCCAGGAAAGAACACTGGAGTGGGTTGCCATTTCCTTCTCCAATGCATGAAAGTGAAAGTGAAAGGGAAGTCGCTCAGTCATGTCCGACCCTTAGCATGGATTGCAGCCTACCAGGCTCCTCCGTCCATGGGATTTTCCAGGCCAGAGTACTGGAGTGGGGTGGCATTGCCTCCTCCGAAAGAGTGATTAGGAGCGGGAATTTCAAGCATATGAAAGGGTAAGAACCTCCCATTTTGATGGAGATGACCCTGAGATTACAGCTAATATAGGAATTAACATCCTTGTATTTATCTCTAGAAACCAAAGCCTCACAACCTGACTCAGTTTTCTCTTAAGTCAATCAGCTCATTCTAGAGAGAAACGTATGTCTCTAGTGGACCAGAACAGCTGATCTCCTACTTATGGATATCAGCCAGAAGCTAAAGAAAGTGAAGGATTCAGGAGATGATGGGTCTAGCAAGGTGGAAGGAATTTTCTTTGGAGCAATCAGGGGGCAAGAACTCCAAAATCTTTCCCTGCTATATAAATCAATAGTCTGGCATTTTCCAAGATCATTCTCAAATAGAATGTATTTGTATATCTTTTAAATATTACTTTAAATATAAGTTCAGTTCAGTTGAGTTCAGTTGTTCAGTCGTGTCCGACTCTTTGCGACCCCATGAATTGCAGCACGCCAGGCCTCCCTGTCCATCACCAACTCCCAGAGTTCACTCAGACTCACGTCCATTGAGTCCGTGATGCCATCCAGCCATCTCATCCTCGGTCGTCCCCTTCTCCTCCTGCCCCCAATCCCTCCCAGCATCAGGGTCTTTTCCAATGAGTCAGCTCTTTGCATGAGGTGGCCAGAGTACTGGAGTTTCAGTTTTAGCATCATTCCTTCCAAAGAAATCCCAGGGTTGATCTCCTTCAGAATGGACTGGTTGGGTCTCCTTGCAGTCCAAGGGACTCTCAAGAGTCTTCTCCAACACCACACTTCAAAAACATCAATTCTTCGGCGCTCAGGCTTCTTCACAGTCTAACTCTCACATCCATACATGACCACAGGAAAAACCATAGACTTGACTAGACGGACCTTAGTTGATCCTCAGCTGCCTTATGAGATCCCTGAGGTATGGCTCAAGCTTCTGATGAAGTTCCAGGCAAGAGGAATCTGGGCAGAAGGTTCCAAGATGGTCAGTCTTGAGGTGTGTTTGTTGTGAGAGATTGTTCTGGGCAATTATGGGAGACTCTATTGAAGGAGTCTTAGATGGGGGAAAAGTAGGGTCTTTATAGTAATAATGGTAATGACTTGAGGCTTCACCTGTACATTTTATGTACATTACTAAGCATTTTATGTACATTACCTCATTCAATCCTCATAGTAATCTGACCAGGTAGTATTATTATCTGCATTTTACAGAAGAGCAAACTGGAGTTCAGAGGGGTAACTATTCTTGCTCAAGGTCACATGGATGGTCCTACTCTAAGTTCTGTGCTCTGGTCCCAAAGAAGGGTGAATTTCAATAAGCAGACCCCTCCAGAGTAAAGTGATGTCCTTTCTAAAGTGTCGTTAGAGGAACAAGGCCTGAGAAATGAAGCTTGAGCTGCTGCTGCTGCTGCTAAGTCACTTCAGTCGTGTCCGACTCTGTGTGACCCCATAGATGGAAGCCCATCAGGCTCCCTGGGTAACTATTCTTGCTCAAGGTCACATGGATGGTCCTACTCTAAGTTCTGTGCTCTGGTCCCAAAGAAGGGTGAATTTCAATAAGCAGACCCCTCCAGAGTAAAGTGATGTCCTTTCTAAAGTGTCGTTAGAGGAACAAGGCCTGAGAAATGAAGCTTGAGCTGCTGCTGCTGCTGCTAAGTCACTTCAGTCGTGTCCGACTCTGTGTGACCCCATAGATGGAAGCCCATCAGGCTCCCTCATCCCTGGGATTCTCCAGGCAAGAACACTGGAGTGGGTTGCCATTTCCTTCTCCAATGCATGAAAATGAAAAGTGAAAGGGAAGTCGCTCAGTCGTGTCCGACTCTTAGCGACCCCATGGACTGCAGCCGACCAGGCTCCTCCGTCCATGGGATTTTCCAGGCAAGAGTACTGGAGTGGGGTGCCATTGCCTTCTCCGGAAGCTTGAGCTAAGGGGTAATAAATCAGTGTTTCAAAAGAAGCAAAGCTAAGCCCAGAGGCACTTGTTCAGAAAAGTTGTCAGCAATAGCTCCACAGCCCTATTTGTTGCTTTGCCAAAACATACTGGAAATCATGTGTAAAATCAAGTGGTAACTGTCTACCAGGGGCTGTTCTCAAATAGTCACACCTCTCATTCCAGCTGACTCTCTTGAAAAAAAAAAAAGATAAAAACAACCCAACTGGTTGATTTGTTCTCACTTAAAATTCGAAGAGTTCCAGTTTTCATACCAAAATGGTGATGAGAATTGGCTGTTGCTGCCCTAGTTTCCAGGGTGAGCTGCAGAAACTGTCAGGGACAGGCAGGTCTGTCCTGCTTCTGGCCTCAGAGCTGTATTGCACCCCTCGTCCCCCAAGTGCTGCAAGCTTGCCAGGGAGAGTTAAGAGTTCAGAAAAAGCTAATGTCAAGGGCCTTGTGGAACAACTCCCAGTGAGAATATTATTAATACTACTATGGGTATGCCTCTGGGGAATAAAGACCTCACGGTGAGGATCGGGAGTTACTTAACAGAGGCCTCATGACTGTGGCCACTTGTGGAAGACACACAGTACGAGGTTAGTGTGGCTGTTGTGTGTGTGAATGTGTTCCTGAGATGCTTGTCATGCTGAGTTAGGTTGGATTTACTTCTAAGAGAGGCCACGTGACTTGTCTCTAGCGCTCCCTCTAGCACTGGATGAATTTTGTAGCCCGCAAGGGACCGTTTCAGCTTCACCCCATCTGACAGCAGCATTCACGATTTTACGATGTCAAGGAACACAGCCCAAGGAACTACCAGTGAAGCTTTCCTCCGGCTGGAGGGAGGAAGTGGGTATAAAGAAGGGTCAGTTGAGTTAGTTGGAAAGGCTTTTTACCCAGCAGACTCCTGGCAATGGCAAACCATGGTGTGTGTGTGTGTCTGTCTTATATTCCTGATTGATTATTGCAGTTGTGTCCGACTCTTTCCAACCCCATGGACTGTAACCCACCAGGCTCCTCTGTCCATGGAATTCTTCAGGCAAGAATACTGGAGGGGGTAACCATTCTCTTCTCCAGGGGATCTTCCCGATCCAGGGATCAAACCCACAGACCACATCTCCTGCACTGCAGGTAGATTCTTTACCATCTGAGCCACCAGAGAAGTCCTGCATTAATGGTGTTAGAACCTCATAAAGACCAGGCTTACTGGTATATTCTAAACTCTGATAGCACATGCAATGAAAACAAATGGAGGATAATTCTTCTTGGGGATTATTTTATATTTCTCGGACTTCTTTGGTGGCTCAGATGGTAAAGAATCTGCCTGCAGTGCAGGAGACCTGGGTTTAATCCCTGGGTCAGGAAGAGCCCCTAGAGAAGGGAATGGCTATCCACTGTAATATTCTTGCCTAGAGAATTCCATGGACAGAGGAGCCTGGTGAGCTACCATCCATTTATGTTTCTAGAAAAGAGCCCAAATAGTGTTTTGAGTCACCTAGAAGGAGAGATGGGACCATTATGTTTTTCCTTTAAAATATTTTTTATTTAGTTTTTAATTACCTATAAGCGGTACATGTGTCAAATGATATAGAAATGTACACAGGATGGAAATTTTCCAATCAGCTTCTAACCTCATTCCCCAGAAATAATCACTGTCAATAGTTTGCTGTGGATTTTTCTACATCTGTTTTTATGCAGATATAAAAATGAAATTTTATTTATTCATTCAACAAATATTTATTGGGCACCAAATGTCTGCCAGGAACTATTCTAGGTGCTAGAATCCAGTAATAAGACAAAAGAGCAAAAATCTCAGCCCTCGCCGAGTTTAGAGTTCTAGAAGAGGGAAACAGACCACAAACCAATAGAGAAGAAAGTATATCCTGTAGCAAATGGTGGTGAGGGAGTAAAGAACAGGTAAGCAAGGAAGTGGAATAGAAAATGCCGAGGTGGGACTTCCCTGGTGATCCGGTGGTTAAGACTCCACGCTTGCAATGCAGGGGGCGCAGGTTTGATCCCTGGCCATGCTGTGCAGCACAGCCATAAAATAAAAATAAATAAAAAGAAAATGCCAGGGAAAGGGGAGGGGTGAAGAGGAAGGTACTCTGCCAAAATGCAGACTATGCTCAGGGGCGTGGTCATTGAAAAGTGAAATTTGGGGAGAGATGTGAAGGATGGGAGGCACTAGCAGTGAGGACTGCTAGGGGAAGCATCCCAGGTAAAGGAAACAGCGAGTACTAAAACCCCGAGGCACTGAGGAGAAGGCCGGGTGATGAGAGCTGGGGAAAGGAGGGTGGAGGAAGAAAGTCAGAGCAGAGGCAGAGGGCCAGAGCACGTGGGGAGTGGAAATTGTGGTGAGGACTCTGAATCTTGAGCGAGAGAAAAACCTGAGAAGGGGTTTTAGCAGAGCGATAATAAGGTTCTGACTTATGTTTGAAAAGGATAACTTTGGCTGCTGTATTAAAAACAGGCTGAAGGTTTGTGTGTGTGATAAAACAGTAAAAAATATATCAATGCAACTTTAATGTACTGCATATTGTTTTTAACTACAGAGTAGATCATGGCCACCTTTCCATGCTAACAGAGGAGCTATCATACTTCTTTTAAAGCTTCTTGGTCTACGTTTGTTTTAAGACGCAAGTATTTATTAGCCATACTCCTGAGGGTGACATTTAATCGAGCTATTCCCAATTTTTCTATTACCAACAGTGCTGCAATAAATATTCTTTTTGTACACAGACCAATATTTCTGGAAGACAGACTTGTAGATGTTTAATTGCAGGTTGAAGGACGTACTTGTTTAAAACTGAATGGTGGAATAGATACTGCTAACTCAGCCTCCAAAAACATACTAATATATAGTCCCCCCAACATTGTGATTGAGTGCTTATTGCCCCACATCATTGGTAACATGAATTATATTTTATTGATCTTTTTAGTTTTTGCAAATCTGATAAGTAAAAATGATGGTCATTTGAACTTGTGTTTCTTTGATTATTAGTAAAACTGAGCATGCTGTCATATGTCTACGGCCATTTTGATTTCCTCTTCTGAGAATATCCATTTTCTTTAGCTATTTTTCCATTGAAGTTTTTTTTCCCAACATAATTTTTAAAAAACAAAATTTAAGGCCTCAAGTTTTATCAGAGAACATAGTCGTGTAGTGCACCACGCAGGTCTGGCCACGCTTCGGGAAGGTGCGCCCGTCTCCGGGAGAGATGGTCTCCACCTGCACTCCCATGGCTGCGGTAGCGGCGGACGCTGGGTTGGCCAACGGGCTGCGCGACGGGCAGCGTGGACCGAGACCGGATCTCGCGGCGATTCCGCGGCTCTGCCTCGACCCTCCGCGCTACGGCTGCGCACTAATAATTTTATATAGTAAAGTCTCATTATTTTGGCATTTGAGGACTTTGAGGACAGCCCACTCTGCAAGTGACCTTTGTACCATCTGTGATCAATTTTAGCAAGATGGCAAAAAAAAAAAGCAATTATATTCTCCAAGGAAGGAATTCCTCAAGCTCTTAGTAATTCATAAAGTCCTCTGTAGCTAAAGAAAAATTAATAATGACTTGGATTTCTTTTTTTCTTTCATAGCTATTTATCCTTTCATAAAGGATACATTATTTAAGGAATATACTTGCTAAAGTATAAATTTTTGTATTTGATTTTTTTGAAACTTGCTGAAATTTTAAAAAGACAACCCAGACAACTGGCAAACTGGGAAATATTCTAGTGCCTGGGTCCTTGAGAAACTAGAAAAGTTTAATTCAAATTTTAATAGTAGCAGCTTTCTTCTGCAGCAGTTGGTAAAAATTAATTCAAATAGAATTTTTTATTGAGATCCCACTCTGTGCCACAAAAAGAACTTGGGATGAAGCAGTAAGAATATAATGAGTGAAAAACGTGCTTTTATGAAGTTCACATTCTAATGGAGAGAGATGGGTAATCAAAAAGTAAAGGAAAGATAGTTTCAGAAATTATAAGTGCTATTGAACATAATAGAACAGAAAGTGTCAGAGGGGAGGAGAGACTTCTGCTCTTTACAGGGTATTCAAGGAAGGCTGTCAGAGCAGGTTGCGTTTGAGCTGAGACCTAAGTGAGAAGGAGTTGAGCATGCAACCCAATGGAAGCAGGGGGCGCTTGAACAGAGGAGACGGCAGCATGTGCAAAGGGCCTGAGCAGGGAGAAAACTGAGGAATTGTTTGGAATTGAGCAGGTGGAAAATTTCTGTTTTAAATCAAGGAAAATATAAGTGGTATGTTAGCAATATAGACCAATATTAAACTAATATTTATCACCTAGACTTGATAGGACATTCCTTTAATTAAAGAAGTTAAAAAAACATAATTTAGTAAAATGTTGACATCTGTTGAACACTTAATGCATTCAGCCCTTTGTTAAGCACCTTACCTGTGTGCGTGTTTAGTCACTACAATCACGTCTGTGGACTATAACTGACTAGGCTTCTCTGTCCATGGGATTCTCCAGGCAAGAATACTGGAGTGGGCTGTCATGCCCTCCTCCAGGGGATCTTCCTGACCCAAGGTTTGAACCCGAGTCTCTAATGTCTCGGCAGGTGGATTCTTTACCACTAGTGCCACGTGGGAAGCCCTAAGCATCTTACACGACTCTTCTAAGTTAGTCCTTGTCACAAGTCTATTCTGCATCACACCATTTTTATAGATAAGGGAACAAAGGCATGAGAAGGTAAGCAGTTTTCTCAGTGTCATGCAGCAAGTAAGTGGCAGAGCCAGGATTCAAATTCGGGTCTGACTCAAGAGCCCATGTTCCTGACTCTCAATTTGAATACTCTCACCTCTCCTGGGTACTGTGTGTGCCCTGTGATTATACTACTCATATCCAACTCATATGGAGAGTCCTCTGTGGGCCAGCTTTGTGGTGGGTGCTGAGGAGGACTGAATAAGTAAGATAGCATCCCTCGAGTCATAACCCTCCCAGGGAAGAGTCAGAGAAGGCTTCCCCAAAGAGGGAAAGCCTCAGCGAGCTTTAAAGGGAGCACAGCCTTGGAGAGTGAGGACCAGCAAGATGTGCACAGGGGATCTTTGGCATTTCAGTATTACTATCCCTGGAGTGGAAGGTGGGATGTGATGGGCAGCAAGGCTAGTGGGAAAGACATGGCCAAGTCATGAGAGACCTTGAATATGTTTATCTGTAGGTGACAGGTATCATTAGAGGCTTTATCAGGAAGCATAAGGTCATATTTATATTCTAGAAAGAGCTCTCCAACTGAATTGAGGGTCAGGGCTGGAGGCAGAAAAACCTATTTGGGAGCTTTTGAATGCTTTGCATAAGAGATACTGAGAACATGAAGGCACTAGATAGAATAGAAAAGCAACAGTGGATTAGAGAAATATTTAGGAGGAGGCATGAACAGCATTTGGTGATAAATTGGATTGGGGACTGAGACGAGGAAAGGGTTGGGGTGAGCTCAGAGGTTTCTGACTTGGCCTCTGATCTGCATTTTCTTCCCATACGTCCCCCATCTTACCCAGCCCTGTTTCAGATGCAGGAGACACCGACAAAAAGCCTGTGGGTTGGTTGAATGGTAAGATGAATGTGATCACTGGGGAAGAAATAATCAAAAGATTTATAGGAAAAGCAGGAAAAAAAAATGGGCTCTTGAGAGGGCATGAGAAAGAATGAAAACTCATATACAGAAAAGGAGACTGAAGGCTGAGTTTGAGTTGAAGACACTGAAAAGTGCAGGTTGACAAATCGAGGAGGTTTTTGAGGCAGGGAGTGAAGCAGTCAGAGAGGTACTTGAGGAAGGTGAATCTGTTGGTAGTAACAGAGCTGAGGCCAGGAGGAATGGCCAGCCAGGGAGTGCACTGGAAGGTTATTGCAGTAATCTAGATATGAGATGGTGAGGAGCAAAGGACACCAGTGCCATAGGGATAAAAAATCGGGGACAGACAAAAGGGACCCAGATATAGGGTGCTGGAGCAGGGAGAAGAGAAGTCTGGGATAATGTGGTTTGGAGCCTCGGTGACTGGGAGTGTAGAGATGCTGTTTATAAAGAGGGTAAAGTCAGAGGGGTAGGAAGGCTTGGACAGGGGAAGGGAAGAGAAGCATTCCCTTTGGGAAAGTAGAATTTGAGTTGCAACAAGACTCCCAGGCAGAAATGTCCACAGGCAGGTGGGAGTCTAGGAAAATGACGTCACCTCTCCATATGTAGACTGAACCCCCTACCCTGCATCTGTCCCACTGCTCTGACTTGCCTCCTGTTAAAAGGGATGAAGAGCCCACGCTCCTTCCTAAGACCCACTCTTCCTCTGGGGCTCCAGGCCCCATTCCCTCTCACCATCTCAAGAGCAATGTTCCTGCTCTTGTCCCCACCGACCCTGCATCTCAGAATTCTCCTTCTCTACTGGATCATTTCCAACAGCACACAAACCTACTCCTGTCTTAAAACCCGCACAAATCCTCCTTTGACTTCTTTTGCTTCTCTCCAGATCCTGCCTCCTTTCTTTGACCCTCTGTCAAGCAAAACTCTTTGAAAGACTTGTCTAAATTCCCTGTCTTTGCTTCCTCATCAACCATTTTCTCCTCCACCCTAAGCTAAGCTAAGCTAAGTCACTTCAGTCGTGTTCGACTCTGTGCAACCCCATAGACAGCAGCCCACCAGGCTCCCCCGTCCCTGGGATTCTCCAGGTAAGAACACTGGAGTGGGTTGCCATTTCCTTCTCCAACGCATGAAAGTGAAAAGTGAAAGTGAAGTCGCTCAGTCCTATCCGACCCTTAGCGACCCCATGGACCGCAGCCTACCAGGCTCCTCCGTCCATGGGATTCTCCAGGCAAGAGTACTGGAGTGGGGTGCCATTGCCTTCTCCACCCTAACCAACCTGGTTTTCATTCCCAACGTCTCCAGGGGAACTGCTTTTCCCAAGGTTTCTAACAACTTCCATGTTACCAAATCCATTGCCAGCTGCACCCAGACTCTGCTGACCCCTCCCTCCTCCCGGAAACTCTCCTCATGGGTTCACATACCACACACCTCTGGTTCTCTTCCTGCTTCACTGGCTCCTCCCTTTTCATTTCCCATGCTGGGGGTCCCCTAATTTTTTTTATCTCTAGACATCAGGGATCCCAGGTCTCAGTCCTCCATGCCCATCCCTTTTTTTTTTTTACTCTCTTCAGTGACCTCATTCAGCGCTGTGATAGCTTTAAATACCACCACATGCTGGTGACTCCCATACTGCCCTCTACAACTCACATGCACACACAAGACACACACAGAGTGAAATACTTTCGAGTTTATGAATGTTTACTTATTTTAAAATTCTGTACTTATACTATTACCTAATATCGGAGAAGGCAGTGGCACTCTTGCCTGGAAAATCCCATGGATGGAGGAGCCTGGTAGGCTGCAGTCCATGGGGTCACTAAGTCAGACATGACTGAGCGACTTCACTTTCATTTTTCACTGTCATGCATTGGAGAAGGAAATGGCAACCCACTCCAGTGTTCTTGCCTGGAGAATCCCAGGGACGGGGGAGCCTGGTGGGCTGCCGTCTATGGGGTCACACAGAGTCGGACACGACTGAAGTGACTTAGCAATAGCAATAGCAATTGCCTAATATATTGTATACATCATTTTAAAAAAAGAGATACAGATTAAATAAACAAAATTTTAAATAGCTGGCTAGCCTCTGAAGTCACCATGCTGACAACTCAGCAAGGTTTATTGTTAACGGTAGTGGCTGTAAATCATTTTTTTCAAATAGTCTTTTTGTTCATTGCTTCTAAAAGTCGGGCATGACTGAGCGACTTCACTTTCACTTTTCACTTGCATGCATTGGAGAAGGAAATGGCAACCCACTCCAGTGTTCTTGCCTGGAGAATCCCAGGGACGGGGGAGCCTGGTGGGCTGCCGTCTATGGGGTCGCACAGAGTTGGACACAACTGAAGTGACTTAGCAGCAGTAGCAGCAGCAGTGTTTTGGCTCACTTCTTGTCAGAGCTGATTAAATCGTCACTGTTTCTATCTTGGGATGTGGTTTGACAAGAGCTGGTACCAGGAGAACCAGCTGTGTCAGTTCTGCGCTTCCCTGGGGCTCACCCACACCTGCATCCCTGGTCTTGCATCAAGGGTCCAGGATTTCTACAAGAATTGTTGGAAGTGGCTTTCTACTTCGTGATGGTTTGTTTGTTTGAGACCAGATAATATAATCAGGAAACCTGTTCAACGAGGCCTAATTGAAATTCTTCTCAAGAACTCGGGAAAGAAGTGAGTCAGTTAGTACCTCCCACTCACAGGTCTCTTTCCTGGGGACTTTGTGTCTTCACATGTGTGTCTGACTTATGGAGATGTGGACTGACTGAGGGGCCAATCTCTCTTCTTTTCTAAACAGAAGAACTTAAAATATATATATATATATATTTTCAGTTTTATTGAGATATAATAGACATACAGCAAAGTATAAGTTTAAAGTGTACAGCATAATGATTTGACTTACATGCATCATGAGATGATTACCACAGTAAGTTTCGTGAACATCCATCATATCAAATAGTTACAGCACTGAAGAAATATGAAAAAAAAAGTTTCTCCTTGTGATGAGAACTCTTAGCATTTACTCTCTTAACTATCGTGTATAACATACAGCAGTGTCAATTATATTCATCATGTTGTACATTATATTCCTAGTGCTTATTTATCTTATAACTGGAAGTTTGTGCTTATTGACCACCTTTATCCAATTTCCCCTTCTCCTACCCTGATCTCTTTTTCTGTGAGTTTGTTTGTTCGTTTTTGAATTATAGCTGACCTATGCATTGGAGAAGGAAATGGCAACCCACTCCAGTGTTCTTGCCTGGAGAATCCCAGGGACGGGGGAGCCTGGTGGGCTGCCGTCTATGGGGTCACACAGAGTCGGACACGACTGAAGTGACTTGGCAGCAGCCGCAGCACGGCACTGTGTTAATTCCTGGTACATGACATGGTGATTAGATATTTATATATATTTCAAAATGATTACTGTGGTAAGTCTGGTTTAGATACTAAACCAATGAACCTTTCTTTATGTCTAATTTTTTAGATAAAATTTAATATGCATAGATGTGAAAATGCTTTGTAAACTGCGGAGGTGTAGTATTCTAGGTTGGAGACCACCAGCATAACGAATGCCTTCTCAGTACCAGCACTTGCATGGCCCCAAAGTTTCTTAAACTCAACATGTCTAAACAAAACCTCTTCTTCTCCTCCCTCACTCCACACCAAAACCTTCATCTCTGTAACTGGCTTCCCTGTTTGCTCAGTTGCTGTAGTTAAAAGGGATAGTTTTGGTCAGTTTTCTTGACCTCTCTTGTTCTGTCATGCTCCTTATTGAATCCATTAGCAAATCCTATCAGATCTGCCTTTTTACCTGAGTCTAACTAGTGTTCTCTTCCTCTGTTTTTACTACTCTGTTCCAAACCACCACCATCTCCTCCCCAGTCTATTGCAATGGACTCTGAATTGTTCACATTACCCTTGCCTGCCTTCCATCTGTTCTCCGCACAGCAGCCAGAAGATCTTTTAGAAACATAAGTCAGATCATGTCCCTGCCCCATTCAAAACCTTCAGCACACTTTGAGTAAGAGCTAATTTCCTTACCGAGATCTTCAAGGATCTATGTAATCTGCCCCTTGCTTGCTTTTAGAGTTCATCTCCTATCACTCAGCCCCTTTCACTATGTTCCTGCTGCACTGGTTTTTTTTTTTTTTTTTTTTTTTGCTATCAGGCAAGACCATTGCAAAACAGTTTCCCTCATTTCACTCTGATCTCTGCTCGCAGAGCCCTTTCTGGGCTATTCTTCTAAAATAGCATTCATGCAGACCACTACTCTTTGCCTTACTCTCTTCCCTGTTTGAATTTTCTTCGTTGCACTTACCTCTTGTTAGCATTCTAATATGTATTTATTTGTTTGCCCATTTATTGCCCATATTCTCCACTAGAGCAAGGGTCCCTTTAGAGCAGGGCCATATCTGTCTTCTCTGCTGTATCTCTAGCTCCTAGACAGTACTGGTGCTAAGTACTTAACTGAATAAATGAGTAGATGAATCTTCACAAGAACAACAGATGGCATCCCAAGAATAGTCACCAACACTAAGAAAAAAGGGAGCCGGGATAAATTTTGGGGGAAATATTTACATTGAGGGCAAAAGAGACATTTTAAATGCAGTGAAATCAGTCCCATTAACCAGGCATGAAGAAAACATAGCATACCCTGGGAAGTCAACAAGGAAGGCATCAAGTTGGGCTCCTCTCTCCGCCTCAACTATAAGAAAGTTTTCAAATAGGAGACCTGAGAACACAACAAAACCTGGACAGACGCGACAAGTCAACCTCTTGGCCCAAGAGGGTGCTATCTCCTGTCACTGAAACCCTCATTTAAGAGGTGTTCAAATCTGGATCCCTAGACCACAGCACTGCCCTGGGTGCCATTGTCTCTGAACTGGGACAAAGCAGCCGCTCCAAGAAACCCTGGGAATTCGTGTGGGCTGCCTGAGGCTCTGCAGAAGGTAGGGCGTGATCCTTAAGAAAACAGTCAAATGCTTGGGGAGTGACCTCTTTTATTAGGTTCACCATCTTAACTGCAGAGAGACCATAGTGTTTGTCCACAGCCTGAAATACTCAAAGGCCATGGTGTTGAAAAGAGGGCCAGCCTTCAGGTCTCTTTGTCACCATTAATCCTGGTCCCCACTGGTTTCTCCTTTTTGCATCAGAAAAGCTTTCTTTTTTCTTTTTTTGAAGAGGAGGAGAAAACAGCTGTGCAGGATTTGAGAACGGGATTTTAATGGTCACTGAAGACACACAAAAGCTTCGCTGTGATCGTCAAGTGTTCTGGGGGCAATTGACTCCTTTGTCTGAGGCAGCAAAACAAGCTGGCTGCTCAAGGAGGAAAGAGATGCAACTGGAACTGGGATGGAGGTCTCTTGAGGCCAGATCTTCAGCACATTTGCAAAAAGCTGTTTTCAGGCGTCTCTTCATGACATTTCAGAATTGCTTTTTAGTGTTTGGCTCAATTTTACCTTGACAAAGAAACAAATTAATCTGGAAAGTTGTTGGCATGGATTATTTCTGTAGGTCTGTAGGTATTTCTCTCTGGAAGGAAAATAGAAACTGTGAGTGACGACCTTGTTAATGTGGAGCAGGCCTTTAACGCTGAGAAAAAAGAACCAGTGCTTTCTTTTTGGGCGGGGACGTGGGGTGGGAGGCGGGTGGCGGCCTGAGGGGCATTTCTCAGTTCTTTGCTCACTTGAGAAATTGTAACAGATGTGGGTTATTGTGAGGCTTCCCAAAATGTAACCTTGGGGGAAAAAAAAAGGTTTTGGAGTGGGGGTGGTCAGTAGTTTTACCGAGTGAACATCCAGAACATCAGGAGTCCATTCAGTTACTCTTTGCAGTAGGAACCAGGTCATTTTTATCCACTCACAGAGGGGGTCTTTTTCTGACAGAGGAACTGTGATGGAACAGACCAAGCTGATTTGACTCCAAGTTATGATTCATGGGGCTGTTGGAATCATTGTTGTCCATATGGGCACTGTCCTTTTAGGTGAAGGGGTGTTACAAAAACAGCCTTTCCCACAATGGACATGGCTTGGGGCTAGGAGAAGGCGATGGCACCCTACTCTAGTACTCTTTCCTGGCAAATCCCATAGACGGAGGAGCCTGGTAGGCTGCAGTCTATGGGGTCGCTAGGAGTCAGACACGACTGAACAACTTCACTTTCACTTTTCACTTTCATGCACTGGAGAAGGAAATGGAACCTACTCCAGTGTTCTTGCCTGGAGAATCCCAAGGATGGGGGAGCCTGGTGGGCTGCCGTCTCTGGGGTCGCACAGAGTTGGACACGACTGAAGCGACTTATTAGCAGCAGCAGCAGCAACAGAGGAGCCCCAGACAGCCTTGGTTTTATTTACTTCTTCCAGTCTTCATGACAGTTGGCTTGATAGAGTCATGAAGGGGTTAGCTCTCATTTACTGTCTGTTGTAGGCACTAGAATAATCAGGTGGGACCCAGGATAAAAATCCATGAGTTCCTAGTACGTAATTCAGCCCTGCTTTTCATGGGAGATGAGCTGAAACAGAGTAATTATGGAAACCACTATCCAGTAGGGCTACATTCAGAGACTAAGTCTGGAATTACAGGCTCTGTCTGCCACAGTTCAGTGCCTCATATCCACTATAATGTCATTTGCCAAGAAAGGAAGAGTTTAGTTCACTTATCATTTTTAAAAAAATATCATAAAATTAAATAAAAAATATATGAATATTATAAAAGAAAATCCAAACAATATAAAAAAATTAAGATTTAGATTTTAGTGTAGACTTTCTTGATTGATATCTTTTCATTGTAAAAGTAATATTTAAAGTGGCATATTTCAGCTATGATTTTTTTTAAGTCTCATTTTTGTTTTCTTTAGATTATGGAGTAAATAATGAAAAGATTTTTATTACTGGCAATAGAGAAAAAGTACATATGCAAATTGTACTTGTAAGGTAGGATGAAAACCAGTATTACCCCTTACACACATTCAAAGGCTATAATAACTAATTTTATCATGTGATATTTTGTTTTGTAGGTCTGGGTAGCTTAGATATAAAAGAAAATGTGTTTATTCTAGTCAAACTCCTCGTATGCCCCATACAGAATCCTTGCAAAGTCTGGAATTGTGATTCAGTTGGCACTTTTGTTCAATGATCTTTTTCCTCTTTAAACTCAAAGCTCTTGATCTCATTGTAGGTGTATTTCACAGATTAGTTGTGGGACCTTGGCAAAATTATTTATGTCTCTAAGTCTCTGTGGAATGAAGCTAATCATAGCACCTTGCTCCTTTGGGTTGTTTCCAGGACTGAGTGAGATAATGTGTGTAAAGCTTATTGCTCAGTTGCCGTGTCCGTCTCCAGAGGATCTTCCTGACCCAGGGATCGAACCTGTGTCTCCTACATCTTGTGCATTGGCAGCTGGGTTCTTTACTACTAGGGCCACATGAGAAGCCCCAGTAGAGCACGAGTAGTCAACAAATGTTACCATCAGAAAGCCTGTTTGATGGTTCTGATGATGTTGTTTAAGTATTATACTAGGGAACCCACTTCAGTGTATTTACTTTATGTTCATATCCTAAATGGAGAAGGCAATGGCAACCCACTCCAGTACTCTTGTCTGGAAAATCCCATAGATGAAGGAGCCTGGTAGGCTGCAGTCCATGGGGTTGCTAAGAGTTGGACACCACTGAGCGACTTCCCTTTCACCTTTCACTTTCATGCATTGGAGAAGGAAATGGCAACCCACTCCAGTGTTCTTGCCTGGAGAATCCCAGGGATGGGGGAGCCTGGTGGGCTGCCGTCTATGGGGTCACACAGAGTCGACATGACTGAAGCGACTTAGCAGCAGCAGCAGCAGCAGCATATCCTAAAATAAGATATAAGATGTTTGTTGTTTAACAACACCAAAAAATATGATCAGAAGAATAGTTTATTAACTTCCTTGTAGTTTATTCTTTCAGGAGATGCTTACTAGGATTTGCTCTTTGTAATGTATTAACTCTGTAATGTATTAAATATGAAGCATCCTATTTTGCACCACTCATCTGTAAGACACTTGAGATCACCCTCCCCATAGCCAACAGTCAGTTCAGTTCAGTTGCTCAGTCATGTCTGACTCTTTGCGACCCCATGGACTGCAGCACTCCAGGCTTCCTTGTCCATCACCAACTCCTGGAGTTGCTCAAACTCATGTCCATCAAATTGGTGATGCAATCCAACCATCTCATCCTCTGTCATCCCCTTCTCCTCCTGCCTTCAACCTTCCCAGCATCAAGGTCTTTTCCAATGAGTCGGCTCTTTGCATCAGGTGGCCAAAATATTGGAGTTTCAGCTTCAGCATCACTCCTTCCAATGAATATTCAGGACTGATTTCCTTTAGGATTGACTGGTTGGATCTCCTTGCTGTCCAAGGGACTCTCAAGAGTCTTCTCCAACACCACAGTGCAAAAGCATTGATTCTTTGGCACTCAGCTTTCTTTATGGTCCAACTCTCACATCCATACATGACTACTGGAAAAACTATAGCTTTGACTAGATGGACATTTGTTGGTAAAGTAATGTCTCTGCTTTTTAATATGCTGTCTAGGTTGGTCATAGCTTTTCTTGCAAGAAGCAGGCATCTTTTAATTTCATGGCTGCAGTCACCATCTGTGGTGATTTTGGAGCCCAAGAAAATAAAGTACCCACAGCCAACAGAGAGTGAGCATTTCAAAACATAGCTTCTGGTCATATTTCTTGCCTTTCAATGGCCCTTTCAGGATAAAATCCAGTCCTTCAGGATAAAATCCAAAGGCCTGACACTCAAGGACTTTTTTTTCTATTTTTTTAAAATCTATTTTTTATCTTTTTTTAATCTATTTTTTTCCCCAAACTTTTTTCCTCCCCTTTCCTCCCATATGTCAGACATGAATCTTTACAACCTGCCCCTTTGCCTATCTGGGGAGCTCCTGCTCATCCTTCAAGCCCTCTTGAAGATGTGGCCTCTTCTAGGAAGGCTTCCAGAATGCCACCAGCCTGAATTAATAGCACCTTCCTGTCTATCATTCCAATATCAATCCTATGTTCAGTGAATGATTTTCACCTTTATACTCCTGACAATCCCATAAAGTAGGGGATGTCATCAAGGGCTTGTGTTCAAAACTGTTGAGGACCACTGTGATCCCTGCCCTCAAGGAGCTCAAGGTCTAGGGAAAGAGGACCTGTAAGCACCCCTAACAGAAGGTGACAGGGATCATGGCAGATGAGTGTGCACAAGGAACCCAGAGATGGCACATGTTCTGTATTAGGGGGATTGTATAGGAAAGTGTGGGGTCAATGCCAGCACTCGACCTTCATCCCCAGCACTCAACCTTCATCCCCAGCACTCATATCATCCTTCCTTGGGCTCTGTCCTCTCACTGACCAGATCATTTCCCCCTTTGGCTAGTCAGTTGCAGGGCTGGGACATATTATGATGGAGCACAGGAACGCTGTATTTTATGTCCAAATGGAACCTTCCAAAATGAGGAAGGGCAAATTACATGCGAACCATGTCCAAGACCAGGAAGTCCTGGGACACTGAAGACCCCAGAAGTCTGGAATGTGTCTGAATGTGGAGGTAAGAATTCTGTCTGTCCCTTCTTACTTCTCCAGTCTCTGAAATCATTGTTGAGACAGAAGGCATAAATAACATCTTAATGCAGAAAATGTGTACTGCACCATGGAATTCCTACTGGTAGAAACTTTATTGGGCTCATCTTATTTGCTGAATAAATAAATGGAGACCTAATATAAAACATTGGCAGAGAAAATGTGGATTTGTTGCAACTGCATGTTTCATCACTGTAAATAAATACCCTCTGAGACCTGAGTGATCAACCAGTGTGGAGGGACTATCTGAAAGTGTCAAAAAATGGAGACAGTAGCTCTGATTATTTCAAGATTTCATCTCAAAGTCATAGCTTATTGATTTTTTTCTTTAAATTGGAGGATAATTACTTTACAGTGTTGTGTTGTTTTCTGCTGTATAACAACGTGAATCAGCCGTAAGTATACATATATCCCCTCCCCCTTGAACTTCCCTCCTACCTCCCACCCCATCCTGCCCCTCTAAGTCATCACAGGGCACCAAGTTGAGCTCCCTGAGTTATATAGCAACTTCCCACTAGCTATTTTATATATGGTAATGTTTATGTTTCAATGCTACACTCTCAATTTGTCCCACTTTCTCCTTGCCCCGCTGATTTCTTAAAAAGTGTCCATCTGGCTATTTTGTTAAAACTCCGTGAAGAGTTTTCAATCATCTACAAAATATTAACTCTGGAGCCCACTTACTTGGGTTCTATGGGCTTTTTCCCTATTTTACTGTAAATGTCTTTATTAAACAGTAGAAGGGCCAGCTGTCCTGCTGCTCTGTGGGCTCAAATGGATGGTGTGATTTGATCTGGAAATTTTTAGGTGATGTCCAGGGCTGAGTGCACCAGGGCCCTGGCGGCCCTGCCTCTCTGTCTAGTGACCTCTGGGGCCAACTTTAGTTCCCACCTTAATGACTCCAAACTCAACTACAGGACCTTTTCTGATTTAAATATCAGATCCTCAGATTGACTGTGTGACTTCTAGCATAAACTTTGGCCTGTTATGAAATCCTAGAACCAATGGTAAGATTGATAAGGAGGTACTTTGGGGGTATCTGTTCACACTTGTATGTGATCTCAATAATATACATATTTATAGTAAATAAGAACACTAGTAATAATAATTTATTGAATACTTACCTGTGTCAGGCATCATGCAGGCATTCATGGATAGTTCAGTGAATTACTCATGTAGTTGCTGTATCACTACAAAAACTTTATGAGGTTAAAGTGACTCATTCAAGGTCACACAGCCAAAGAGTAGAGGATTTAGAATCTGAACCCAGGTCTGACAGACTCCAGACTCCTCCCTCAGGTGTGTTTGTTAAATACTGTTATATCTATAACTTATGGTTAGAAAGAAAACTGTGAAAATTAATAGAGGAGAGAGGATTAGGCATATAAGACAACAGATTTCTTTTTATAGCATCTTGCTAATGACAAGCTAATTCCTAAGTAAATATGTGCTTTTAGAAATCTTTTTGTTTATGGCTGTAATACTTATCATAAACTAAAATAAATAAATTAGGGGTTTAAGGCTTCCCAGGTGGTGCAGTGGTAAAGAATCCACCTGCCAGTACAGGAGACGCAGAAGACCTGGGTTCAGTCCCTTCTTTGGGAAGTCCCCTGGAGAAGGAAATGGCAACCCACTCCAGTATTCTTACCTAGAGAATCTTCATGGACAGGGGAGCCTGGCAGGCTGCAGTCCATGGGGCGCAAAGAGTCGGACATGACTGAGCGACTGAGCATGCACACACACACACACACACACACACAGGTGTTTGAATAAATGCCTCTGGGTCCCTCTGTTACTGTGGATAGGATTGGCTGTATTTAGTAGACTAAATGAGGGAGGCCAGGACACTCCTCAGGGTAAGGAGATGTAACTTAGTAAATAAAATTGGTAAAAACCGGTAGACCCTTCCATAATCAAGAGTCTTTTTATCCCAGGATGTAATCAGCTGGGTGACTGCAGGCCGCGAACCCTCTCTCTGGGGCCTCCGGTACTGCAGCGGCTGCCTGGGCCCATGTAGTCCTCAGCCTGCAGCATACTCAGGCCTGCTCCATATTTCAGAAGGGTCAACACCTGTCTCCATCTTTGCCCTGTGGGTAAACATCAGGCATCCACATGCCACTTCATCGGGGTCAGCCGAAGGGCAGGACAAGGCTTCTGCTTGCTGAGGGGGGAGCTGAGGTCAGCACAGGCGGACAGGCCTGACCACATCTCTCTGATCTCCCTTGAAGAGAGGTGCGGCAGGCTCTCCCCAGAGGCCTTGCTCACCTAGGGTCATTCCTCCCCCAGGTCTGTGCCAACCTGGTGAATACTCTGCGGATGGCTTCACACCCTGCCAGCCCTGTGCCCGGGGCACATTCCAGCCTGAATCCGGACGCACTTCCTGCTTTCCCTGTGGAGGGGGCCTCCCCACCAAACACCCTGGAGCCACTTCCTTTCAGGACTGTGAAACCAGAGGTGAGGACTTGGCAGCTTGCCTTTTCCCCAAGTGGAATTTTCCTTTTGAGGACCAAGGGGTCTAGTACAGCTCTGAGCAAGCCAAGCCCAAGGCGCCCCGTGTGGAACTCCGCAGCAGGGAGCTTAGGTACCTAGGGCGATTCATTCCTGCAGGATGGGCAGGGAGCACAGGGACTACCTAGACATGGGCCTCCTCGCCCTCCCACCTTGGCCCCTTTGGATGGGGCTGACTGCAGGGAGACCAGGGAGAAGCACACAGGTTTAGTCTCAGCCTCCCTCTCCTCCTTCCTTCCAGGCTTCCTCTAGCACCTCTCCCTTACCTAGAGCTCCCTGCTCCAGAACAGACCCTGCCCCTTCTCTGGAGCCTTACCCGACCTCCTGCCAGAGGTCAGCCTGGAGCCTGGGGTCAGCTCTGTGCCCCTCCATGCTCACAAGTTGCTGTGCATGAAGACAGAGCTGTGAGCTCTTATGTCTGATGGCACAGACCCTAAACTCAGAAGATACACCTGTACCTCATTCCCTTTGTAGTTTTCTCAGTGTCATGAGTCACAGGTCCCACCCAAGCTGGCTATTTAGGGAATTAAGTGTTGATTAGCCCCAGATTAGTAGGAAAGCAGTACCTCACTTGGGAATAAACATTTCTTTCATGAACTGTGAAATTTCTTGTGTTGCATTTGATAAAAATAGTCTTTTGTTGTTGTTGCTGTTCTCTCCACCCTCCCCCACTCCTGCAGTTCAGTGTTCACCTGGACATTTCTACAACACCACTACTCACCGATGCATTCGTTGCCCAGCAGGAACATACCAGCCAGAATTTGGAAAAAATCATTGTGTTTCCTGCCCAGGAAATACCACGACTGACTTTGATGGCTCCACAAACATAACCCAGTGTAAAAGTAGGTTTCCCTCTAAGGCTTTTCGCAGTGGTGCTTAAGAGGGCAAGTGCTTGGGCCTACCTGGGGGTGGGGGATGGCAGGGGTCCTTGGTTCATTTGGGACCATGGAGCCACTCTGCCCTGCTCAGGGCTCTGCTCATCAGCTCTGGACCCTCAGGTTCTCACCTGTATCCATCCAGTCTACTTCTCCAGATAGGCAAGCTGTACTGGCGGTAATTTCCTGCTAAGGGCAAAACGTCAGGTCAGCCCTGTTCGGCAAGCACTGTTTGAGGATCTGTACTGTGTCAGGCACTGCAGGCAGAATGAGTCCTTGGTTCTGCAGCAGCACCAGCTGTGGGATTGCGGAGGCAGCAGCCACGCCCTCTGTCTGGTGCTGTGCTGTGCTTAGTCGCTCGACGTGTCTGACTCTTTGCAACCCCATAGACTGTATGTAGCCCACCAGGCTCCTCTGTCCATGAGGATTCTCTAGGTAAGAACGCTGGAGTGGATTGCCATATTCTCCTGCAGGGGATCTTCCCAACCCAGGGATTGAATTCAGGTCTCCCGTCTTGCAGTCAGATTCTTTACTGACTGAGCTACCAGGGGAGCCCCCCTCTGTCTGGAGAGATGAGGAAAGGCTTCAGGAGGGTAGGAGAAGGTTTTGATGGGGGAGGTTGGCAGAGAGAAGAATGAGCCTCAGGCCCAGGAGA
This sequence comes from Aepyceros melampus, assembly GCA_006408695.1. Lineage (NCBI taxonomy): Eukaryota > Metazoa > Chordata > Mammalia > Artiodactyla > Bovidae > Aepyceros > Aepyceros melampus. The sequence goes on along the minus strand of SJXQ01001556.1, from coordinate 834,579 downwards.
GCAACTGGGAGGAAGCACAGACTCAGGAGAGTAAAAGGCTTTATGGGAGGAAACCCCTGGACCTGATCATGGAATGTGCTGCAGGGAGGCTGAGTGGACCAGAAGGGAGGACTTATTGACCAGAAAAGGAAGAAAAACCACAACCTGAAAGTTGAGAGTTATGTTTTATTCGGTGCACAAAGCTGAGAACTTAAGCCTGGAATGCAGCCTCTCTGATAAGCTGTAAGGAACTGTTCCAAAGAGGCAAGGGAGGAGCCAGGATACACAGCAATAAAGAGAGACCAGGTAGTTGGAGCATTAAAAGACTACTGTTAATCAAAGAAAACCAGACATCTCAAGTTAAGGAATTTAACACTTTTCTGTGTATGGGAAGATGCAAGCGTCTGGGCTCACTATCATTCCTTTGATATGCACCTCAGCTATCTGGGGCCAGTGCCCTCTGCTTTCTCATCCTGAGTCTCCTCAGGGTGCATCCTTTGGGGTGCCTGTAGTGTCTCATGGCTTGATGGCCGCAACATCCTTTGTTTACTGCTACTGCTATGGCAGGCAGCATTTTTTCACTGTGGTCTTGAAACTGCCAGGCTAGAGAGTTTGGATTGTATTCTGTAGGAATGGAGAGGTAAGTCATTCAACAACTTGTGTGGTTTGTTTGATTATTGTTTATAACCATCATGTGAAATTCTCTAGTAAAGGCCAAAAGACAATCTAAGCTGATTCATTGTCATTAGACTGCCATGGAAGGGAGCAGAAGGCCTCTCCAAACTGGAAGAGTAGGGGATTGGAGGGCTGAATCATTGGAATTTATGACTGGAAGAGTATCTAGTTTTCTCTCTATCCCAATGAAGTCCTTTTAATAACATGCTCATAAGTAGCTGTCTAGTCTCTTTTAGGGAGAAGGCAATGGCACCCCACTCCAGTACTCTTGCCTGGAGAATCCCATGGACGGAGGAGCATGGACTGCAGTCCATGGTGTTGCTAAAAGTCGGACACGACTGAGCGACTTCACTTTCACTTTTCACTTTCATGCATTGGAGAAGGAAATGGCAACACACTCCAGTGTTCTTGCCTGGAGAATCCCAGGGACGGGGGAGCCTGGTGGGCTGCCGTCTATGGGATCGCACAGAGTCGGACACGACTGAAGCGACTTAGCAACAGCAGCAGCGATCTCTTTTTGAACATTGGCCTTAACAGGAAGCTTACTGCTGCTCATAATATCCTAGTCTGTTGGTAGATTAGACTTGGTCAGTTCACAGTGTGAGGAGATAAGGTTTTTTCTCCCTACCGAGATGAATCTGTCTCCTTGTCCCCCATCCCTGGCCCTCGGTTGTTTCTTAGTTCCTCGGGGGGCCAGTCAGGCTCAGAGGCATCCAGAGCACTCCCCTCCCCTTTTTCTCTTCCAGGAACAAAAGCCTATTTATTCTTTTTTTTTCTGCCAGGAATAATAAATCCAAGTTACAACTAGAGAGGCCAAAGGTAGTCCCTTCAACATCTTGAACACATTCACCTGATAGTTTTAAACAATACGCTCCTTAAGGGCAAGAATATTTGTTGGATGCGTGGAGAGATAGTGACAATGTGGCTGAGCTGGAGTGTGTGTGTGTGTGTGTGTGTGTGTACCCACAAGTGTGTACTCTCCTTGTCTTTGGTGCCAGAGGCGAATGTGTATCACGCCCCATACTGACTGATGGGAAAGTCGCTCAGTCGTGTCTGACTCTTTGCAACCCCATGGACTGTAGCCCACCAGGCTTCCAGTCCATGGGATTTTCCAGGCACGAGTACTGGAGTGGGGTGCCATTGCCTTCTCCAGGGGATCTTCCCGACCCAGGCACCGAACCTGGGTCTCCCGCATTGTAGGCAGACGCTTTACCCACTGAGCCACCAGGGTAACTGATAGCTGAATAGAATTTTCTTCCCCACTTGAAAATAAAACCTGGTCTTGACCAGAGAGAAAAGTGACAGTATGGCTGCCAAGTCTTCACCAGAGATGTCTAGGAAAGGGTAGAATACCCTCTGCTGAACAGTCAGCTCTGTTCTCCCTATTTTGACAGACCTGCCAGTTCTGTACCACCTGTTCTCCCAGCACTTGGACTTTGTAAACAAAACAGTAAAAAATAAAGTTATTCGTTTGTTTCACAAACACCTGCCCCTGACCTTCAAGTTGATGAGAAAATGATGCCCTGGGAACTCAGGGGTGGGCTCTGT
>SJXQ01001556.1:782675-832316 GCA_006408695.1 Aepyceros melampus | reverse complement strand
GGGGCTGGGGGGTTGGGTGGGTGGGGGCTGGCACAGACTTATCCCCACAGTGGTGTCCCTTTCAGGCCCTGCTCCTCCACAGCAACAGAGGTGCAGTGCTTCTCCCTAGCCAAGCGGGTGCTGCCGGGACGTGATGATAGCTCTGTTGTACTTTCAAGACTCATGGCATTTCCTCTTCCAGACAGAAGATGTGGAGGGGAGCTGGGTGATTTCACCGGATACATTGAATCCCCAAACTACCCAGGCAATTACCCAGCCAACACAGAATGTACCTGGACCATCAACCCACCCCCTAAGCGCCGCATCTTGATTGTAGTCCCTGAGATCTTCCTGCCCATAGAGGACGACTGTGGCGACTACCTCGTGATGAGGAAAACTGGTGCGTCTCACGCCTCTGCTCCCCTCCCTTTCTGAGGCCAGCAGGGAAGCCTGACGGCACACCACCTGGCTTTATTATTTTAAAAATTTTTTATTGATGTAGAGTTGATTTACAAGCTCATGTGAGTCTCAGGTGTACAAAACAGTGATTCAGATTCTTTTCCCTTATAGGTTATTACATAATATTAAGTATAGTTCCCTGTGTTGTACAATATGTTCTTGTTGGTTATGCCTGCCTTTAAAGGGGAGATGCAGGCCTAGAATGCCACCCTGTATTAGAACAGAGATGAGACATGAGTTTATAGGGTTTGCCAAGAAAACAAAATTTAGACAAAACCACAGGTTGAGACCTCCTGTTGAACCCTAGAGGAAGCAGTCCTGCAGGTCGGTCTCCCCTCTGCGCTCATTGGGAAGCCTCTTCGGCAAGGACACAGTGTCAGGGAACCTCAGGGAGGGCTGATTTCAGGACTCCAGACACAGGCCTCACCCTGGGAAACAACTCATGGCTTGGGCACTGACCAAGACCAAGGGCCTGGTCCAGCCAGGAGGGAGCCACCTCCCATCCTGACACGTGACCCAGTATCCATAAAAGGATACTGCCATCAACATAGCTTAGAGGCAGCACAGTGAGGGGCTCTGCAGCCAGACTTCTGGGTCAGAATCCCAACTCCACCTCTTATTAGTTCTGTGATCTTGGAATACATTCTGGAACTTTCTGCCTCAGTGTGCTCATCTGTTAAAATGAGGATAATAATAGTTACTACCTCATAGGGTTGAAGTGAGGAATAGATCAGTTTATATTTGCAAAGAACTGAGAATAATAATGACACACCCAGCCACCACAGAGTGTTTGCCATTCTTACTAGTGGTTACAATGCCTGAAGTCAGGTGTGAGTCTGAGTCCTGAGTTTTCCACATATTGGCTGTGTGACCCTGTGTTATCCATATGCTTAATCTCTCCGTAAGTGAGGGAACCACTGCACCAACTTCCTCTTGTTTAGGGGAGGGCAGGGTTAAGTGAGATAAAGTCCATAAAGTGCAGAGCACACTGCCTGGTCCTAGGAAGCATGCAGCCAATGGTGGTGATTATCGCTAGGTTATAGCAGGTCGGCTCTAGAACGTGAGGGCCCTAACTCAGCTCCTGCATGACTGCTGCAGCCTGAGCTGCTGCTGTTTGCCAACCAGGGGCCTTGCAGTGAGCTGTCCGTAGGGCCCACCACCACCAGCTGCATCTACTAGATATCCAGGACTAGATTTCCAGTTTCCTTCTGAGGACTCCACTGGTCCTGAAGAACCCTTGCACATGACTTGTTCCATGGTGTGAGTATCTGAAAAGATGCGTGTCCATTGTCTGCAGGCTCAGTGTTGACTTGAACCCCATCCCCTCCAACTTCCCTTGGCAGCTTCATCCAATTCTGTGACAACGTATGAAACCTGCCAGACCTATGAACGCCCCATCGCCTTCACCTCCAGATCCAAGAGGCTGTGGATTCAGTTCAAGTCCAATGAGGGGAACAGCGCCAGAGGGTTCCAGGTCCCATACGTGACATATGATGGTGAGCACTGTGAAGCTCAGGCTGCAACATGTGTAAGGAGCAGCTCTGGTTTGAACAGAACCCACTTTGGGCCAGCTGGTGGAGTGCTGACAAGCACACATGCTCAGCAATGCAGGCGGTTATGGAGAAAGGACATTGCTGACTCACAAGTGCCAGTTTCTAAGCAGGTATTTGGAGACACTAACAACAGGCATGAAAAGATGTTTGAGAAAGTAGATAAAAGTGAATATAGCTTGATGGGGTGGAATGTGGGCACTGGAGTTAGGCAGGTTGGGTATCATCTCTTTTGTGACTTTGTGATGTTACCAACTCTAGGCTTCATTTTCTTAATATGTAAATGAAGATAAATAATCATTAGACTTAATGTGAGAGTTCAGTGGGATAATCCATAAAGAACTTGGTTTGGTGCCTGGCACATAGTAAATGCTCAGCAAATATTAACTTATTATGATTGTGGCTTTTCTTATATGGAATCCTAAGGATGGGGAAAAAGACCTGAGCTCTGGTCTTGTCTCTGCCACTAACTTGCTGTTTAACTTTGGGCAAGTTAGATGACCTCTGGTTTTGTTTTCTTCTTGTTAAATGAAGGGGTGGCTGATGTGAGCCCTGGGGCCCTATCTAATTCTGAGACTTGGGTGACAAACATTTACTAAGAACACAAAATGAACTAGATCCTGTCCTGGAGAGACTCATAACCTAGTGGGGGAAGAGTCACCTGTTCATCATGAACTTATTCATTCATTCATGCAGCAAATATTTAATGAGCATCTACTATGCCAGGTATTGAGTGAAGAGCTGGAGACACTGCGGTTAGTGACCGTCATAAAGTGTATATGGTATTATAGATGCTCCAGTGGGGCCTGGACAAGGCTCTGTCTGAGGACAGAGAAGGGGCGGCGGCTCACTTTGCATGGGTTTTTGGAGAGAATAAAGCAAAGTCTCAAGAGGTTTGAGTCAAAAGAATTTATAAGTTTTCTTATAATTGGCAGGAAGAACATTCAGGAAAAGGAAATGACATAGGTGAAATGATGGAGTACTTGGCATGTTGGGGACTGATGATTTGGCCAATTGGTAGGGTGCATGGGGCTCAGCAGTGAGAGATGAGAGTAGTAGGAGGCAGACTTAGGCTATGATGAGACCAAGTGCCAAGCTCAGAAGGGTAGACCTAATTTTATAGGAGCCACTGGAGGTTTTCAGGTAGACAAGTATGAAAAGTTGGTGTTTTGGAAAGACGGTATTCTATGGAGTTCCTTAGAACACCTTACATAGTTTATTTCTAACATGTGATAAGATCTAGAATCATCATCTTGGTGCCTAAAACATGTCAGATGCCAAGACAAGGGATCTCAGCATCAGACTCCTAGATGACACACGTGGCTCCCATGTGGCTCTGCTGGGAGACAGAACACCTCCTTTCCCCACGGGCAGCCAGCCCACAACCGCCCCCATCTGAGATGAGGAAGGCACCCAAAAACCACGGAGAAGCCAAAACAAATGTCACCAGAGCTCACACACTTTCGTTCAGGCTGTTCTCAACTCTGTGACACAGGAAAACATCTTGCTTTTGTAATTTAAAAAAATTGAGATAAGGAGTTGTCACTTGAACCAGAGAAAATTACATATAACTCTGGTTAGGCTCATGAGAATGGATCTGGCACGTCACAGCAGAAAATAGTTGAAAAATGCTGCTTTGGCCATGCAGAGCCTCTTAGGTCCTCACCAGGGCCTATTTAATATTTTTTTCTCAACATATATTTCAGACAAATCTGATATGTGGTTCTAAACCCAGAAGAACAGCAGTTGCGTTGAGAAGGGGCAGCCGAGGCTGCTACAGACTAGCCCACTGGCCCGGAGAAGCAGGAGGGCCACAGCTGCGCTATCGTGTGCCGAACTCAGGACCGGTGCCAAGTCCGCTTGACCTGGCGCATTCCTCCCAGCCGCCCAGGCAGTAGATGCGGCTGCACCTCTTTCCTGATTTATACATGAGGCCGCTCTGGCTTAGAGATTTAAGTAAGCGCCCGAGGACACAGGAGGACAAAGTTGCAGGGCCTTTGCGGCTCCTGAGTTCTTACCTACAACACTGGAGTGCTTTTCCCATGACAACTGGAGCAAGTGAGAAGACAGTCATTCGTAAAAGCAGAGGAAAGATTAAAAAAAAAAAAATGGTGCTTTTTAAGGACTTCCCTAATGGTCCAGTGGTTAAGGCTCCACGCGCCCAACCCAGGGCTCCCAGGTTCAATCCCTGATCAGAGAACTAGATCCCACATGCTGCAACTCAGACCCAGTGGAGCCAAATAAATAAAAAAGAATTCCAAAAAAGATGGTGATCTGGAAGGATTTGTGGTGGCAGACAGCTCTCCAGCATAGTGACAGGCATTCCTTCCTAATGGTAAACTCCTCATCAGAAGGGGCTAATTCTCTGAGGTAGAAACTCAGCAACAGAGGAATTCAAGATTTAAAAAAACTGTACCCTTATTCATACTTTATAAGTTTTGTATTCACTAAAATTAAAGGATAAGAAGAAAGAGACCAAATGAACAGAGGACCAGAGACATTGTACAAACATATATTCAGTCAGTATTTATGAGTATTATCCTATGAATTTCCAGTTCCCATCACTTGACTGGGGGAAACTTTTTTGAGAACTCCTCCCACACAGTTCCAGTGATGTTCCTATGATTTGTTTGGTTTTGTTGCACATGATATGCATACAAAGAGGCACTTCTTTTCTGCCTGGAATTTTAAAGAGATTGTGTCTTGCATATGCTTGATTTGAATTATGACTGTAGGAAATAGGCTAGACTTCGAAACGCTGGTGCATCAAAGAGGATGATCACTGAGAATTGAGTTTTGGGATTTAGCAATGTGAAGGTCATTGGGGACCCCAATAAGCAATTTTTGGGGGAGTGGTGGGGGCCACTGTTGACTGGAATGGGTTTGAGATAGAAAGAAAAGAATAGAATTGGAGACAGTGAGTGCTGACAATTATTTCAAGGAGTTTTGCTAAGAAGGGGAGCAAAGACATGGGATGCAAGCTGGAGGGAGAAATAAGGTCAAGAGAAGGTTCTAAATAAAACCAAAAAACAAGAGACACAGCAGCGTTTGTTATGCTGATGTGAAAGACTAGCAGAAAGAGAAAAGTCGTAATGTAGGAAAGGAAGGGCAGAATGACAGGAATAACGCCTTGATTTGGTGAGAGAAGAGGGAGCTGGTGAGCAAAGTGGAGGGGGGAGCTTGGCTGGATGCTCTGAGGGTTCATCTGAGGGAAAAGGATCAGGAGAGGGTGTACAGGTGCTGGTGGGTGACAGGAGGTGGGGGAGAGTCTGTGGGAGTCTCTGATTGGCTTCTTAGTATCAGAGGAGTCATTGTTCTCATGGCAGCTGTGTTACCCACCAGGATTCTTGGTCTTCCCCAGTCATTCCTAGAGGCCAGACAGGAAATTCAGGCAAGGCTTTACTGGGCCCGGCTGGAGTGGCCAGGGGAGGGAGAACAAACAGGTTCCCTTGATTGCTTGCTCGCTGCTCCCTGCTCCCCGAGAGGGCGCAAGCTTGTTCCTTATATGGGGTGAGGGTGGGGGTGTGTCCAGGGGTCGGGCTGGAGGAGTGGCTTCGGTGTTTTGCCCACCTCTTTAGTGGTGTTGTATGCAGAGGGCATGGGCAGTACCCTACTTTTGCTCCAGGCTCTTCAAAAGCGGCAGTTGGGTTTTTTGGTCTCCTTGTATTTTTGGGGTCAAGAGTTTGCCCCAGCTGAATATGCATGCCGTTATTTTTAGTCCCATACAGTTTCTTTGTATTTTGTTCCAGGAGTGGTGTGTCTAGGTGCAAGCATTGTAGCACTGCTGCACGGGGTCCCGGGTCCCAGCTGGTCTCAGCTGCAGAAGTGGCATTTCCCAGAACATTATTTGAACAATTAAAGAAAAGAGTGAGCTTGGAAACAACTAAACCATAGCAATTAAAAATATGTCCTTTTTTCAAACAGAGGACTACCAGGAGCTCATTGAAGACATAGTTCGAGACGGGAGGCTCTATGCATCTGAGAACCATCAGGAAATACTTAAGGTGAGTATGTACCTAGGTGGGCATGGCAGTTACCCATGCCAAGCACCACAGAGGAAAGTTTCCTCTCCCACCACGTTGCTGCCTTTCAGACACTTAGCCTGCTCTGGGCTGAGGGCAGTTTTATATCTTCACCAGACTTAGTTTCTTAAAAAACAACAACAACAGGGAGTTGTTTTTAGTATTGTCAAGTGTTTATTGTGTTGTTTAGTTGCTAAGTCGTGTTCGAATCTTTTGCGACCCCATGGACTGTAGCCCCACCAGTCTCCTCTGTCCATGGCATTTTCCAGGCAAGAATACTGGAGTGGGTTGCCATTTCCTTTTCCAGGAGAGCTTCCCAACCCAGGGATGGAACCCGCGTCTCCTGTATTGGCAGGTGGATTCTTTACCGCTGAGCCACCAGGGAAGCTGTTTTTAGTGTTGTCAAGTAAAGTTGTGTTTTTTAATCTAGGAATATGAGGAAGAGCAGTGGGAAACTTGTTTATCATAAATCCAAGCCAGCAGCAAATCATGTTTTCATGTTTATTCTCCACATAGTTGAAGAGTCTTGGCTCCTTGTTCATCCTTCAGGCCTGAAGTTCACCAACTTTCAGATACTTATAAGTATAAATGAACACTTGCCACATCACTAACCCTAAAAATATTCCCCAAATTCCAAAGTTATCATGTGGTTTAGAAAAACAATTTTTTACATATTAAGTTTTCTGTTATGAAACTAATATGTGCTTTTTAAAGATCCCTGAGGGGGGAAAAAACTGGAAAAAAGGATAAAAATTAGAGGAAACAATTTTCACAAAGTGTTTTTCAGCTGATCAACTTACTGTCTCACAGTGGGACATTATAGTTCCATTGGCAAAATGTCATCATGTTTAAATATTTTGGCCCAGTAACAAAAATTCTGTTCTTTTTAGGATAAGAAACTGATCAAGGCTCTGTTTGATGTCCTGGCCCACCCCCAGAACTATTTCAAGTACACAGCCCAGGAGTCCCGGGAAATGTTTCCACGATCCTTCATCCGATTACTCCGTTCCAAAGTGTCCAGGTTTTTGAGGCCTTACAAATAAGACTGCCCACGTGCCACTTGACACAATGTCCGGCCTGTGGGCTGGCAGGACACAGCCATCTGCTTCTGCAGCCAGCATAGATGGATAACGCTGCCTCTAGTAGCAGTGCTGGTTAGAGTTCAATTTTTATAGATAATACAGATATTTTGGTAAATTGAACTTGGTTTTTCTTTCCCAGCATTATAGATGTGGATAGAGAATGGGTTTGAGTCTTACCCGCTTCTCATTGGTGTGGGCAGCTGTCTTGGATACATTAAGGGCTGGCTGAGCTGGATTTCAGTCAGTTTAGGTGAGACTCACTTGTCCTTCTTGGTCCTCACTTCTCCTCGAGGGGGCTGCCTTGTCTGAAACTTCAGCTTCTTCCAGCATAGCCCTCCTTAAGGGAGCCCTTTGTACTCAGGTGTTGGCTCTGACCAGGCAGAGCAGGAAGGTGGGGAGGAAGGGAAGGGGAGCCCTCCAGACACCATCCACCTCCCCTCGACCCGAGACCTGGGAGGACCTGGTTTTCTCCACAGCCTTCTCCAGTCTGTGTGACTTAAATTTGATCCCAGCAGCTTGGATTCCAAGCAGTGATCACCAAAAAAATACTTAAAGCAGAAAGAATTAGAAATAAAAAGGTAGAAACTCAGCACTTCCACAGACATCATAATGTGGACCTGTCGATGACCTTCCATGTTGCCAGTTTCCATCTCGTAGCAAATGCACTGTGCTTGTCTTGCACCTGCAGCTGTGCCTTCAGGGCACTGATCTTCTGGGCACCGAGGTAGGGCCTGGACAGTTCAGATCCCATGTGATCTCCTGACGGATGTGACTCCATCCATCATGAAAAGGAGATTCGCACACCCTGAGTCAGTACTGCCAAGGGTCCTCCTTCCAGCTGGGCTTCCCATCACGAGGCAGTGGACGTCCAGGTGGCGGCGCTATGGCCCAGCCTATCACGCTTGCCTCCCCTCCCCTGCTCCAAGCTCAGAGACTGACTGAGAGCATGAGCTGCGTGGCTCAGGGTGGTCTCACTCCCTCAATGGTCACACCACCGCCAGAAGCAGCTGCACTAACCCCAGCCTCTGAGTACTGCAGAATCATCTCACTTTCGGTCAACACGGTGGGACCTCACAATCATTTTCTCCCACGGAATCCGATTTTTCAATACTATTGAATTTTTAAAAATTGAAATCCACAGGCAAAAATCTTATTACAGTGAATAAAAAAATTCTATCAAACAAGCTGCCGTTTCCCTAATGAAAGGTATGGTTGCCTACAGGCAACCATATTGTTTTATTTCAGCAACAAACTAACTCCACACACAATCAGTTCTCTACACCAAAGTACCAAAAAGATGATCAACAAATATTTCTGAAGAAAACGAAGATTATTTCATTGTTGAATTCACTTTTTACCTTAGTGATTTTTTTTTAACCTATAAGCAATACTGACTTTTTTAAAGCCCTTAATCAAAGTTTTTAAATTTACTTGAATGGTCCTAAATACCCTTTTCTAAGTCTCTCGTGAAAAACTTGAACATCTTCACTTTTAAAGGTATCATTAATACAAGTCCTTGTAATTTATAATGCCGGAACTTGGCCTACATTTCTGAGTCTGACTATAATACGAAAATTCAGATGTAACATAACATGAGTTAGTGACCTGACCGATGGGGTGAGCTGAACTGCACCATTCTGTCCAAGCATGTTAGTGACTATATGCTCAGGACTGTCTGGTTCTGTACTGCTGATTTCATAAGAAGGCAGCTGATGGCAATACCTGGGGGTTGGAAGGAGGCTGCACAAACCTGGTCTCTGTGAAACATCTTCCAGGAGCCAGACCATGTACAAGCCACTGAGGCCCTCGTGAAACTTCCTGTCTGTACCCATCAACCACTCTGAGAGACTCTGTGGTCCCATTGGAAGGCTGGTGGGCTACTGATACTATCTGCTAAATCAATAAATAGTTAACTAATATCACCTCTTTGCCTTAGGGTTGCACAGTGACAAGACAGACAAGGTCTTGTCATTTTAGAGCTTGTCATTTAGAGGAAGAAGACAGACAATGAACAAATCAACAAGAAAAGTATCAGCTGGTAGGAAGTGCTATGTTGAAAAATAAAATAGGTTAATATAAGGGATGATGGTGTGGCTGTTTTAGGTTTGGGAATGTGAGGGTCCTTCTGGGTAAATGATTATTCAACTGAAAAAAAATGGCAAGAAAGAATCAGCCTTGAGCCAATCAGGGGGAGGAACATTCCAGAGAGAAGAAAGTCAGGTGCAAAGGCAGAAAAAAGTACATGTTTGGATCACAGACTAGTGAGAAGTCAAGTGGTATGAGATGAGGCCAAGAAATCAGACAGGGCCAGAGCACACTGGGCTTTGGAATCCAGAATGAGGGGTGTGGGCTTAATTCTAAATATGTTGTGGAACTTTTGGAAGGGGTTTAAACAGAAAAGCGGGGTGATCTGATTTATGTTTTTAAAAGAGAGCTCTGGTTACTATATGAAGAATAGGTTTTAGAAAGCAGGCACGGAGGCAGAGAACAGTTAACAAATTATTGCTACCAACCAAGCAGCCATCCAGCGAGAGGTGAGGCTCTCTGGGCTAAGACAGTCGTAGTGGAGAGGACAGAACAGAAGGATTGTGGACATGTTTTGGGAGAGAGTCCCCAGAACTTCCTGATGATTGGATGGAAGTTAAATGGAAAGACAGCAACTGAAGGTGACTTCTAGTTGCCCAAATAACTGGTAGATGAAGATTGCAGAAGGAGCAGGTTTGGGACATGTGACAGTTCAAAAACCTGTCTACAAATTCTCTGATGCTTCTTCCATGGAAAGTTGGGGGTCTTTTACCCCCCCTCCCCTGCCTTGAATCTGGGATCTATGATTGATGAACCAATATTCTATGGCAGAAATAACATTTTACCAGTTCCTGGGTCTGGGACTTAAGATACTGGCAATCTCTACTTCCTCTCCTTGGGAAACTCACTGGGCCCTCAGTCAATGTACCTTGAGGAAGCCATAGCATCTGGTGAAGAGGAACCCCCACCCATAGTCTAGCTGATTCTCAGGTGACAGCTAGCAAAACTTGCCAGCTAGGGGAATGAGCCACCTTAGAAATGGATTTTCCAGCTGATGCTTTGCTGAGCAGTTCCCACTGAACCATACCCAAATGACAGACTTGTAAGCAAATCAGTGATTATTATTAAGTCATAGTGATTTATTATGCAATACGATGCTGGAAAAGAAGATAAGGTCAAGAATTCAATTTTGACCATTCTAAGCGTGAGATGTCTATCAGGTAACCAAATAAAGAGTTCAAATAGGCACCTGGTTCTACGAAGTCCCAAGAGAGCTTGGGGCTAGAATATGAATTACAATGTCACAGGATAAAGGATAAGACAGATTGAGGTCACCTTGGAAAAGTATGTAGATATGACCAGACAACTCTGAATTCTGGGGGTCCCCGTGTGGACCGAACTTACAGGAACCGTTGATTAAGTCAACAGGAAGAGGTCAGAGCTGAGCTTTGCCTTCTCAGAACTGAGTGAGAGAAGAGTCTGAACATACCCCTCCCTCCAGCTGTGGATATTGTTCTCAAGCTATTTACTGAAGTGCTGCTTTTGTGGCTGTAGCCACGTTCCCCTTGAGTTTCCAGCGCTAATAAAAGAGTGCTTGCCGCTTCACACAAACAGACGATTATCTACACTTTGGAAAACTGCTTCCTCTGAATCACCCTCGGAGCTGTTAAGTGTGTCGTCTGTAGGTACTCACTGGATTTAGGTTCGCAGGTGATTTTATAGTTGTCATGTGGGAACTTGGGAAAGGCAGCAGCTGTACAGCAACGAAGATTTGTGGATCTTTGCAGGAAGATGAGCCAGGGCTGCTGCCTGCTGCCCTCCACTGCAGACTCCTGCAGTCTGCTGGGAAGCAGGGGGCTCCCACACCCAGCCCAGCCTCCATCTCCTACTCAGCTCAGGAGACAAGCCTCTGGCTGGGGCTGTCAGTATCTCTGCTTCCTTTTATACAGCAGGATGGATGTCGGGAGCCTTACCCGGCTGCATCATTCTTGGTCAGTGTTTAGGAGGCACGTGGATTGGGTGAGGCTCGAGTAAAGCAGTTCTTACCAAGTCAAGAGAACCATGTCACCTGGGGCCTTCTTTAGGCAAGGCATCAACTGACTCTGAACCCAGGTCCTGGGCATGGCCAGTAGGACCCATTCAGAAGAAATTTGAAGCTATGGTATGGCTTTCTCTCTGTGTCATCTTCTACTCCAGGGGCTTGTGAACCCAGCTCAGGGATGTCCTGGGTTTTGTGGTATCCTGCTTCCTTCTCCCTTCAGGCAGTTCTGATTGGCCTACAGGAGACCAACCTCAGGTCCCTGATAGCCCAACAAGGCTGCTTCTATGATTGACAGCTACAAAGACATAACCACCTAGCAGGGATCACTTTCCAGAGAACACAGCAGGATTGAAATAGATTTAAAAACTGAAAGCATTCTAATTCACAGGCAGGATGCTCTAGTGGAATAAAACCCATCTGCCATAAACAATGATCATAACTCAGCATCACTTGATTTTCAGAGTATCTCATTAGGGAAATGTGCCCACGGAGCTTAGTTTCTAATAATTCTTTGTTATGTGTTTGCTCATTCATTTGTTTTTATATGTTTACTGAGGGCTTAGAAAGTATTAGGTATTGAGAAGCTGGTGATACTGTGGTGGGAAAGATGCTCTTGTCAAGTTTAGATTCTAGTTGGGGGAGACAGAAAATATGTATATAGTAAAGTCAAAGGTGATAACTCTTGTAGAGAAAATTTAAAAGAGTAAACATATAGAGAATGAGGAGGTGGTGGGAGGGAGTTGCTACTTTAGATAGGATGAGCTCGTCATTGGAATCGTGAATCCAGTTCCCTCCCAGGGCGCTGGCTCCTTAAACCAAGCCTGGCAGCACTGGCCCTGGCAAGTTCCTCTACCTACCCAGCAGGAGCTTGACAGTTGGTCTCAGGCCAGGCTGACCACAGCTCCAAGTAGTGAAAGAGGCGTTTTGCAATGCCTAGAACAGGCGCCACCTAGTGACTATAAATGAGATCCACCTGCGTTTCAGTCATCCCACTGCCTTGAAGCTTAAATGACATGGGGGCTTAAATGCTCAAAATTCAAGACAAAATGTTACCAATGGGATGCTGGGGGCTAGGGCTGTGGTTTGATAACAGATTGATTGCATGTTGAAAGTTCTGTTTAGATCGTTTCCTCCTCTCTGCCTGTCCCAATGACTAATGACCAGGTAAGAAGTTATTGATCTTTGCATGCGTGCGTGTGTGCGTGTGTGCTCAGCCGCCTAGTCGTGTCCGACTCTGCGATACTATGGACAGTAGCTCACCAGGCTCCTCTGTCCATGGAACGTTCCAGGCAAGAATACTGGAGTGGGTTGCCACCTCCTCCTCCAGGGGAACTTCCCAACCCAGGGATCAAACCCGCATCTCCTGTGTCTCTTGCACTGGCAAGTGGATTCTTTACCACTGAGCCACCTGGAAAGCCCACAGTGATCTTCAGGTCCTTTCAGACTATCAGCAATGCTCTGAATCATGTCCATGTCCAAAGACACACACACACCACATTCATTCATGCATTCTTATGGTTGGCCACATATTCCTGAGGCAGGAGGAAGAAGGACTTGAAAGAATGAGGGGGAACAATTATTCACAAATTATAATCTTGTGTAATTTTCACTGCATATCCTTTCAAGAGCTACCACTCTCCACTGACTTGGACTGTCCTCTGATCCTCTATCCTTTTTTTTAAAGTTTGTTTGCTTATTTGCTTTTATTATATATATTTTTTGGCCACACCACATGACCTTGGGATCTTAGCTTCCCATCCAGGGATGGAAACCAGGTCGATGGCAGTGAAAGCCTGAGCCTTAACCACTGAACCACCAGTGATTCAGTTCAGGGAATCCCCTGATCCTATATTCTATCCTAGGGCTGAAGGATAACTTGGAGGCGCAGTTTGGAGTTTTCCATCTTTCCCTTATGCAGTGCAAAAAGCAGAAATACAAACCTGTCTCAAATCTGAGCTTTGTTGCTTGCTTTGCTTTATTATACACACTTTGTGGTTGAAAAAAATTAATAGTTTCTGAGCAGGAAATGGAACCAATATCCCAGGGAGGACAGAGCCAGCAATGTGTGATGGACACAGTCACAGCCAGCAGAAGAGTGTGGCGGGAAAGAGTGTGAGGTAGGGGTGAACCCTGGCAGGCTTGCTGAGCTCAGTCCTCTGCAGCCTTGTGTGTAACTCACTGTGTGTGGCCGCAAACTGGCCTTCGTTACCCAGGGCCAGTGCAGCTGCAGTGAATGGTGCCTGGCCATCGATGGAACTGTGGACAACATAGCAGGATGGCAATGGTGGCAAAGCAGGGATGTGTGGCCAGAACCTCAGTGTTAGATCTGGGTGACTTGGTTGGAGGAAGGCAGTTTTTAGCAGCCACATCAGGCACCAAAGCTGAAGTTTTGAGTGATGTGAGTACAGCTAGAAGAGGCTTGGTAAATCATCACTCAGGGTTTCCAGCGAGGAACTGAGGGGACTCAAGCAGCAGGAGTCACCAGATAGTCCCCCTCTCAGTATTCCTAATGTACTTTTCTGAGAATACACTCATTTTCTTTATCTAAATGCAAGAGTTCTCTAAAATCTATATTTCATAATGTTCATTTTCTCCAAGACTCCCATTATGTCCTCTGCAGTACCTGGATTTGTCCTCTACGTCTGCCACTTCATAGCTGTGTGACCCTGCACAAATTACTTGACCACTCTGTGCTTCAGTTTCCTTATATAGTATCTCTTTTTTTTTTGGTCTGGCTATTGATTGTGAAAACTGATAAACATCTTTTACTATTGTGATTATATAACTTATTTGTTTTAATACCATTGTATTATGATTGGTCAACAGAAAATAATAGAATTCTATATCACTAAATATAAAAACAAAAGAAAAAAAGATAAAGATAGTCCTTACTGGATAGGGTTTTGTGAGAATAAAATGAGTTCAAACATGGAAGACTCTTGGAAAACTGCCTAGGAGATAGTATGGACTCAATAAATTTTGGCTGTCATCATTATCATCATTATCTTCCACTACTTGAGACTGCTGCTGCTGCTGCTGCTGCTAAGTCGCTTCAGTCGTGTCCGACTCTGTGTGGCCCCATAGATGGCAGCCCACCAGGCTCTGCCGTCCCTGGGATTCTCCAGGCAAGAACACTGGAGTGGGTTGCCATTTTCTTTCCAATGCATGCAAGTGAAAAGTGAAAGTGAAAGTCGCTCAGTTGTGTCCAACTCTTTGTGACTCCATGGACTGCAGCCCACCAGACTCCTCCATCCACGGGATTTTCCAGGCAAGAGTACTGGAGTGGGGTGCCATTGCCTTCTCCACTATTTGAGACTAGAGAAGTTAAATCCAAGATGCATTTTAAAAATGAGTTCATAATCTGCTAGTTTCTCCCATTTCACTGAAACAGAAATCCTTTGGTTACAAGCTTTCTGGTGGGATGTGTTCTAGGAACACATTAGAGCTTGAATTAGAGCTTGAGGAATTAGAGTTTGAAGTAGAAATGAAAGGCCATAATGTCAGACTTGGGTTCTCTCCCACATGATCTTCTGAAAACCCTAGACTCCTGAACTGGAAAGGAGAAATGTGCTCTTCCAATCTCCCAAGACTCTCTCTCTCAGGTCAGAGTCAGCACCCATATACAGAGACCTGGCGGCCTTTCATCTTTTCTTATCTCCAGCCCTCACCCTGTGATGTGTGGGGATGGCAACACACCTCCTTGCTGAGCTCAGAATCACACATTCCCCAGAACTGCTCCTTTCAAGTTTAATGTTTCCAGTGCGAAGAGGTCCAGCCTTTCTTCACTCCCAAGAGGCTGTACTCAGGGCTGTAGGCAAATAAGACCAATGAAGACACCTACTTTGGCAGGGTGTGAATTCCACCTGAACTGAGTAATTTGCATGAGCCCTTGTGGTCAGTGGGACAAAGTCCCTGATGAGACTGGAGGACATAGGCCTGGCCAAGGTGGTCTGAGCTATCATGCAGCATGTGTCTTGGAGGGCACAGAACTCAAAGTGAAGCGTGCTAACAGAGTGTAGACAGCCTGAAAAGAGAGAATTTCACCTTTCAAAAATGCATAAATGGAGAGGGGGAAGGGCAGTAATTATACAGTGCAGAAATCAAGCAATACCTTGATGAGGTGATCAAAATTAGCATCTTCATTAAAAGGCAGATGGACAACGTGTGGCTTTGGAGGAGACGACATCACCTAAACAGTACTCAGGCCAGGAATACAACCCTAACTGGGCAAACACAAAATGAGAAATACTCTATTGTTTAAAAGAGAGGGGAGTTGAGACACAAATAACTTGCACATCAAGGAAATTTAAAACGTTCATGTTTCAAAGGACATAATCAAGAAAGTAAAAAGGCAACACATAGCATGGGGAAAATTTTGCAAATCATTTACCTGGCAAAGGACTTGTAGCTAGAATATATAAAAGCTCTTACAATTCAATAATTAAAAGACAAATAACTCAAAATTATCTGAAAAAATATTTTTCTAAAGAAGATAAATGGCCAATTAGCATATGAAAAAGATGTTCAACATAATTAGCCATTAGGGAAAAGTAAATCAAAGCCACAATGAGACACCATTTTTTTACACCCACTAGGTTGGGTATAATCAGGGACAGACAAGTGTTGGTGAGGGTGTGGAGACCCTGGAATGCTCATACACTGATGGTTAGGATGTAAAACGGTATAGCCATTCTGGAAAATAGTCTGTTAGTTTCTCGACAGATTAAACATAGAATTACTTTGTGTTGTGCTTAGTCCCTCAGTCGTGTCCAACTGTTTGCTATCCCATGGACTGCAGCCTGCCAGGCTTCTCTGTCCATGGGGATTCTCCAGGCAAGAATACTGGCGTGGGTTGCTATGCCCTTCTCCAGGGGATCTTCCCAAACCAGGGATCGAACCAAGGTCTCCCACATTCCAGGCAGATTCTTTACTGTCTGAGCCACCAGGGAAGCCCAAAAATACTGGAGTGGGTAGCCTATCCCTTCTCCAGGGAATCTTCCTGACCCAGGAATCAAACCAGGGTCTCCTGCATTGCAGGCAGATTCTTTACCAGCTGAGCTACCAGGGAAGACCAGAATTACCATATGACCCAGCAATTCCACTCCAAGAAATGAAAACGTATGTCCATATAAAAACTTGCACACAAAAGTTCACAGCAGCATTAGTCATGACAGCCAAGTGAGGAAACAACTCAAATATTCTTATCTGATGAATGGATAAACAAACTGTGATAGTATCTTTACAGTGGAGTAGTATTTGCCATGAAAATAAGTGAACTACTGATGCATGCTACAGCATAGATGAACCTTGAAACTGGCTAAGTGAAAGCAGTCATTCACAAAGGGTCATATATTGTGTTATATGAAGTGTCCAGAATAAGTAAATCCATAGAGACAGAACCTGTAGATGACAGGATGCCTAGGGCTGGAGAGGTTGGGAGGAAATGAGGAATGACTGCTAATTTAAGGCACATAGTTCCTTTGGGATGATGAATATGTTCTAAAATTGAATATAATGATGGTTGCCCAGTTCTGTGAATATATTCAAAATTATTGAATCATACACTTTAAGTGGTACATTGTATAGTATATGATTAATGTCTCTAGAAAACAGTTATTTAATAAAAAGATGGAGGACTGCATTCTTCAAAAATGTCAGTGTCATAAAAGACAAAGAAAATTGTGGACATGCTCCAGATTAAAGGAGGCTAAAGAGACATGACAAGTTCAACCCTGACCCTAGCCTGGATCCTGTACTAGAGGAATATATCAAAAAGAACATCATTAGGTCAATTGAAAAAACTGAAACACGAACAATAATAAAATTATTGTACCAATAAAAATGTATGAGGTTTGTATTTGTACTCCACTACTCTTGCCTGGAAAATCCCATGGATGGAGGAGCTTGGTAGGCGCGTCCATGAGGTCACTAAGAGTCAGACACGACTGAGCTACTTCACTTTCACTTTTCACGTTCATGCATTGGAGAAGGAAATGGCAACCCACTCCAGTGTTCTTGCCTGGAGAATCCCAGGGATGGGAGAGCCTGGTAGGAGGTCGTCTATGGGGTCGCACAGAGTTGGACACGACTTAGCAGCAGCAGCAGCATACATGAGAAAAATCCCTATTCCTAGGAAATGCATAATGAAATCTTAGTGGTAAAGGGTCATAATGGATGCAACTTTTTCTCAAATGGCTCAGAAAAATTTTTTGCTTGGGTGTGTTTTGTATGGGTATGGACATGTGTACTGATATAACCAATGGAGTAAAATGTTAATGATCTGGTTAAAGGATATATAGCCGTTCTTTGTATTGTTTTTATTTTTGCGAGCTTTGGTAAGTTTGAAATTGTTTCCAAATAAAAACTTAAAAAAAATAATCACAAGGACTTATCTCCCCAGGCAGTGCAGAGCCGCAGGAAAATACGTCAGTGAATGCCGTGTGAGTATGCGTGGTGTGTAGATGTCTGCACGCCCAAGCATGGAGCCCTTGGCCTCTCTGCTGCCATTGCCCCCAAACCCAGAGCTTGTCCAGCGAGAGCCACTGGCCTGTCACTGTCACACCCAAGCAGCATGCTTAGTTACTTAGGCGGAAGGCGGTGGTGGCCTTCATGCTCCTGGGGTGGACAGAAGTAACCAGTGTGCGCTGAGCTGCCTGGTAGGCCCTCTCACCCTGGACGGGGTGACAGGAGAAGATCTGGATACAGCATGTCAAGCCAAGGCTGTGCTGCAATCTGAGCAGCTCGCCATCTTCACAGTGTGTGCATGCATGCTAGGTTTCACTTCAGCCATGTCCAACCCCTTGCAACCCTGTGTACCGTAGCCGGCCAGGCTCCTCTGTCTGTGGGATTCTCCAGGCAAGAATACTGGAGTGGAATGCCATGCCCTTCCTCAGGGGATCCTCCCAATCCAGGGATGGAATCCACATCTCTTTCATCTCCTGTGCTGACAGGCAGGTTCTTTACCATCAGCACCGCCTGGGAAGCCCCATCTTCACAGGTGTTTCCAGATGGAAGAATTCTCCCTTGGCCTGTGAAGGGTGCCCTTTCTCCAGGTTCTCTGCTTGTGTTGGGCAAAGGAAGGAAAGGGGAACAGGACTCATTTATTGAAGGCTCACTTTGTGCCAGGCCCTGTGCTTTACATGTTATCTTATTAAAACCACACAGAGCCCGGCCAGATGGATGAACTGAGGCTCAGAGAGCTGCAGCAACTTGGCTGAGGTCCCACAGCAAGCAAGGAGCAGAAAAGCCAAGCAAGCCTCTTTCCATCAGATGCTTGAGGTATTGAGATTTTCCCCCACCTCATCCTGCCCTCTTTTGCTGTCTTATTTGAGGTCACAGCCTGTCCTCATCCCAGGAAATGAAACAAAATCGTTGCTGACAGGAATGGATCCAAAAGTCCCAGCCAACTTTGGAAAATGCTGGCGGGGCTGCCATCAGCCCTGTTTAAGGAGGCTGTGGTGATGTTGGCAATAACCCTGAAGGAAGAAGACAGAAATAACGCTTGTCTTTGCAGTAACCTGCCAAAGTCGACACAATCTTCAGGGCTGGATGCCAGCTGGCAGGCACCATGTAGCCAGAGATGTGGGTAGGCATACAACACCTGCTGTGGACAGCTGTTTGAAGACTCTTCCTGCCAGAGGGATTTGGGGTGGCACTGAGGACACCAGAGGAGGAAGGGGATTCTGCAGTTACAACGGTGGAGATGGGGAGTGAAGGGACATGCAGACAGCGACCATTACTTCTAGAGTGTGTCCCAGGGCAAAGCCAGAGCAAAATATCCATAGGTGGGAAGGGAAGGGGGATGAAAAGTCCTTGACTGTCTCTCCTTTCTCTTCTTCTCATCTACTTTTCTGGCCTCCCACCTCCAGCACTCATCCTGTAGACCATCCTCCAAGGTCGCCCTGCAGACCGAAAGGAGAGTTTCTAGGTGGACAGATGATAAGCCTGGAACTGCTGCCAGCCATCAGACTAGAAGAACCTGCCTATAGTGGCATCAGCTCAGAGCTGAAACACAGTGATGATGTTTGAGCCTCTGGATTCAGCCATGCCTGAAATCCTTGCATTTTATTTTAATCTTACTTTTGTATTTTTGCTTGTGTGACATGTGGGATCTTAGTTCCCCAAGCAGGTATCAAAGCCTTGCCCCCTGCACTGGAAGGGGAAGCACGGAGGCTTAATCACAGGACCACCAGGGAAGTCCCTGCGTTTTTACATTAAAGGGACAAGAAGTTTTCCTTTTAAAAAAATGAAGTACAGTTGATTTACAAATTGTGTTAGCTTTAGGAGCAAAATTTTCATTTTTGCTTAAGAAGTTTTCAACTAGGTTTCCTGTCACTTATAATAAGCAGAACATGAATAAAATCCTAACTGAAACAGCATTAGCTTGTTGAGCATAATTTTCAAGGACAGATTCTCTATAACAACCCAGGAAGGATGTAGAGGATTTTAGAACAGAGCTACTTGACACGGTAAATTCAGAATTCAAAGGCACCTGAGAGAGGAAGAGAGGGGGCCAGCTCCTGCTCCAGCAGGCCTTGGTTTCTGGAAGGGGGCAAGATGCTCAGGTGTGTAGGGAGGAAGCATAGGTCAGAGCCCATTCTTGGCAATTCTGAGACTGTCTCAGGTAATGATGGTAGCTGCCTTCTGCTGAGCCCTTCCTACTTGCCACAATGTGCTATGTATATGATTATTTCATATAATCTTCACAGCATCCCTCAGAGGTAGATATATCACCAGCACCATTTTCTAGACGAGGAGCTGAAACTCAGAGTGGTGAAGTATCTTGTTGCATACTAGTGAGTAGTAGAGCAGAGATTTAAACCTAGTGCATCAGACTCAAGAAACTTTGCTTTTAACAACTACATTATACTTTCCTCAAATGTGTTAGTGGGACAGGGGAGGTTATCAAATGGAGAATTAATAATCTATCCTGTTGATATAGCCTGCCAGAGTTTACAAACTCCAATTTTATAAGCAATCTTGACAGTGAAAGTGAAGTCGCTCAGTCGTGTCCGACTCTTTGCGACCCCGTGGACTGTAGCCTATCAGGCTCCTTCCTCCATGGGATTCTCCAGGCAAGAATACTGGAGTGGGTTGCCATTTCCTTCTCCAGGGGATCTTCCCAATCCAGGGATCGAACGGGGGTCTCCCGCATTGCGAGCAGACGCTTTAACCTCTGAGCCACCAGGGAAGCCCATACTGCATCCATTTTATTGATGTAGAAACTGAGGCTTAGAGGTAAGAAGTGACTTGCTCAAAGTCATTTGGTCAAATGGGATAAACTACCAAGGGTCTGCAGTCTTCAGAAACTCATAGGGTATTTGCAGGGGGTGGGGTTGGTCTTCTACCTTGACCCATGCTCAACAGCAGTGATGGGGTAAGTCTGGCTAAGGAAGATCTCTGAGACACGAGGTGACCAATCGTGGTCGTAGCCATAGATCCAACTGCAGAACACAAATCCCACTACAGCAAAGGGCTCTGCATTCACAAAAAGGTTCTCGGCTCCAGCCAAGGCCCCGTTTACTTTCCCATAACGCTTGATGTGGACAAATTCCAATTCAACTGGAGACATTCAGCTCCTGGCTTTTTGGGTACGTGTGTGGAGGGAATCTAGTGATGAAAGGAGGCCCTTTCTTCTGTCGGGACATCCCCAACAAAAGGCTGCAAGACTGAGCTGAGCTGCCTGCGGATGGGAAGTTGGAATCTGCCTGCCTGGCTTCCTCTCAGAGGAAAGTAGCTGTCCTGGCCGGAGCCCCAGGGGCCCTTACTGTCGGACCTGTCCTGATGATTTACCGAGCTTGGAGGCACCTGCCCTCGAGAGACAAGGCCAGTCTTTCACTGTTGCCTGGGCGACTCAGGCTTGGTGAAGTGACTAGGCAGGGATCCAGGAGACAGGACAGAAGGGACCAGGGCAGCCACTGTTGTTTACTGCTGGCAGTGTGCCAGGAGGCTGGAAGGTGAGCTGCAATCCCATCACCCCTCTAGGAGACTGTGTGTTCAATGTGTATGTTGAGGGACAGGGAATCCCTGGGGCCTCCCTGAGGCCAGGTAAGCAGCCTTCTGCCCTTCTGGATTTATTTCCCTGCAGAAGTATGTGAACTCCGAGTCTAGGGCAAGTGCTAATGGCAGGAACTGAAGGAAAGAAGCAGGAGATCAAACCCAGCCCTTCTGGATCTGGGAAGTTCAGCACAGGCTCTGGGGCAGACAATCTAGGGTTAAAATCCTAGCTCTACCAGTAGCTTTACTTAGACAAGACTTTAACTTTTTGCTGCACTTACACTAGTGTTTATTGAGCACCTTCTGTGAGCTAGGATTCAAAGGTAAGCAAAAATGGACTCAACTGCCTTCTTGGAACTTATAGTTAATGAAGGAGGTAAATATTCACCAAACAACTAATAACATCCCCACCTCAACCACACACACACAAAAAAAATCTAGGAGAGATGCATAGTTTATAATTATCAAGAGGGTACTCTCTCTGGAAGGTCAGAAAAGGCTTTCCTTAAAAAAAAAAAAAAAAAAAAAAGATAGTGGAACTGGGTCTGTTTACTGCACAAGGTAGGAGGGATCATTCCTGCAGAAGGAACAGGATATTCAAAGGTAAGCCATTTGGCAAGAGAACATGGCTCCTCCAGGGAACTGCAGGAAAGACAAATCATGAGGCTGAAGTACAGAGTGGAGATCCAGGTGGGTGCAGACCAGGCAAGAATGTGAGTCTTTAAGAGCAATAGGAAACCTTTCGCTGTGCTCTAATCAGGGATTGAGATGACCACATTTGCAGTTTGAAAAGATTGCTCTGGCAGCAGCAAACTATGGATTGGAAAGGAACCAAGGCACATTCAGGGGACCAGTTAGGTCTCAGATATTTGTCTGTAAAATGAGGATAATGACCAGGTGGCGCTAGTGGTTAAGAACCCGCTTGCCATGAAGAAGACAGATGTGGGTTCCATCCTGGGTGGGGAAAATCCCCTGGAGGAGGGCATGACAACCCACTCCAGTATTCTTGCCTGGAAAATCCCATGAACAGAGGAGCCTGGTGTGCTACACTCCATGGGGTTGCAAAGAGTCGGACACTACTGAAGCCACTGAGTACCAACAATAACCTCTCATAAACTGATGCCAGGATTCAATGAGAGACTTAATTTTAAGTATGTATTCTGGTGCCTGGCACATAGTAAAGGCTCAGTAAATGTTACTGTTACTTTGGTTCTCTCCAGAGAGCAGATCTTTCTGCTTCACGCCCGCTCCCGTGAAATGCGGTGGTAGAGGGTAGGGGTGGTGGTTTCTAGCCTGGAAACGCGGTTTGTACTAAATCACAGCGTCGAGGCCAGGGCCAGGACGCCTGAAGGCTCCATTAGAACGCTTGAAAAGATGAAAGATTCACAAAGAAAACCAGGTTCCAGTTGCTACCGTGCCTGCTGGAGAGACCGGTGAACGACCCTCTGGACCGTAAGCCCGAATGTTGGCTGAGAAAAACGTGCTTTTCTGCCGGGTTTTCCGAAGAGCGAGTGCAGGACTCGTACTCTTGTGCAGTCGCGCGAGGACCCTAGCCACTCCTCAGCCCCAGGCTGACTGGCAGGCATCCACCAGGCCCTGCTTCCCCAGCTCGGATGCGCGAGTACTGGGAGGAGGAGGGTCCCCAGAAGGCTGACTCTGGCCGGCCCGCAGGGGCTGCCCCTTCCCCGGTCACGTGGCTTGGTGGGTGGGGACCGATCTGAAGTTGGAGAAATCCAGAGCTATCCCAACTTCAGAGTGCGCCGCCTGTTCTTCCGGATCCCGGGCTCAATTTGAGCGCTGGGGCTCCAGGAGGAGCGCGAAGGTGGGAATTGGTGAAGCCGAGCAGCGGCGCAGACGGCGGGACTCCGGGCATGGCCCAGCTATCGGTGATCCCAGGGTCGGCCACGGCGTGGACAGGTGAGCTGTAACCAGGTGGTGGCGGCGGCCAGCGTGGGCGAGGCTGCTTGGAAACTGCCCGCCCCACACACACCTCATCTCGGTCCAGGGGATGCTGGGCACCTACCACGGGAGGGACCGGTTGGGTAAAGTGGCCGCAGTAGACTCTTGGGTCTCCGAGTCAGTCCCGCTAGCGCCACTCCTCCTCGCCCCGACTGTCCCCGCAGCCGGCTGACGCGGTGGTGGGCAGCTGCGGGGAACGCTGGGGAGCCGCGCGCAGGCTGGGGGCGCTGTGCCGGCCCCGCCCCCCGCGCGTACACAGATTGCTCCGCGTGACGTCACGCTCGGCTATAAAAACAGGCGCGCGGCTCTCGCTGCGCTGGAGGAGCTCGAGGCTGAGGGCGGCCGTGGATCGGGGAGCGACCGGGCCGCTGGGCCGCGGGCGCCTCAGCGATGTTTTACTAGGGCTCCTCACCGAGGGCGGCCGCAAGGAGACAGACATGCGGGAGGCGGCGTCGCTGAGGCAACAGCGCCGAATGAAGCAGGCCGTGCAGTTCATCCACAAAGACTCGGCCGACCTGCTGCCCTTGGACGGCCTCAAGAAGCTGGGTTCGTCCAAGGACACGGTGAGCCCCCGCGGCCGCACCCGCCTCGGGGACCCCGCGTGCGGCGGCCTGTCACCCTCGCGCTGTAAGGTCTCCTGGGGCCCGCCCTTCGCCGCTTTCACTGAGTCACCGGCCCGGCCCCCTCCGTCTCCAGCGCTGTCCGCTGTCTCTGGTGCTCTGTTGGGGATTCCGCTCCATCCAGCATCCCCCTGCTTTAGTTTCTCTCGGATTCCAGAGTAGCTCTTCCAGCTCGCCCTCCCTTCAGCGCACCCTCCTCCCTTCTTTCTCCTCTGGAGTAGAAGAGACCCTGCCTTCTTGCCCTCGGCTCCCCTTTCCTTTATTCGTAGTGCCGAGTTTGACTGCCCGGGCCTTGAGCCTGCGGCCAGGGTAGCTCCCGCTGCCTCCTAGGCTGCTTGGCCCGTCTTGTGACTCCTAGTGGGTGTGAGGAGGAGAGAACGAAGTGGGAAGGAGGCTTTCTGGGCAGTCACCATATCCAGATCGCTTTTGTTGAATCCATTTCCCCTCTGTGCAAAATCTACTTCTCCGTTTGATTTTGGTCTCATCTACCCTTGACCTTCCAACGGGAGGGGGCGGGGAGAAAAAAAGGGTGACCGTGAAGGTTTCCTGAGCCCTAGACCTCTCTTCATCATTTTCCTCTCCTGCTGCTCCATCCCCAAAGAGTGGATAGAGGGAGAAAGCCAGGCTGCTCCCTCTCATCAACGGCTAATGTGTGGAGCTGGATCTGTGCTGGGGCTCCGGCAGTTCTTTCTTTTACTGGCAAGGTTGTTCTTGGTATTAAGAAGGAGAAACTCCAGAACTGGAGATCTGAGTTCAAAGACCATACTGTCCTCTATAGGAGGATCCTATAGGGGGATAAAGGTACTAGTTTAAAGAACTGTATCTAACTCCCCTCCTTAATTCACTGTAGTGGTGCTGCACCAAATTGACATTGAGTTTTGTACTTTCATCTGGAATTTTCTTGTAGTTTAACTTGTTTTCTTGAAGTTCATAATCACTTTATTCATTTAGGCAATAATTTATGAAGCATGTTCTTGCCTGGAGAATCCCTTGGATGGAGGAGCCTGGTGGGCTACAGTCCATGTGGTCGCAGAGTCGGACACGACTGAGCTACTTAACTTAAATGTTGTTTAAATAAAGTGGATACTTTCTATAATTTTGCCAGTATTTTTGAGGTTTTGGAATGTTTAATTTGTCAGGGAAGAGGGTATCAGCCTGGACCACTGAAATTGCCATTTCCAGCCACATGTTGGGTATGGAGGGCAGAGCTGCTGAATCCACTTCTCTTTTTTTAAAATTTTATCAACTCTAATGAGACATAGATATCAGGATCAGGTTTGCCTTCCCCCATTGTGATAGAGAGTTATTTTTAGCTATTTGTGTGCAGGAGATGTCTACTCAGTTATCCCACTATGTTTTTTAAAGGATGTTTTACTTGAACAAGCCACAGGATAGGTAATCTGATTCCTGCTAACTTAGAGTGGTGGATAAGTGAAATGTATTCCTAGAAAAGAGATCACTGTCTTTCTTCCTTCCTTCCATTTTACAGCAGTCAAAATTCATGTAGCAAATCTGGTACAAATCTTCTTACTTTCAGGCCAAAATAATCCTAGTTCTTGGAAGCCTCAGGAGCCAATAAACAGTAATAGGAAAATAAGTCAAGTGTGGAATTTCTCCCCCTTCATGCTGAATTTAAGATGTTTCACATTTGGTTATCCTTGGGATGTCGAGGAGTTTCCTAGCCCTGAGGAAATGCCTCTCCATTCTTCTGCCAAGCATTCTTTATACTGCTTCATCCTGTGTAGGAGGAATTCCATCTGCTTTTCTGACTCCAGTCTGTCTCAGTTGAGCCACACAGGAGCTGCTAATATGGAACGGGCAGTAGCCGGAAGGAAGAAACATCCTCAAAGCAGGTTATTGCCATGGATGTACACTGCAATTTACTGTGAGACCCTAACCCATGGTTCACAATTTCTCTCCCCACTGCCCTCCACTGCCAGGGAGCTGATACTCTCTCACTGGTCGCACACCTGGAGTATGCAAGTGATTGCACAGAAGAGATAGAACCAGTCACAGATGCCAAGGCAGACTGAGATAGGGCTAGGAGAGCTCTGAGTACTGGGGTGAAGTGGCAAGCTTAAGCTTTCTTGGACCTTATGCTGCTGCCCCTGGATAATCTTAGAAATAACCTTAGAAGTACTGTGTCACTTGTCTTTATGGATATAGCTGGTAGTATAGACCAGTGTTGACTCAATGTTCTATCACCGAAGTGAAATTTGGAGGATACCAAAATTGATTAGACAAGTCTATAGTACAAAACAGGCAGATTCTTTACCACCTGAGCCACTACTGAAGCCCAAAATTGATGATATAAGTCTCCAGTACAAACTCAATAGAAGTGGGACAAGAAAAGGAAGGGGCGGCACCAGAGGAAGATAGGAGAGAAAGGATGAATTAGTTCTCATTGACTTTGGGGTTTGTGCTAGTGAGAAGATTGTAGGTTGTTTTCTTCATACTGGTGACCTATATTAGAATTATATTGTTGAGTATTCTGAATTATATTGTTGATTATTCTGAATTATCTACCTTTTACCATGCTGTTTCTATAATATTCACTATTTGAATCCAGCCTGCCAACTTTTTTTTTTCTATTTGCAAAGAGCATCCATAGACAGTCAAATGTGATCTTGTTCTCTTGGCCCCAGGGAACTGCCTTTGCCCTATTCCTGTTTGTGTGTAGTTGGCTGCTACAAAGTCTACTGTGGAAATTAATCTTATTTCTTATGTCTGGCTCTCTTATTTTGTTTGTCCTTTCATCTTGTGCAGCTTGTGTGTGCGTGTATTAGATTAAGAACTAAAATCAGAGATATAAGTAATATTTTATTTTACTTATTATTATTCAAGTTATGAAGCTAGAAAAAATCACTCTTGGAGCTTTGTGTATTCTAATTTCTTTTTTTTTTTAGCTACTAGATTAATAAATATTCTCATTGAGGTGAAGACTTTTCAGTTTTAAAAATAGTCGTGTCATGGTATGATATGCTGTCTTTCCTATATGATAATAGTACTGACCATCAGGGTATATCCTTACTTATTCAGGAATAAAAAGAAGGTTTTGCTTTTCTCCCTATGATTGCTTCTGCTTATAGCCAAATGCTTTAAGAAAACTCACTAAAAGTAAAAGGCTGGGGAAGGAAATAAAGCAAAGCCAACCGACCGTGAAATGACCAGCCCTGTATGCTGAGTATGGGTTTACTTGGTGGCTCAGTGGTAAAGAACCTGTCTGCTAATGCAGGAGATACAGGTTTGATCCTTGGTGGGGAAGATCCCCTGGAAAACAAAATTGCAGCCCAATCCAGTATTCTTGCCTGGGAAATCACATGGACAGAGGAGCCTGGTAGGGTGCAGTTCATGGGGTCAAAAAAGAGTCAGAAACAACAGCCGCAAGGAATACTCTGAGTATCTGATCCTTCTGGTCAGAATCTCTATCAGTGAGGGCAGCCTTGGGTGTTACTCTATAGATTAATTTTTCATAATGCTACAAGACATCCATAATGCTGTAGATTTTGATCCAGAGGACTTTGGAGTTTTAGAAGAGGAGCATGAAATAGCAGTATAAATCAGTATCTGGTGCAAACTGAAGATTTCCAGAGCCATGATCAAATCCTAATTATAGTAAACATTATTTGAACACTAGCTGTGTTCAGGACACAGTGCTAGGAACACAAAGAAGAAAACAGCAAAGTTTACCTATACAAGGAGTTTATAGATTGGGGGAAGGATAGGACCAATTGATTTATTTATTCCCCAAATATTTATTGAACACTTTTTACATGTCAGGCATAATCTAGGTATTGAAGATATAATAGTGAACCAAAATGGGTTTCCTGCCCTCGCAGAACTTGCATTCTTGTGAGCGAGAAGGTAGAAATAAATCAAGTAAATATATACTATATCAGGTTGTAATCAGTGCTATGGAGAAAATAAACCAGGATTAGGGAATAGAGGGTGTAATGGCCAGGTAGGGTGAAGTAGAGCCTTGCTGTTTTATCTAGGGTGATCAAGGAAGGCATCTCTGGTAAGATGACACTATAGGAGATATTGAAGGAAATGAGAGAGCAAAGTATCTTGGGGAAAAATGTTATAGGCAGAAGGAACAGCCAGTGCAAAGGCTCAAACATCATTGTGCTCAATGTGATTGAAGAATTATAAGAAGGCCATTGTGGCCAGAGCAAAATGAGCAAGAGGAAGTGATAGGAGACAACATCAGAGAGATAGTGGGAGTCCAAAGTACTTAGAGCCTTATAGGTCACTGTACAGATATTTAATCTGATAAGGGAAACTGGTAGAAAACATTTTGCAAAAGGGTGAGATGATGTGACATTTCACAAAGCAGACTATTGTGTGGGTTATGCTGTAGGGGGCAAGCGTGTAAGCAGGCAGACTGGTTAGGATGCTGGTTAGTTAGTATTTAGATAGTAATCTAGGTAAAGATGATGGTGCCTCAGAGCATTGTGCTAGCAATGAAAGTGAAGTTGCTCAGTCGTGTCCGACTCTTTGTGACCCCATGGACTGTAGCCCACCAGGCTCTTCAATCCATGGAATTTTCCAGGCAAGACTGGAGTGGGTTGCCATTTCCTTCTCCAGCGGATCTTCCCAACCCAGGGATTGAACCTGAGTCTCCCGCACTGCAGGCAGACGCTTTACCGTCTGAGCCACCAGGGAGATCCAAGCACACGTGCTAGCAATGAAGAGGACAAGAAAAGACAGATTCTGGGTTCTTTTGAAGACAGAGCTGACAAGTTTAGCTGAGAGTTGGATTTAAGATCTGAAAGAAGGACTAGTCAAGAATGACACTTATGTTTTTGATCTAGTCATTGAAAGAATAAAGTTTCTCATACACTGAAATGGCTGAGAGGTGCAAGTTAAGGATAGGAAATAAGAATCAGGATTTGATTATTGAACAAGTTAAGTTTGGGACGTCTATTAGTTATTCAAGTGTAGATGTTGAATAGATATTTCCATGAGAAGATGAATAATACCACTAGGAAGCTTATGCCATGTCAATCAGCACTAGAGAAGTTCAGTGGAAGCAGTGACTACTCTGGCCTGGTGTGACAATCATGATGGAAATCAACATCTGATTAGAGTTTTATCATCTCCTGGAGAGTCAACTGACTGTGATATTATATAGAGAGGAGGCTGCTTCCAGAGCATGCCCTATAGAACCTCAGAATAAGAACTTTATAGGTTATCTGGTTTAATTCCCTTCCCCTATATAAATCCTTTCCTACAATAATGCAGCCCACCAGGGGTAACAGAAACCACCATCTCAGGAATAAGGCTGTTCTCTTGAAAACGCATGACTATTGGGTCATAAAGCAAAAGTAAAGAGACAGAACACAGAAGGCCTGGGGCAATGTGACAGACTGCCTTAGGTAGAGTCCCATGTGATTTTGAGCAGCTGTAATCCCAAGGATAATCTGTGTTTCTATGGTGTAGAAAGGGTCACGTGTTGTATATTCAGCTTGTAAATAAAGAGAAAGCACAGAAATTAGTGCCCCTTTAGATTTCCAAGACCAGATAGAGACACGTATATTGGGCTTGAAGTGAGAGTCAGTCAGGAGTCCATGTCTGTCTGCAAACTATACATGAGGATGAAAATGGAGTAAGCTGTTTCATGCCCTTTTAATAAAAAAAAAAAAGTGATCAGCTTCAATTTTAAGTTGAACATGAGGGTTTAAAATACATATATACACATACATAGAATTTGCGTGCTTACTCTATACCTGACACAACGTTAAATGCTTCATATGGACCATCTCATTTCATCCTCACAAAAGCTCTGCAGAGTACTTACTAACTTGAATCCAGCTTTGTCTGACTCCAAAGCATATATATTTTAAACAATACTCTAAGTCAAGAGTTGGCAAACTTTTCTGTAAAGGACCAGATGTAATTGTTTTTGGCTTGCAGGCCAGTCTCTGTCTCAGCTACTCAACTGTGCTGTTATAATGCAGAAATAGCCATAGACAGTAAACAAATGGGGTTGATTGTGTTCTAATAAAACTTTATTTACAAAAGTGCACAACAGGCTGATTTGACTTGTGGGCCATATTTGCTGACCTCCTGGTAGGCTGCAGTCCATGGGATCGCTGAGTCAGACACGACTGAGCAACTTCACTATCACTTTTCACTTTCATGCATTGGAGAAGAAAATGGCAACCCACTCCACTGTTCTTGCCTGGATAATCCCAGGGACAGGGGAGCCTGGTGGGCTGCCGTCTATGGGGTCACACAGAGTCAGCCATGACTGAAGCGACTTAGCAGCAGCAGCAGCAGCATTTCTAAGTGTTCTGTTGCTAAGCTAGAAATCTTGGGTTTCTCCTTTGAGAGTAAATACTACAAAGAAGGGAGACTTCTGTAATTTCTTCTATTTTCCAGTCTGGTCCATCCTATAAAGTGAAGTCACTCAGTCGTGTCTGACTCTTTGCGACCCCATGGACTGTAGCCTACCAGGCTCATCCATCCATGGAATTTTCCAGGCAAGAGTATTAGAGTGGGTTGCCATTTCCTTCTCCATGGGATCTTCCTGACCCAGGGATCAAACCCAGGTCTCCCGCATTGCAGGCAGACACTTTACCTTCTGAGCCACCAGGGAAGCCCCATCCTATGGACCACAGAAATCTATTAGACTGATTCTGTGTGGATTCAGTGCAGCATAGGTAAGTGATTGAGAAGGTGACCTTAGAAGTTCTTGTTTAAATCATGATCCCATGGTATCCTGCAGTAAAGCCTGCTTCCTCTCACCTCACTTTTCTTCCCACTCTACAGGCTGGTTAGAAGAAATATTTAATATTTAACCTCAGTTGTGCTACCTAGAATACAACACTGCCCACAAGGCTCATTTCCTTCAGAAGCTCCTGGTGGTGATAAAGACCTCACATTTGAGCTTGCCTGCTTAGGATTTAGATGCCTAAATGCTGGTTAAGGTTAGCAGCCACATTAGTGGAAACAGTAGAGAACCTGGGACTACTTAGGTTAGTAGTTGCCTTGTTGAACTAAAACATAAAGCAGGATCCACATCAGGAAGGTGACTTGATAGCTATGTCCAAAAAGCCACCATAGTATCTGCAGCATCTACCTGACTAGTGCTGTACATCTTGAAGGATATCTGGAAAGTAGAAGATAGCCCTTGGAAAGCCAATATTTCAATAGACATAAAATAAACCATTTAAGCAAATTTGCAAAGCAATACTCAAGGAGTGGGAATGCAAGCAGTACAAACTATGTAATGTTTGAGTATTGAAGGGATTCTGAAAGAAAGAACTAGATGATGTTGATCAAGAAAGCTTTCTGAAAAAGTGAAGTGTAGAGATTTGTTCATCCAGTATTATATCAAGACCTGGAGATATAGCTGTGATCAACACAATCAAGGCCCTTGCCCTTGTGAAATTAATACTCTAATGGGAGGAGTGAAATAAGAAACAACAGGCAAAATAATTCTGAACTTACAATTACTATAAAAGAAATATTGGGATAGTTAGTAAGAGGTGGAGTACCTCCTTTAAATAGTATGGTCATGGAAGATGTTTTTGAGGAAGTAATGTTTGAGCAGAGACTTGAATGATGAGAGCAAGCTAACTATTTGAAGTATTGGGGGAGGACATTTCAAACAGAGGGAATGGCAGGTGCAAGGGCATTAGAATGGAAAAGAGTTTTTGAGTGTGTATATAGAATGTATGAAAAGTTGGCAAGACTACAGAAAAGAACTGTACAAGAAAGCTCCTAATGACCCAGATAACCACAATGGTGTGGTCACTCACCTGGAGCCAGACATCCTGGAGTGTGAAGTTAAGTGTGCCTTAGGAAGCAGTACTATGAACAAAGCTAGCGGAGGTGATGGAATTCCAGCTGGGTTTTTTCAAATCCTGAAAGATAATGCTGTTAATAAGTGCTGCACTCATTATGCCACCAAATTTGGAAAAACTCAACTGTGGCCACAGAACTGGAAAAGTCAGTTTTCATTCCAATCCCAAAGAAAGGCAATGCCAAAGAATGTTCAAATTACCACATAATTGCACTCATTTCACATACTAGCAAGATTATGCTCAAAATTCTTCAAGATAGGCTTCAGCAGTATGTGAACTGAGCATGTCCAGAAGTACAAGCTGGATTTAGAAAAGGCAGAGGAACCAGAGCTCAAATTGCCAACATATACTGGATCATAGAAAAAGCAAGAGAATTTTTAAAAATCTACTTCTGCTTCATTGACTATGTTAAAGCCTTTGACTGTGTGGATCACAACCAACTGTGGAATATTCTTAATGAAATGGAAATACCAGACCACCTTACCTGTCTTTTGAGAAACCTGTATGCAGAACAAGAAACAACAGTTAGAACTGGACATGGAACTACAACTTGGTTCCAAATTGGGAAAGGAGTAAATCAAGGCTGTATATTGTCACCCTGCTTGTTTAATTTATATGCAGAGTACATCATGCGAAATGCCCAACTAGATGAATCACAAGCTGAAATCAAGATTGCCAGGAGAAGTATCAGCAACCTCAGATATGCAGATGATACCACTCTAATGGCAGAAAGTGAAGTGGAACTAAAGAGCCTCTTGATAAAGGGGAAAGAAGAGAGTGAAGAAGTTGGCTTAAAACTCAGCATTCAGAAAACGAAGATCATGGCATCCAGTCCTATCACTTCACGGAAAATAGATGAGGGAAGTGTGGAAACTGTCAGATTTCAGGGAAAATATAGAAACTGTCAGATTTCATTTTCGTGGGCTCCAAAATCAATGCTGATGGTGACTGCAGCCATGAAATTAAAAGTCGCTTGCTCTTCGGAAGAATAGCTATGACAAACTTAGACAGTGTATTAAAAAGCAGAGACATCACTTTGCCAGCAAAGGTCTGTCCAGTCAAAGCTATGGTTTTTCCAGTAGTTGTGTGTGGATGTGAAAGTTGGACCATAAGAAGGCTGAGCACCAAAGAATTGATGCTTTTGAACTGTAGTACTGGAGAAGACTCTGAGAGTCCCTTGGACTGCAAGGAGATCCAACCAGTCAATCCTAAAGGAAATCAGTCCTGAATATTCACTGGAAGGACTGATGCTGAAGCTGAAGCTCCAATACTTTGGCCACCTGATGTGAAGAGCTGACTCATTGGAAAAGACCCTGATGCTGGGAAAGATTGAGGGCAAGAGGAGAAGGGAGCAACAGAGGACGAGATGTTGGATGGCATCACTGACTCAGTGGACATGAATTTGAGCAAACTGTGGGAGACAGTGAAGGACAGGGAAGCCTGGCATGCTGCAATTCATGGGGTTGCAAAGAGTTGGACACGACTTAGTGACTGAACAACAATAATGGTATATATGTGGAGGTTAGAGAGATAGATAAGGACCAGATGGTGCTGAGCCCTATAGACCATGGTAAGAAGTTTGAATTTTGTCTGAAGA
This sequence comes from Aepyceros melampus, assembly GCA_006408695.1. Taxonomy (NCBI): domain Eukaryota; kingdom Metazoa; phylum Chordata; class Mammalia; order Artiodactyla; family Bovidae; genus Aepyceros; species Aepyceros melampus. Next base: position 799,175 of record SJXQ01001556.1, on the reverse strand, counting down.
ACAATGGAAAGTCATTGAAGGGCTTTAAGTAAGGGAATGTATTATCTCACATATTTTTAAAAGCTTGCTCTGGTTGCTGTGTAGAGAGTGATTTGCAGAAGAGTGAAGGAAGAGGTGGAAGACAAGCCAGGGGGCTGTTGTAGCACAGATAAGAGATGACAGTGGCTTGGATTAGATTGGAGGTAGTGAAGATGGGGAGAAGTAGATCAATATCAAATAAACTTCAGAGGAAGCAGCAATAGTACAGATCATCCTCAACCTACAATGAGGTTACATCCTTATAAACACATTGTAGGATGAAAATATTGTTAAGTCAAAAATTCATCTGATATACCTAGCCTACCGGACATCATATTTTAGCCTAGCCTACCTTAAAAGTGCTCAGAACACATTACCCTGCAATTGGGCAAAATCCTCTAACACAAAGCCTATTTTATAATAAAGTGTCAGATATCTCATGTAATTTATTGACTATCACACAGAAAGTGAAAAAAGAGAATGGTTGTATGGGTCCAAAAGAGTTGTAAGTGTATCAGTTGTTTGCCCTTATGATCATGAGGCTAACTGGGAACTTCAGCTTGCTGCCTCTGCCAGTGTCATGAGAGAGTGTTGTGCTGTGTAGCACTAACCCGGGAAAAGATCAGGATTCAAAGTATGGTTTTTACTGAATGTGTATTACTTTGGCACCATCACAAAGTTGAAAAATAAGAAGCTGAACCATTGTAAGTTGAGGACCAACTGGGGATATACTTGGGATGGAAAGTTAGGAAGTTTGATTCTCTTCTGAGAATCAAAAGAATCAAAATGGGTGGGTGGGTAATGGTGCCATTTTACCAGGTTAGTGGAAAGGAAGTAATCCAGAATATTAAAATGGAACAGGACTTTGAGGCTCACACCTCTTTTATTACTGATGAAGAATGTGAGACTGATTAAAAAAAAGAAATGGCAACCCACTCCAGTATTCTTGCCTGGAGAATCCCAGGGACGGGGGAGCCTGGTGGGCTGCCGTCTATGGGGTCGCACAGAGTCGGACACGACTGAAGTGACTTAGCAGCAGCAGCAGCAGATTAGTGATTTACTCAAGGTTGTATGTGACAAGTGGTCATTTTGCTGAAATAGAAAGCCTTCATGGAAGAAATAAAGGTAAGATTGGGAAGCAGGATGAGTTAGTGGAAGGTCTTAAATGCTAAATTGTGTATTTTGTGTTTAATACAGCTGGTAAGAGAGCCACTACAGGAGAAAGAGACCATGATATAATGTTTTAGGAGATTATTTGAACTTAGCTGTAACAGCAGAAATGGGGAGGAATCTGTGCTGTGTTAAAACAGCAGAATTTCACTCACCAAGATGAAGATGATGGGAGAAAGCACAAGTTTTGTGGAAAAGATTAGTGGGACAATTAAGTTTGAAAGTGCCTGTGAGGTGTCTAAATGGAGAAGTTCAAAGAGACAGTTGGTTCTATTGATCTGAAACTCAGAAGTGAGGGCTGGGCATGAGACAGAGTCATTATCATAAAGGCAGTTATTTACACAATGAAAATAGGTAAGATTGCCCTTAAAGGTTTTGTCAAGTGAGAAGGGGACCCAAGGAGAGCAATGAGGAACACTAACATTTGGAAATGAGCAGAGGCAAAGGAACCAATAAATGATATAGATGTAGAATAGACAGAAAAGTGGTTTTAGAAGCCAGTGGAGGAGAGTTTCAAGAAAAACAGGATGTTGTTTATTAAATCATTGTTTCTAATGGCAAATATATAGAAACAAACTACATGTCCATTAGTAGTTATGTAAATTGAGGTGTGTTTGTACCGCAGACTCATATGTTTACAGATGATGTATTGTTTTAAAATGCAGAGGGTAGGGCATAAGTGAAAAAAAAATAGGTGCTAAGGTTTTTGGATAATCTGACATTACATCTGCATTGGACTGCAAGGAGATCAAACCAGTCAGTCCTAAAGGAAATCAGTCCTGAATGTTCATTCGAAGGACTGATGCTGAAGCTAAAGCTCCAATACTTTGGCCACCTGATGTGAAGAACTGACTCATTAGAGAAAACCCTGATGCTGTGAAAGATTGAAGGCAGGAGGAGAAGGGGATAACAGAGGATAAGATGGTTGGATGGTGTCACCAACTCGATGGACATGAGTTTGAGTAAGCTCTGGGAGTTGGTGATGGACAGGGAAGTCTGGCATGCTACAGCCCGTGGGGTGGCAAAGAGTTGCACACAACGAAGTGACTGAGCTGAACTGAAGTTATGTTATTGGGGTGTGTGTCGGGGGGTATCAGCATGCGTACATATGTGTGCATATGCACACATGCACACGCCTACAATGTGGGAGACCTGGGTTTTATCCCTGGGTCGGGAAGATCCCCTGGAGAAGGAAATGGCAACCCACTCCAGTATTCTTGCCTGGAGAATCCCATGGACGGAGGAGCCTGGAGGGCTACAGTCCATGGAGTCTCAAAGAGTCAGACACTACTGAGCGACTTCACTTTCACTTTCACATGCACTTTAGTTTTTGCTTTGCACACAACGAAGTGACTGAGCTGAACTGAAGTTATGTTATTGGGGTGTGTGTCGGGGGGTATCAGCATGCGTACATATGTGTGCATATGCACACATGCACACGCCTACAATGTGGGAGACCTGGGTTTTATCCCTGGGTCGGGAAGATCCCCTGGAGAAGGAAATGGCAACCCACTCCAGTATTCTTGCCTGGAGAATCCCATGGACGGAGGAGCCTGGAGGGCTACAGTCCATGGAGTCTCAAAGAGTCAGACACTACTGAGCGACTTCACTTTCACTTTCACATGCACTTTAGTTTTTGCACAACTTGGCAGAGTTAGTTAGCTAAATTATCACCCATTTTTAGCCCTATTCTATCTATCTGACTCCTCTATGGGGAAGCTAAATTCATCTACATTCCGTTGCCATTAGAAGTGGCCATGTGAATTCTGACCAAGAAGATATAGGCAGAAAACAGCTGAGGGAACTTCTGGGAAAGCTTTTGCTTTCCTGATAAAAAGGATAGATGACAGAGAGTCCGCTCTTCCTTCCTCATTCCTTGGATGTGGATGTCATGCCTGGAGCTGGGGCACCCATCATAAGACCATGAGGGAATATCCACGAAAATTACAGAAACAATAGCCCTGAAATTGTTAATCAGCTGAATTAATGCCAGCAACTACCTACCTCCATCTTCTTGTTATATGAGAAAAAAATATACCTCCATTCAAGCCCCATAAAGTTGGTTTTTCTTGTGGCTGTGTGCTTTCTTAATGTATAGGGTATATATGTTAAATTTACATTTATCAAAAAAACATGTATATAATTTAAAACTTAAAAAAAATTTTGAACTGTTCCTTAATTCTCTTATTCCTTCCTCTCCATCATGTCCCCTCTCCTACTATGCTAATATTGTAATATGTTCAGTTCAGGTCAGTTGCTCAGTTGTGTCCGACTCTGTGACTGCATGAACCACAGCACGCCAGGCCTCCCTGTCCATCACCAACTCCCAGAGTTCACCCAAACTCATATCCATTGAGTCGGTGATGCCATCCAACCATCTCATCCTCTGTCGTCCCCTTCTCCTCCTGCCTTCAATCTTTCCCAATATCAGGGTCTTTTCAAATGAGTCAGCTCTTCTCATCAGGTGGCCAGAATATTGAAGTTTCAGCTTCAACATCATCCTTCCAATGAACACCCAGGACTGATCTCTTTTAGGATGGACTGGTTGGATCTCCTTGCAGTCCAAGGGACTCTCAAGAGTCTTCTCCAACACTACCGTTTAAATGAATCAATTCTTTAGTCCTTCAGCAGATGAATGGATAAGAAAGCTGTGGTACATATACACAATGAAGTATTACTCAGCCATTAAAAAGAATACATTTGAATCAGTTCTAATGAGGTGGATGAAGCTGGAGCCGATTATACAGAGTGAAGTAACCCAGAAAGAAAAACACCAATACAGTATAATTACACATATATATGGAATTTAGAAAGATGGTAATGATAAACCTGTACGCAAGACAGCAAAAGAGACACAGATGTATAGAACAGCCTTTTGGACTCTGTGGAAGAGGGAGAGGGTGGGATGATTTGGGAGAGTGGCAGTGTAACATGTATGATATCATAAGTGAAACGAATCACCGGTCTAGGTTTGATGCAGGATTCAGGATGCTTGGGACTGATGCACGGGGATAATCCAGAGAGATGGTGTGGGGCGGGAGGGGGGAGGTGGAGGTCGGGATTGGGAGCTCATGTACGCTTGTGGCTGATTCATGTCAATGTATAGCAAAATGAATACAGTATTGTAAAGCAAAACAAACTAAAAAATAAAAATTAATTCAAAAAAAGTCAATCTAAAAAATAAATAAAAGAATCAATTCTTCAGCACTCAGCTTTCTTTATAGTCCAACTCTCACTCACATCCATACATGACTACTGGAAAAACCATAGCCTTGATTACAGGCCTTTGTTGACAAAGTAATGTCTCTGCTTTTTAATATGCTGTCTAGGTCGGTCATACCTTTCCTTCCAAGTAATAAGCATCTTTTAATTTCATGGCTGCAATCACCATCTGCAGTGATTTTGGAGCCCCAGGAAACAAAGTCTGTCACTATTTTCACTGTTTCCCCATCATTTTCCATGAAGTGATGGGACCAGACGCCATGATCTTCGTTTTCTGAATGTTGATCTTTAAGCCAACTTTTTCACTCTCCTCTTTCACTTTCATCAAGAGCCTCTTTAATTCTTCTTCACTTTCTGCCATAAAGGTGGTGTCATCTGCATATGTGAGGTTATTGATATTTCTCCTGACAGTCTTGATTCCAGCTTGTGTTTCATCCAGCCCAGCGTTTCTCATGATGTACTCTGCATAGAAGTTAAATAAGCAGGGTGACAATATACAACCTTGACGTACTCCTTTTCCTATTTGGAACCAGTCTGTTGTTCCATGTCTAGTTCTAATTGTTGCTTCCTGACCTGCATACAGGTTTCTCAAGAGGCAGGTCAAGTGGTCTGGTATTCCCATCTCCTTCAGAATTTTCCACAGTTTATTGTGATCCACACAGTCAAAGGCTTGGCATAGTCAATAAAGCAGAAATAGATGTTTTTCTGGAACTCTCTTGCTTTTTCCATGATCCAGTGGATGTTGGCAATTTGATCTGTGGTTCCTCTGCCTTTTCTAAAACCAGCTTGAACATCTGGAAGTTCACGGTTCACATATTGCTGAAGCCTGGCTTGGAGAATTTTGAGCATTACTTTACTAGTAATGTTGTCTTTAAGCCAACTTTTTCACTCTCCTCTTTCACTTTCATCAAGAGCCTCTTTAATTCTTCTTCACTTTCTGCCATAAAGGTGGTGTCATCTGCATATGTGAGGTTATTGATATTTCTCCTGACAGTCTTGATTCCAGCTTGTGTTTCATCCAGCCCAGCGTTTCTCATGATGTACTCTGCATAGAAGTTAAATAAGCAGGGTGACAATATACAACCTTGACGTACTCCTTTTCCTATTTGGAACCAGTCTGTTGTTCCATGTCTAGTTCTAATTGTTGCTTCCTGACCTGCATACAGGTTTCTCAAGAGGCAGGTCAAGTGGTCTGGTATTCCCATCTCCTTCAGAATTTTCCACAGTTGATTGTGATCCACACAGTCAAAGGCTTGGCATAGTCAATAAAGCAGAAATAGATGTTTTTCTGGAACTCTCTTGCTTTTTCCATGATCCAGTGGATGTTGGCAATTTGATCTGTGGTTCCTCTGCCTTTTCTAAAACCAGCTTGAACATCTGGAAGTTCACGGTTCACATATTGCTGAAGCCTGGCTTGGAGAATTTTGAGCATTACTTTACTTGTGTGTGAGATGAGTGCAATTGTGCGGTAGTTTGAGCATTCTTAGGCATTTCCTTTGTTAGGGATTAGAATGAAAACTGACCTTTTCCAGTCCTGTGGCCACTGCTGAGTCTTCCAAATTTGCTGGCATATTGAGTGCAGCACTTTTACAGTATCATCTTTCAGGATTTGAAATAGCTCAATTGGAATTTCATCACCTCCACTGGCTTTGTTCGTAGTGACGCTTTCTAAGGCCCACTTGACTTCACATTCCAGATGTCTGGTTCTAGGTGAGTGATCACACCATTGTGATTATCTGGGTTGTGCAGATCTTTTTTGTGTAGTTCTTCTGTGTATTCTTGCCACCTCTTCTTAATATCTTCTGTTTCTCTTAGTTCCATACCATTTCTGTCCTTTATTGAGCTCATCTTTGCATGAAATGTTCCCTTGGTATCTCTAATTTTCTTGAAGAGATCTCTAGTCTTTCCCATTCTATTGTTTTCTTCTATTTCTTTGCACTCACTGATCGTTGAGGAAGGCTTTTTTATCTCTCCTTGCTATTCTTTGGAACTCTGCATTCAAATGGGTATACCTTTCCTTTTTCCTTTGCTTTTCGCGTCTCTTCTTTTCACAGCTATTTGTAAGGCCTCCCCAGACAGCCATTTTGCTTTTTTGCATTTCTTTTTCTTGGGGATGGTCTTGATCCCTGTCTCTTGTACAATGTCATGAACCTCCATCCATAGTTCATCAGGCACTCTATCAGATCTAGTCCCCTAAATCTATTTCTCACTTCCACTGTATAGTTGTTAGGAACTTGATTTAGGTCATACCTGAATGGTCTAGTGGTTTTCCCTACTTTCTTCAATTTAAGTCTGAATTTGGCAATAAGGAGTTCATGATCTGAACCCCAGTCAGTTCACGGTCTTGTTTTTGCTGACTGTATAGAGCTTCTCCACCTTTGGCTGCAAAGGATATAATCAATCTGATTTTGGTGTTGACCATCTGGTGATGTCCATGTGTAAAGTCTTCTCTTGTGCTTTTGGAAGAGCATGTTTGCTATGACCAGTGCATTCTGTTGGCAGAACTCTATTAGCCTTTGCCCTGCTTCATTCTGTACTCCAAGGCCAAATTTGCCTGTTACTCCAGGTGTTTCTTGACTTCCTACTTTTGCATTCCAGTCCCCTGTAATGGAAAGGACATCTTTTTTGGGTGTCAATTCTAAAAAGTCTTGTAGGTCTTCATAGAACTGTTCAACTTCAGCTTCTTCAGCATTACTGGTTGGGGCATAGACTTGGATTACTGAGATATTGAATGGTTTGCCTTGGAAATCAACAGAGATCATTCTGTCATTTTTGAGACTGCATCCAAGTACTGCATTTTAGACTCTTTTGTTGGCTATGATGGCTACTCCATTTCTTCTAAGGGATTCTTGCCCACAGTAGTAGATATAATGGTCATCTGAGTTAAATTCACCCATTCCAGTCCATTTTAGTTTCCTGATTCCTAAAATGTTGACGTTCACTCTTGTCATCTCCTGTTTGATCACTTCCAATTTGCCTTGATTCATGGACCTAACATTCCAGGTTCCTAAGCAATATTTCTCTTTACAGCATTGGACCTTGCTTCCATTACTGTCTTTAAGCTTCCGTTATTACCATTGAGTTGTCATATGTAATTCTGATTCCTAATCCTTTGTATTTAAATCTTCTTTTTCTCTCTAAAAACTTTTGGAATCTTTGTCATCCATGATATTCCAAAAATTCTTACTTGTGTGAAATCTTGGTGTGGATCTTTTATCCTTCATTATGCAAGTCTCCATGTGAACCCTTTCAATCTGTAAGGTCATATCCTTCAGTTCTGGTGTAGTAGGGTGCTGCACCCTCGTCCTCAGCTGTTGTAGGAATCTGTTCAAAGCCTAGCCAAACTACCAACCAACCAAAATCTTTTGATTTACTCTTACTAAAAAGAATAAAGTATTGGCATTCTTCCCAGTTGTCTGCGTCAAATAAGAGTCCCATGCAGGCTTTATATTAATCTTTTTCCAACTCTAATTGTACCCTCCAACTGCAGTTTCTAATACCTCTATTCGTCAGCTTTCCTAGGGTTTTTAAGTAGGAAAACTGCTTTTACAGCTAACCCCCAAGTATCAGTTCAGTTCAGTCGCTCAGTCATATCTGACTCTTTGCGACCCCATGGACTGCAGCATGCCAGGCTTCCCTATCCATCACCAACTCCCAGAACTTACTCAAACTTATGTCCATCGAGTCAGTGATGCCATCCAACCATCTCACCCTCTGTCATCCCATTCTCCCGCTGCCTTCAATCTTTCCCAGCATCAGGGTCTTTTCCAGTGAGTTAGTTCTTTGCAGGTGGCCAAAGTATTGGAATTTCAGCTTCAGCATTAGTCCTTCCAATGAATATTCAGGACTGATTTCCTTTAGGATTTACTGATTTGATCTCCTTGCAGTCCAAGGGACTCTCAAGAGTCTTCTCCAACACCACAGTTCGAAAGCATCAATTCTTTGGTGCTTGGCTTTCTTTATAGTCCAACTCTCACATTCATACATGACTACTGGAAAAATCCTAGCTTTGACTAGGCAGACCTTTGTTGGCAAAGTAATGTCTCTGCTTTTTAATATGCATATATATGCTTTATACTCCCAAGTATAAAATAGTCCAAATGTAATAATTTATTGTTCTGAAAGTAACAGTTCTAGTGAAAAGGTCAACAAGATAGCCCTCGTCCATGTAGTCATTTGTGGACTCAGGCTGATGGTGGCTTTTTATCTTAAACATGTTTCCTCCAGGAAGCTTACCCTAGGGGGTCATCTCCATTTCAGCCAGTCAGAATAGGAGAAGAGTATGGAGGAGTGTGCACAGGAGAGTTTTATGAGCCAAGCCTAGAAGAGGTGTGTGTCACTTTCCCTCACATTCTGCTTGCCAAACTCAGTCATATGGCCTTATCTAACAACAGGAAAGACTGGGAAACATAATCTATGTATCTGTCCAGAAAGAAAAGGAAATCATGGATTTTAGTTAGCAGCTGGCGGCCTCTGCTACTCTAGTGTTCCATGAAGTTTCCAGGAAGCTTACCCTAGGGGGTCATCTCCATTTCAGCCAGTCAGAATAGGAGAAGAGTATGGAGGAGTGTGCACAGGAGAGTTTTATGAGCCAAGCCTAGAAGAGGTGTGTGTCACTTTCCCTCACATTCTGCTTGCCAAACTCAGTCATATGGCCTTATCTAACAACAGGAAAGACTGGGAAACATAATCTATGTATCTGTCCAGAAAGAAAAGGAAATCATGGATTTTAGTTAGCAGCTGGCGGCCTCTGCTACTCTAGTGTTCCATGAAGTAGAATGGTATGAAGAATTTAGCTTTCTCTAGGTGATGGCACCCCACTCCAGTACTCTTGCCTGGGAAATCTCATGGACAGAGGAGGCTGGTGGGCTGCAGTCCATGGGGTCACTAAGAGTCGGGCACGACTGAGCGACTTCACTTTCACTTTTCACTTTCATGCATTGGAGGAGGAAATGGCAACCCACTCCAGTGTTCTTGCCTGGAGAATCCCAGGGACAGGGGAGCCTGGTGCGCTGCTGTCTGTAGGGTCGCAGAGCCAGACATGACTGAAGTGACTTAGCAGCAGCAGCAGTCTAGGTCATTTACCAGTTTTTGGTCTGTTTTTTAGATTCTAAGATTTTGTCAATATTTCTGTTGTTGTTGTTTACTATTCGCTTTGTGAAAGGATTAGGCCTTTCTAACTCCAAGATTGCCAGAAGAAATATCAATAACCTCAGATATGCAGATGACACCACCCTTTTGGCAGAAAGTGAAGAGGAACTAAAAAGCCTCTTGATCAGGAGGAGAAGGGGACGACAGAGGATGAAATGGCTGGATGGCATCACTGACTAGATGGATGTGAGTCTGAGTGAACTCTGGGAGTTGGTGATGGACAGGGAGACCTGGTGTGCTGCGATTCATGAGGTCGCAGAGTCGGACACGACTGAGCAACTGAACTGAACTGAACTCCTTGACCACCATTTTAGTGAAATTTTGGTTGGGAGCAGAGGTAAATGTGCAGTTCCATTGTCATTTAAAACATAAGGGCATAATTAAATGACTACAGAAAAGCATCTCTGAGATTCATATGAGTTTATTGGCTGTGAATTTTCAGCTCCTGAACTATACTGTGAGTACTTTTAGTTATAAAAATAAATGAAAATAATTATGTACTAACATGGAAAAATGCCTTTCATATATTAAACAAAATTTTTAATATTTAGAAGAGTATTATGATGTGATCTTATTTTTATTTATGTTTGTAAATGCATTAAAATTTGGGGAGGACTCCTTGGTGGTGGTTGAAATTGTGCATTCTCAATTCAAGGGGCACAGGTTCAATCTCTGGTTTGGGAACTAAGATCTCACATGGAACTAAGACAGCAAAAAAAAAAGGAAGGATATTCTTCTCAATTTGATGGTTGTCATTTGTAGGGAGTGGAACTAAGAAGGGTGAGGTGCTGAGGAAGCTTTCTCTTTTAATTGTATGTGCTTTAGTGATATTTGAATATTTTACATTGAACATGTGTTGTGGGTTAACCTTTTTTGGTTACTAAACAAAGGAATAGTCACCAGGGCCAAATACCCAAGAGAATGAAGGCTGAAAACTGTCTATCAGATTTGGAAATTAGGAGATCATTATTGGTATTGTGGGATCAGAAGTGATTTCAGTGAAAAAATATAGAATGTCAGGAAATAGAATAGTGATTTCAATCTTATTTAAAGGCCAGTTAAGACAAGGGTGTGATTAGATTGGGCTTCCCAGGTGGTCCTAGTGGTAAAAACCTGTCTGCCAATGCAGGTTCAATCCCTGGGTTGGAAGACCCCTGGAGGAGGGCATGACAGCTCACTCCAGTATTCTTGACTAGAGAATCCCATGGACAGAGGAGACTGGTGGGATACAGTCTATAGGGTCACAAAGAGTTGGACAGGACTGAATGACTTAGCAAATGATTAGGTTAGGATGTGGCATTGAAGAGACAGGGTCTGGAGTTCTGTGGAGGAAAATATAATTAATTACACTTAAAGTATAATTATATTTTCTGGAGTGTAATTAATATACACTTGGAGTGTATATTAATATATAGGCTATGGAGAAGTGGTCTAGGAGGAAAATTCAGAAGAGAGATGACTCAAGGGAAATGATTTCAGAACCTTCCTCATTTGCCTCATATGTCCGATGATTAGACTCCTCTCAAGATTTAGAGTATCCAGGTAAAGTGGTATTCAGCAAGACCACTGTGGAAGGAAAGCCACAAACTTTAGGTTAGGAGGGCCTAGGTTAGACAGTCTTTGAAGTCCCTTCCAGTCTTCAGTTCTACAAATCCAACTTATCTGAGTTGGTTCTGCTAAGCATGGATCTGACAGAAACAAACACCTGGTTTCATATAAATCTAGGCCTATTAGTGAAAGAGATAAGAATGAAGAATTTCTGTTTCTTTTGCAGAGCAAAGCATTCTTCTAGGGTCAAATCGGGAAATCTGACAAAGTTAGCACTTCCTGTAGCTCCTTATCAAGTTCAGAATCTCTCATTTTCATTTAAATGCCCCCCCCCTCTTTTCCCAAGGATGCTAATTTAGAATCTGCCTTGCCGAGAATCAGTGTATTTTGGGAATCTATTTCTTCGCCTCACCAGGGTTACAGGGAGTCATGGCTCTCTGACTCCTTTCTTCCTCAGAAATCTGTGAGATAGTGGATAATGAAAACTTCTCCAGTTCTACCCCTTGCTGGGGAAGGTTCTAGGCTCTGGGCTTCTAGGAGTGACTCTCTTCCCTTTAGAATTGAAATGCCGTCTAGAATGTGTCACGAAGATACTTGGGATAAGGCTCTATCCTCTGAGGGTTTTAAGTATTATTGTAAACTGGGAATAATGTGCTCCTGTAGAGATTTCTTAGGTCAAATGACTTCAAGAAATGGCTTACACTTTCTGAAGGCCACTTGGAGTAGAAAGAGTAGAGCTTAGTTTTATCTACCCTAGTAACTCTCCTGCTGCTACTGCTACTGCTGCTAAGTCGCTTCAGTCGTGTCCGACTCTGTGCGACCCCATAGACAGCAGCCCACCAGGCTCCCCCATCCCTGGGATTCTCCAGGCAAGAACACTGGAGTGGGTTGCCATTTCCTTCTCCAATGCATGAAAGTGAAAAGTGAAAGTCAAGTCGCTAAGTCATGTCCAACTCTTCATGACCCCATGGACTGCAGCCTACCAGGCTCCTCCACCCATGAGATTTTCCAGGCAAGAGTACTGGAGTGGGGTGCCATTGCCTTCTCTTAGTAACTCTCCTAAGCACTATCAAAGAGCATGCCTGAATTCACATTCCTTATTCTGCATCCTAACATTATGTATCCTGGCATGGATATAAGGTCTAATTAAGCCCCCTGCTTCTTAGTCAGTTTCTACCCCCTTTATACTCCACTTTTGGCCCATTAAGAGAAAGAATGGATAACAAGCATATGGCAGGAGGAGCCTTATGCTTCTTGAAGTCCAGAGGATAATGGTAAGGATGATTCTCATGGGTTCTGTCAGGTTCTAATGTGTATCTTCTAAGAGTGTTATTCAGCAGGTATGACCTGTCTTCCCACCTCATCTACCCCATGGATGACTCAGCCCATAGGAGAGAGCCAGGTCACCAAGGCATATGCATATGAGTGCAAAAGATAAGACTGTGAGGAAATGAGACTTGAAATAGAAGTACACAGAACTCCTGAAAACCAGTGCTAAGAAGGTTTCTTTGGCCTGTGAGAATTAGCTGCCCTTACTTATAAGTCCTCTGGAAAGATATATTTATTCCACATAGAATAAAGCCACTTTTCTCCTGAAATGCCCTTGTAAGGGAAGGGAAGGCAGGAAGCCCAGGTAGTACAAACACAAAAGTCCCTTACTTTTCTTTAGCCATGGAATACTGGCCCTGTTCACATTTCCCAGAGTCCCATATTGCTTTTTCATTCACTGAGGTTGGTCTATTGTTCTGATAGTTCCTGCTCTGATAATACTCATGAAATCTGTACTTGAGGGAAGAATAAATAAGAGGCAAAGGTGGAGCTCAGTTATGTGAGGCTCCTTCATTATTTCCATGGCACCTGGGAGACAATGGGGGAAGGGGAACATGGCCTGTTACTAAGAAGCCTCTGCTTTCTGTTCCCCAAGCAACCTCATAACATTCTGCAGAGGCGCCTCATGGAAACCAACCTATCTAAGCTCCGAAGCAGTCGTGTCCCTTGGGCTTCCAAGACCAACAAATTCAATCAGGCCAAGTCTGAGGGGCTGAAGAAGTCTGAGGATGATGACATGATTTTGGTTTCTTGCCAGGTAAAGTTCTGATAATAACTTCCAGGTTTTCTGCAGAGTAGGATTCAGGTCTGATATGATCCCAATAATGGGGCCCTTTCCTCCAAATTGTATAGAATGTGGATGTTATCGTGGAATTCATAAACGAGTTGTAAGGGGCACTCTGTGCATCACTGGAAGTGTGTGAGGTATTTTGTATGCATGTGCATCCTTTATGGGGAAAAGGACTAAATGTTACATCAGATTTGCAAAGGGATATGTGATACACACACACACACACACACACATACACACACAGTTAAAAGCCACTTTGTGTATACAAGGAAACATCCCAAAGGCCTTTGGGATCCTCTGTCAGTTCTACAATCAGCAGGAAAAAGAACCCCTCAAAGGAGACACCACAGTGGATACAGATGGGACGCTATCCTCCATAAATGTGAGGATGCTCTCCAACCCTGCCTTTCATGTGACATCTGCTGCTTGCTCTTTGGATTTCTCTTCCCTTTTGCATCTCTGGCTTCTGTTGAACAGTATATTTTCTCTCCACAGTGTGCTGGAAAGGATGTGAAAGCCTTGGTTGACACAGGCTGTCAATATAATTCATCTCTTCAGCTTGTGTGGACAGACTGGGGTAAGTAGCCACTTGTATTAAAAGTCAGGTGCTATATTTTGTTTGCTTGTATTTATTTTGAAGTTTAGGCTTTCCATTGAAACTGAAACTTTTAGTCACTTAGTCATGTCTGACTCTTAGCAACCCCATGAACTGTAGCCAACCAGGCTCCTCTGTCCATGGGATTCTCCAGGCAAGAATACTGGAGTGGTTTGCCATGCCCCCCTCCAGGGGACCTTCCTTACCCAGGGATCAAACCCGGGTCTTCCACATTGCAGGCAGATTCTTTACCATCTGAGCCACTGGGGAAGCATTATCTCCCATCAGTTAAGTTTTGAACAAAGACCTTTGGGCTCTGGAATTAGACAGTATGAGTTCCTTGACTCATTGCATACCATGCCCTGATCCTGATTTGTGCCCTTCCCAGACAGCAAATTAAAAAGAGCTGCCCTGCAGGTATAGCCCAGAGAAGTAAAATCAGAGATGTGGTTGACTTTGGCTTACTTGGAGTTCTGGAGGTTGCCCTGCCTGTCCCAAGAAGCATCAGTCAGACTGTGGAATAGAGCTGTTGGGCCTGAACCATCACAGGGATAATTCGTGTCTTTCCTTTTTGCAAATAACATGTAAAATCAGATCTTACTGCTGCCCCTGATGGGGACTGGATGTGAGGCAGACACCTTATATATTGAATATATTAAGTTCTCTAAAAGCTGGAATTGGGTTCTCCCTCCTTTTTAGTCAGAGAAAGGCATTTTGTATCTTTACTCCTTTTCACTCAATCCGTCCTTTTATTCTCTTTTTTCTTCCTTTTCTTTTCTCCAAAGTACCAGGTGGGCCCTGAGGTCTAGCCCAGAATTGGGAGGATCAATCCAATATCTTTTTCCACTTCTCTAGCCCTAAGTACAACAAAGCATCCCCCAGCCCAGATCTCTGTATTGAAACAATGACTAGAGTAGATGTAATGGCCCATTTTAAGCCACTTTAAATAATGTTCTTAGACAGGACTTACACAATCTTGATTTGTATATCAGTGACTTCTGCCCACAGGACCTGTTCCTTCTTGTTTCTGCCTTCTCACCCCTCACCGCTGACTCTTTGCAGCTGGCTCTATGGGTTTTGCGCATTGCTATTTAGGGTGGTGGGGGAGTCCAAAGACACAGTGCTCCTGTGGGAAGAATCCTGAGCCTTTTTATGTAGTGAAGAGATGAGCTATAGTGCAACATGATGTTTCCAGAAAGACGAATAATGTCCTGGTGCATAATTAGGCAGTAGACTGCCATGATTCCAGAGGAGTTAATAACCATCTATAAAACTGCAATTATTTTCCTTTTGCATGGGCTGTAACACTGAAAGAGAGAAAATGGAGTAAAGCAGAAGTATCGGCACAGAGAGTCCATAATTAAGTATTTATCCACCAACTCATAATAGCTTGGATGCTGGCTGTTCCAATCAGCTTACATAACTGTGTGAAACCTTGGTGCTGTTCTTTCCTTTCTCTTCTAGACAGACAAGTTAAATTAACTAGGAATTAACCAATATCAATGCACTCAGCAAGTAAGTACCTACCTCTACCAACCTTATACCATAAGACTAAGTGAAGAAGAGAGACTAAAGCAAAGAGAAGATTAGACATTGAACAAAGCATCTTCTAAAATGAGGATTAATTTGCCCACTCTGAGATCTTTACCCACAGATGTGTAAAATGCTATGTTAACTAAACTGCCTTGCACATAAGTGGGGATGTTGGAATGCAGAAAAGGATTCTTTGAGTGTGTCCCATGAGTGCAAATAGTGACATAGCCTTCTAGAACAGGAGCTAAATCTTTATATATATTTTTATATACCCCCTGGCATGTTTATGATAAAGTGCTCAAACAAGAAATGTAGGCTAACATTTTCTTTTGGTAAATTAACCCAGGAAATCCCTGGAATACTCCAGCTTGGGTCAGAAGGTAGGCATTGCCAGATTCCATCAGAAACCTCTGCCGAGGGGATTCTGGTATTTGTTCTCTGGTGCAGACTCAAGGAGCATGTAGATCTCACAAGCATGAAGGAGAGAGGCTTTCTCTACCCCGGCATCTGAAAGTTGTGGGCCAGATTGAGCACCTGGTGATCACACTGGGCTCCCTCCACCTGGACTGCCCAGCAGCTGTGGTTGGTGAGTTGAATTGGGGACTGGACCGGTGGACCCCTAAGGTAAACCCTCTCCCTCCTTCCACCAAATCCTCATGGGATCTCAGGCCTGTAAGTACTGACTTCTTCAAAACCCCAGGTTTCCACTTTTGTGTACTATAAACCTTGTCCCAGTTTTTGCCTTCCAAAGTACCAGATGGGCCTTGAGCTACATTCAAGACATGTTGAAAATCACTCGAAGAATAAAAAATTTCAAGGGGGTAAGAAAACAAAATTTTCTGTGTGCCAGTAAAAGTGGCTACTGAGAACTTTCCATGGGCTAGTTAGAGGTAGAGGGCAAGATCCTCTTACTCCTTTGCCATAAATCCAATCATAACTTCTCACCAACTCCTGTATTCTCTTCCCCACTACTCTTTTTTTTTTTAATTAATTTTTATTTTTTAGTTTGTTTTGCTTTACAATACTGTATTCATTTTGTTATACATTGACATGAATCAGCCACGAGTGTACATGAACTCCCAATCCCAACCCCCACCTCCCCCCCTCCCGCCCCACACCTTCTCTCTGGATTATCCCTGTGCAT
>SJXQ01001556.1:771841-782212 GCA_006408695.1 Aepyceros melampus | reverse complement strand
AAAGACTCCACCAGAAAATTACTAGAGCTAATCAATGAATATAGTAATGTTGCAGGATATAAAATCAATACACAGAAATCCCTTGCATTCCTATACACTAATAATGAGAAAGTAGAAAAAGAAATTAAGGAATCAATTCCATTCACCATTGCAACGAAAAGAATAAAATACTTAGGAATATACCTACCTAAAGAAACTAAAGACCTATATATAGAAAATTATAAAACACTGATGAAAGAAATCAAAGAGGACACTAATAGATGGAGAAATATACCATGTTCATGGATTGGAAGAATCAATATAGTGAAAATGAGTATACTACCCAAAGCAATATACAGATTCAGTGCAATTCCTATCAAGCTACCAGTGGTATTTTTCACAGAGCTAGAACAAATAATTTCACAATTTGTATGGAAACACAAAAAAACCTCGAATAGCCAAAGACATCTTGAGAAAGAAGAATGGAACTGGAGGAATCAACCTGCTTAACTTCAGGCTTTACTACAAAGCCACAGTCATCAAGACAGTATGGTACTGGCAAAAAGACAGAAATATAGATCAATGGAACAAAATAGAAAGCCCAGAGATAAATCCACCCACTACTCTTAAGTTCCTGGTTTTTGTCCAAAGGGCTTTCTTTGTCCTTTAAAGTTAAAAAGACCTGGGTTTGAATCTTGACTCTACCACCTTTTGTCATTCAATCGTGTCCGACTCTTTGAGACCCTATGGACTGTAGCCCACCAGGCCCTTCTGTGGGATTTTCCAGGCAAGAATACTGGAGTAGATGACATTTCCTTCTCCAGGGTATCTTCTCAGCCCAAGGATTGAACTTGGGTCTCCTGCATTGCAGGTGGATTCTTTAGCACTCGAGCCACCAAGGAAGCTCAAACTATAATGATCTGGGGGAAATTACTTAATATAAGAAACTCAAGTCTGCGGACTTCTCCAGCAGGCAAGAAGCAGTCCACGCGGACCCGTGGCAGGAAGCAGGTTGCTCGGCCTGCAGAGGGGCACCGCGACGGTACTTGGACCCTGGTGGCTCCAAGTGTGGTGGGCGGGGTAATAGCAGCTTCTCATAGGATTCAGAAGCCAGCCATGTATGGTTGGCTGCCAGGGAACCGTATTTTAATGCGGCTTGTTGCTGCTTTGAAGTGTTTCTGAACAATTTATGAGCAAAATGGTGTTTTAAAGTTTGCCATTTTACTGAATTATGGGATGTAAGATGGAAATACTTGTGAGGAGCCAAGGGAAGTGACAAAAATGTGGCTGTCAGTAGAAAGTAAGCAGCTTTCATGGATGCAACAAAGGCCTATGGCAGGAGATTAAGACTATGCTTTCAGGAATCATCTTTATAGTTCATTGCTAGAGTTTTCTTGAGTGAGTATTGTACTCTTATTGTACCCATAAGCCATGAGGGAGAGTTACAGTGTTCCTTACTGAGTGTGAAGCCAATTCTTGGCAGTTTGTTTTTTCTTTGTAACTGCCATTGGTTGTTGATGATCTATTTTCTAATTATCTTGGAGAGTGAAAAAAAAAACAAGGTTATGTGAGTGGCTTTGTATGAAAATAAAAAAGAGAGAAATGCTTGCTGCTGCTGCTAAGTCGCTTTAGTCGTGTCCAACTCTGTGCGACTCCATAGACGGCAGCCCACCAGGCTCCCCTGTCCCTGGGATTCTCCAGGCAAGAACACTGGAGTGGTTTGCCATTTCCTTCTCCAATGCATGAAAGTGAAAAGTGAAAATGAAGTTGCTCAGTTGTGTCCGATTCTTAGCGACCCCATGGACTGCAGCCTACCAGGCTCCTCTGTCCATGGGATTTTCCAGGCAAGAGTACTGGAGTGGGGTGCCATTGCCTTCTCCTGATAAATGCTTAGTAGATGTTTATTAGATGGGTGAGAGAGAGGGAAATTGTATAGAACCTAAAGGTGATAAGGCTGATTTCTAAACAACATGGGAATGGTTAAATCCTAGGTGTATTTTCCAGGCAAGAGTACTGGAGTGGGGTGCCATTGCCTTCTCCTGATAAATGCTTAGTAGATGTTTATTAGATGGGTGAGAGAGAGGGAAATTGTATAGAACCTAAAGGTGATAAGGCTGATTTCTAAACAACATGGGAATGGTTAAATCCTAGGTGTTTTTTTTGTTTTTGTTTTTGTTTCTTATTAGAGGATAATGAGAAGAACTTGTCTCTTGGTCTGCAGACTCTCCGATCCTTGAAGGTATGATTGGTTCTACTAACCCATTGGTACCTTTTGCCTGAGGTAAGGATCCTCTTACACAGTGAAATCATTGACAGTAACCAGTGCTCCCATTTTGTTTTCAGTGCATCATAAACTTGGATAAGCACCGGCTGATCATGGGAAAGACAGACAAGGAAGAAATCCCTTTTGTGGAGACAATTTCCTTGAATGAAGATAAGTGAGTGCCAGAATGGGTCAGGTCAAGTCAAATCCATTTGTCATTAACTGGAGGGGTTCTCACACAGGGTATTGGATTGTATCCTGCTTTTGACTTTCAATCACATAACAATGACACCCCTCCTCACCCCCAGAGTTCACAATCCCACACAATTTTGTAGCCCGTGTTTCAGAATGAGTACTGATTGATACTGCATAATGTAGTGGAGGAAGTGAGTAGCTTTTAAACTAATATTGTACTTGCCTTCAGCCTAATTTCTTTGAATTTGGTATCATTTCTTCCATTTCTTTCTCATTTCAGCACTTCAGAAGCCTAACTACAGCCTACAGCATGTCTGCACGTGTGCACACACACCAGGTTGACAGATTGAAAAAACTGGGTTTGAACCAAATGCAGCAGCAACTTGCTGTGGACCAAGTCCTACCCTCTAGTAGAAGCTCCAGGGGCTCATTCCCTCCCAGACCTCTCTTGACTTTAGTCTGTGCTTAGAGATCTTGTCTGGTTATAGCCATTGTTTTTTACTCCTTTGACCACTTAATTTATAGATCTTTTTGACACTGCCAGGTCTCACTTATGGCCTATTTCCCTATTTCTCTGCTTCTTCAAGGAATTTGCTTTTATTAGTCAATATAGGGGCTGCCGGGTTCTATTTCTCCATAGATAACTTGCTTCTTCTCCTAAAGCTAACGTATGTAATAAACAGGAACCTGACCTTTACTTCTTATGCAGAATACCTATGGCTCTGAATTAGAATCTCTTCTAATTCATTTGTTGATTTCTCAAGTATGAATTGAACTGAAAGAACTCAGAGAGATGGGCTAGTCCAGCCCTTTCATTTAAAGGACCAGAGAGGCAAGTGAATTGTCTAAGCTCATATACTGTCAGTGGCAGAGGGCACCTAGAACTCAGACCAGACAAGCCAAAGCCAAGGCCATGTTCATTTTCATTTGTGGCTTCAAGCCTTGAGAGGAGGATGAAGAGGTATGGGTTTGTGAAAAGGCAGGGTAGAGGAAGAATATGCTTTGGGGATGGATGCCAGAGGACCTGGGTAGCCCTCCCTCCTGTGTGCTATGCCCACTAAAAGTTCCCTGACCCAAGCTGTCACATTTAGGTGCTTATCTTTGTGCCTAAAAGCAACAGGTATAAAGATGAATGAGGTGGCTCCTCACCTTGAACTTCTTGGAGGGGAGAAGGAGGAAGGAATCACAGACAGAAGCACATTAACCACTCTCTGAGATGGAACTGAAGGCGTCAGTAAATAACCTGGGCATTGTTGTTGGATGTTGACACCCCCAAGATCCAGTCAGTATTTCTGTCTAGCCTGTTATTTGTCTGCCTTGGACTCAAGTAGCTGGGAGCAGGACAAGATGAGAAGACCTAGAGCAGGTCCAAAACAGAAGGTCAGTTAGTGGAAATGCCTACCTAAGGAAACGTTTCTGGGATGGAGGTCTGGGAATGAAACCTGCTGGTAGGGAACTGAGGGTTGGAGAGTTCTTCACTTTTGTCCTGGTGTAAGGAAAGAGGCATGGTAGGAGCTGGTAGTGTCAAGGACAACTTTTTCTGACTCAGTACTTCCTGACCCCTCTCAAAGCAGTCACAGGGTTTCTTGAAGCCTTCCATTGGAGTGTCAGTTGGATGTATAGATACCTTAATTTAATCTCCCTTTTCAGTTTGGTCAGAGATGTGCTCAGAGAAGTCAGAAAAATAGCCAGCTGTGGGTGTCCCTATAGGAGATTCCCAAGTCTACCCTTGGTTCATAACAGTAGTTCCTCAAGTATTCACTGATCCTACTTCAGACTTTGCTACATCCTCACCAACTACTTTGTCCATGTTCAGCTACTGTTTCTACCAGACAGCTCTTTGGAACTCTGAATGTTGTTAGCTTTTCAGAAGTTCCCTAAAGACTATGAGCTTGGTGACATGACCCCCATTTAAACAGCGAGGCAGCCATACTGTAGCCAGTTGTCACTGGGTCACCCCCGGCCCCATTCTTATCAGCCTCTACAGAGAGGGCAAGATGGAAAACTAAGCACAGCCACAGCAGGGGAGGCCGCATCTGACGCTCCGCAGGGGTGACCCCATATTACCAGTCTTCAGTGCCCACTCAAGTCACCCTTGTTTTCTTAACACAGGGAGCATCTGTACTTTTCCACTGAGGCCTCTCCACTCTCCTCCCTCACCTTTCATGGTACCACTTTGGCCTACTTCCTACCCTAGGACTGAGTTGAAATACTTCACCTCTTCCTTCCCTAGTTGGAAGTCCCAGTCTGAGCCT
Source organism: Aepyceros melampus (assembly GCA_006408695.1). Classification (NCBI taxonomy): domain Eukaryota; kingdom Metazoa; phylum Chordata; class Mammalia; order Artiodactyla; family Bovidae; genus Aepyceros; species Aepyceros melampus. The sequence continues at coordinate 777,520 of SJXQ01001556.1, read as the reverse complement.
CGACTCTTGGCCACAAGAGAGGCATGTTAGAAGTTCCTTGGCCTGGTTTATCCTGAATTCCCTGTGGACCAAGTAAGGCCAGGAATTCTCAGATACTAGAAAGATGCCACTGAATCTGACCCTTTGAGTTCAGGATTATATGGCATCAGGGGGATGATCAAATGGCCCTTAGTGATTTTTCTGGCCTCTGAGAATCAGTCTGTGATTTTCCAGTTTTGGAATAGAAACAGTTGGGGTGATCTGAGCTTAGGGTATCATAATCCCATTCCATGCAGTCAGATCATTTGAATTCACTAAACAAGTAATTGTGCTTTAAACCTTGATGGTGGTACCTAAAGATGTCTAAAGATAACTGTACAAAGTCTTGAGCTTCATTAATCTTTAAATGCTGCCAGGTGATTACTCTGATAGCGCCTGTCTTACCTTGATTTTCCTGAGGAAACATTGAATCCACATTTCTTGGGCTGGCTAGGGAAGCAGGTGAGGTCGGTTCTTCCCAGAATTCTAGAAAATTCTCACTGGTACCTCTGATAGAAGGTGTGGGAAAAGTGACGACCTATGTCACAGCTCAGAAGACAGGCAGTAGCAGGGAGAAACCATGTACAGCTGTAACCCTCCCATTCCTTGTTAGATGGCCAAAAAAAATGCAGGGAGTTTGAAAACAATATTGTTTTTGTCATTTGGTATTTCTACACCTGGTTTATTTGAGGAACAAATGTTTTCTGACTTTTCTATTTCCTTGCCCTGCACAGACCCCACCTGGTAAGAGTTTCTGTTCCTTTGCTCTAAGTGTCTATTGCTGGATTGCTTAGTATGTCAGCTTCCCTTACTCTCATATAGTAGAAATATCTTTCCAGGCTGGGCATGTGGAGGAGATGAACTGGACTCCTCCCTCCTCCTGTTGGCAGGCCTCTCTGCATTGGTATTTTATCTGCTCAGTGTTTCTGGCTGTGTTGGGTTTATTTGTGAGATTAATGTAACAATAAAGTGAAATCTTCCCCTCAGTGTGTTTGTCTGACAAAGTCTCTTGTGTCAGGGCCCTTGGAAGGTGGGGAAGTGTAGGTAAAGCCCAGTTGCATCAGTGTTTCACTTACAGGATCTTCTGAACACAAGGCTTTGTGTCCTCATTTCCTCCATTGCTACTTGTTCTTCAGTTTTCTCTTATCAGCTGTATGTTCTTGGGCAAATTAGTGAACCTCTGTGAGCTTGGCTTTGTAATCTATAAAACAGAAGTGATAATAGTACTTACTTCACAGTATCAAATGAGATAACCCTTGTAAAGTGGTTGGCATGAGTCCCTCAAAGATTTCATTATATGTGAGAATAGTCTTTTATGGTGGATCCTCAGTATGTGAGAGAACATTTACTTCTAGAAATTTTATTTAGAAATTTACTTTTTATAAATTATTTAGAAAGGAATATTTATTTAGTTCAAGCAAATAAGAGGTTTGTGAAGGGGAAGTGCTAAATGAACCTTAATATATAGTAAAATGTCTAAATGATATTTCAAATAACTGCATTTTACAGATGATAGATACTTACCTTGTGTTAATATTTTAGTACTTAAACAAACAGTGTAGTTATGCAGAGAAGGCAATGGCAACCCACTCAAGTAACTCTTGCCTGGAAAATCCCATGGACGGAGGAGCCTGGTAGGCTGCAGTCCATGGGATCGCAGAGAGTCAGACATGACTGAGCAACTTCACTTTCACTTTTCATCTTCATGCACTGGAGAAGGAAATGGCAAACCACTCCAGTGTTCTTGCTTGGAGAATCCCAGGGACCGGGGAGCCTGGTGGGCTGCTGTCTATGGACTCGCACAGAGTTGGACATGACTGAAGTGACTTAGCAGCATCAGCAGCAGAAATGTAGTTATGAAATAGTCAACAAGAAACATTCTATACCTATGACAGTGGTTATCACAATTTAGAATATGTTTCTACCACTCTTCAGAAAATACTACCATTCCACCTCAAAAGGTTTTCTGCTTTACTTTTGTCCATTTATTCTAAATATAAATGTAAAAAGACTTAACCAATCTGGCTCTTAAACAATGAGCCACAGAATCAAGATTCATAATCACCTTAATAGGATGAAACCAANACAGTGTCAGACTTTATTTTTGGGGGCTCCAAAATCACTGCAGATGGTGACTGCAGCCATGAAATTAAAAGACACTTACTCCTTGGAAGAAAAGTTATGACCAACCTAGATAGCATATTCAAAAGCAGAGAAATTACTTTGCCAACAAAGGTCCGTCTAGTCAAGGCTATGATTTTTCCAGTGGTCATGTATGGATGTGAGAGTTGGACTATAAAGAAAGCTGAGCACCAAAGAATTAATGCTTTTGAACTGTGGTGTTGGAGAAGACTCTTGAGAGTCCCTTGGCCTGCAAGGGAATCCAACCAGTCCATCCTAAAGGAAATCAGTCCTGAATATTCACTGGAAGGACTAATGCTAAAGCTGAAACTACAGTACTTTGGCCACCTCATGCGAAGAGTTGACTCATTGGAAAAGACTCTGATGCTGGGAGGGATTGGGGGCAGGAGAAGGGGACGACAGAGAGTGAGATGGCTGGATGGCGTCACCGACTCGATGGACGTGAGTCTGAGTGAACTCCGGGAGATGGTGATGGACAGGGAGGCCTGACGTGCTGCGATTCATGGGGTCACAAAGAGTCGGACACGACTGAGCAACTGAACTGAACTGAACCTTCAGAGCTGTCATGTGGAACGTGTTCTTCCTGGCGCCAGAGGACAAACATTTCCAGTAGGTGGAGGTTGTAGAGAGGCATTTCCTGATTCAGTTGGAGGGAAGCATCTACTTTAAACCAAAGACTACCAACTCCTACAAAGAAACTAGTATTGTTCACAGTTTTGCAGAAGGAAAAGCTTAGTTGCACAGAGACATAACTATTTAGCACAATTAAATAGACTGCCTGTAAATTCTTTTTCACTGGAAGTGAAAGGTGGGGTGATCATTTCCTAGCAATATTAGAAAGAGACTTAATGTTAAATTAGGAGACTTCCAAAGTCATTTCTAATGACTAATGGCAGAATTTTCTTTGATTCTAAGACATCTTTGTTAAATGGCATTGTGAATTAAATGTAGCTTATTTTGACTCATTGCCATCACTACAAACATAGACTTGTTAATTTGGATTGAAATTATGAGCTTTTTATCCAGTTTTGAAGAGTTGCAGGCTACTACTGCTCTCAAGAAATCAGAAAACAGAAACATACTACTCTGTGTATTATACTAGTCTGTGTGCTATTAGCTTGGACTCCTCTGTTAGCTTCTACTTCTTTCCATTATCACTGTATCCTGAGCTAAGCTACTGTCTTATTTTATCCTTACTTGTCTGGTCAGTGACCTACCGGCAGCTATTTTTCAAATGGTGTCAAGCATGTGGGCACTGTGACAACTGTTTTCTCAGAAACCTTTTTATTCAAGTGTCGTGGTATGTTTCAAAAGACTGGGGCTGCCAGATGCTGACCAGAATGGAGAAAAATCTGGGTCTTTACCTGCTTTTAGGTAGACTTGTCTAAAGGTTCTAGTAGCCTGATAACTGTTCTTTCTTTCCAGCAAATACTAGCCACCAAAATCCGAGAGGGGAATTCAATTCTAGCATTGTTTTGCTAGAGGCAAAGTAGCCTCCCAATTTGTGGTTAATGTGAAAACATAACTTTTCGGGAAACCCACATACTCCATTGCTGACATACTCAACCCCTCCAGTTGCCCTAACAGGAGAAATAGGATGGGAAGAGGGAGCATGGCTGACATAGTTGATCTGTTTTCTGGAGGAGAGACTTTGAGGACAAAGGAAATTAAGATATAAAATCTTCTGCACTGTGAGCCTGGATAACAAGAATTTAACTTTGCTTTCATCATTTGGCAAACTAATATGGGATATCTTGGGATTCTGTTATGAAATGCCGAACTCCTTGGATACATTGGATGACCTTGTACTTGGTGGGGGGGGGGGGATGCTACAGTGGTTTTCGTCTTATTTTGAAAATGGGTAAAGACATGAGAATGTCATGGTTTCTGGGGCTGACTGTATGAGGAATCAATTATTCTGTTTTGAAAGTTTCTCTGTAACATACAGAAACCAGTTGGAGAATAGAAAGTACAGTAAAGTGAACAGGTTTCACAAAGATCAATTCAGTCACAGGGGTGTATGAAGAGGGCCTGTTCTGAGGAAGGGCAGCCAGGAGGAAGATCCAGCTTGGTATGCCCCACAGAGGGTAGAATTTCATAAATAGAGGCTCAGTATCAGCAGGTAAGGCCTAAGAGGAAGGCCAGGAATTGAAAAGAGTAATAATTAAAGGAAAGGGAAAATGGGTGGGAATCCCAGGACCAGTCAATAAGGGACACCAATACTGAAGTATACCTATATACACCATGTACCTAAATTAACAAGGCATACTATATAACTAATATCTGATGTATACATCTCATAAAATTTTTAATTTTCTCTGTTTTATAGTGGTAAAATATCTATCACCAAAGACTGCATAAATCATTAAAAACAAGATGATTACTTAAAAGACTGTAAAGTTAGACCTGAGATCCTTACCCCTTAGTCATTCATTTGTTTATTCTCTGGAGAAACTGAACTACTTGGAGCCACCAGCTAGTTCACACCAAAAAAGAAAAAAGAACAACTGGTAGCCGAGAGGAGAGGCATCCTACTGAAAATGAAGGTTTAAGGTTCAGCGTTGTGGAGCATCAGATTCCCCTTTCCCTTCCTTGGGTCCCCAAACCACGAAATGTGGTTGTTCTCTTAGGCCAGTGCTTTTGCTGCAGCCCTCTCAAGGTAGTTTTTTCTCCCACAGTTCTATTAGTAGATATAGAGATGGGGTCGATGGTCTCCTTGTACCCTATTCTTGCAGACACTTCTTCCTATGCTTTCCCTTAAAAATCCCCAGCTTTGAGTCTCATGCCATCAAATTATTTCACTTAGGTCCCTTCATTGTTGTTAATCATCCACAAAGTCTACAAGCCCCTGGGTCATTGCCCCTCCTTTTTCAGTAAGTTTAGCTCTTGGCTTATTTCACTCCTAATTACATACATGGATGATTTTTTCAACACTCTGATATACTGGTTCCTTGAATAAACAGTCTTCCACTGATTTTATCCTCCACCATTCCTTGCCATTCATTTATGGTCATACCTTCAGTTCAGTTCAGTCGCATCCAGCTCTTTGCGACCCCATGAATCACAGCACACCAGCCCTCCCTGTCCATCACCAACTCCTAAGTTCACTCAGACTCATGTCCATTGAGTCGGTGACGCCAACCAACCATCTCATCCTCTGTCGTTCCCTTCTCCTCCTGCCCCCAACCCTTCCCAGCATCAGAGTCTTTTCCAATGAGTCAACTCTTCGCATGAGGTGGCCAAAGTACTAGAGTTTCAGCTTCAGCATCAGTCCTTCCAATGAACACCCAGGACTGATCTTCAGAATGGACTGGTTGGATCTCCTTGCAGTCCAAGGGACTCTCAAGAGTCTTCACAGTTCAAAAGCATCAATTCTTCGGCACTTAGCTTCCTTCACAGTCCAACTCTCACATCCATACATGACCACAGGAAAAACCATAGCCTTGACTAGACGGACCTTAGTCGGCAAAGTAATGTCTCTGCTTTTGAATACGCTATCTAGGTTGGTCATAACTTTTC
>SJXQ01001556.1:714141-762312 GCA_006408695.1 Aepyceros melampus | reverse complement strand
CCCCAGACAGCACGTCCGGCTCCTTAAATTTCCCTTCCCAGCCCCGACAGGACCCACCTCCAACTTTACAGCCTTTCCAACTCTGAGAGCTTTTAACTTGAGCTTTACACTTAAGCTCTGACAATCTACCTTCACGCTTCACCAGCCTCACGGACCACCCTCCGAAATTCCCCAAGCCCGTATAGGAAGGCCCAGCTCACAGGTGCCGTACCTCTTAGGAACTAACTCCTCTCAACTCATCCTTGAACAGATTCCCTTCCCACTGTAGGAACTTGCCTCTCCTGGCAGCCTTCCTTCTCAATAGGAAGGGCCTACAGAGTCTCTCCAATACTTTGGCCACCTCATGCAAAGAGTTGACTCATTGGGAAAGACTCTGATGCTGGGAGGGATTGGGGGCAGGAGGAGAAAGGGACGACCGAGGATGAGATGGCTAGATGGCATCACCGACTCGATGGACAAGAGTTTGGGTGAACTCCGGGAGTTGGAGATGGACAGGGAGGCCTGGCTGCGACTCATGGGGTCGCAAAGAGTCAGACACGACTGAGCTGAGCGACTGAACTGAACTGAATAGAACAGAGTCTCTCACTGGCTTCATATCCTCACCTCACTCCCTCCAGGATCTCCTAGCCCCTTTGTTGCCTTCTCTTTTCTTGTTAATTTAGTGGGTAAGGGAGGATCCAAACTATAGGAGAGGTGAAGTTGTGGCCTTCTCCCCTGCTCCATCTTGGCCCTTCTCATCCCCTTGATTTCTGATGCTCATAGCAGTAAGCGGCAGCTTGCAGCCAGCAGCAGCTGTGGTGGCTGGAAGCCAGATCTTAGTTTCCCAGATGGGGAGTCCTAAGCACTGGACCACAGGAGCCAACAGTTAGGGCTAGGGTCCCTAGTCCTACCTGCCTACTCGAGAACGAAAGCAGGCAAGGAGGCAGAAGGTAAAGAGTATAAGAAGTTTATTGAAAAGAAAAGTACATGCGGAAAGGCTCATGGGCAAGCTCAGGGAGAGTCGCACTTTGGGGAAGTTTAAACCTTTGTGAGTGAGTGAGTGAGTAAGTGAAGTCGCTCAGTCGTGTCCGACTCTTTGTGACCCCACGGACTGTAGCTTACCAGGCTCCTCTGTCCATGGGATTTTCCAGGCAGTAGTACTGGAGTGGATTGCCATTTCCTTCTCCAGGGGATCTTCCCAACCCAGGGATCGAACCCAGGTCTCCCGCATTGTAGGCAGATGCTTTACTGTCTGAGCCACCAGGGTAAAGGGGAAGTTTTCTGGGTCTTCGTCTTCCCTCAGGCCAGTCACCTTGCTTTGTCGGTCCACCCCCAGTTAATTTGTCTCAGGACCCTCCCCTGGGGTGTGCACATACCCTAGCCAAGATGGATCTAAAGTGAAGGCTTCTGGGAGGAGTAGGACTGATTATGGGCTGGAATTATCTTCTGACTTTTGATTCCAAGGAGCCTTTCTGTGCAGGTATAGTATCTCCCTTATCAGACAGGATTTCTTCCTTACTTTGTCTTTGCCATGATTGTTCCCTTCAGGTAAGAGACAAAGACTGGCTATTTACCCTGTTTTTGTTGGCTGTAAATTCCTCAACTGGAGCCCACCTGTATCTTATCTCAAAAAATGCAAAGAGGACAGTTGTTGAGTCACTTGGTCATGTCTGACTCTGCCACCTCATGGACTACAGCAAGCACACCAGGCTTCCCTGTCCTTCACCATCTCCTGGAGCTTACTCAAACTCCTATCCATTGAATCAATGATGCCATCCAACCATCTCATCCTCTGTCCTCCCCTTCACTTCCTGCCTTCAATCTTTCCCAGCATCAGGGTCTTTTCTTTCCATCAGGTGGCCAAAGTATTAGAGCTTCAGCTTCAGCATCAGTCTTTCCAATGAATATTCAGGATTTATTTCCTTTAGGATTTACTGATTTGATCTCCAAGGGACTCTCAAGAGTCTTCTCCAACACCACAGTTCAGAACCATCAATTCTTCTGCATTTAGCCTTCTCTATGGTCCAACTGTCACATCCATACATGACTACTGGAAAAACCATAGTTTGACTAGACAGACCTTTGTTGGCAAAGTAATTTCTCTGCTTTTTAATACGCTATCTAGGTTTGTCACGGAGAAGGCAATGGCACCCCACTCCAGTACTCTTGCCTGGAAAATCCCATGGACGGAGGATCCCGGTGGGCTGCAGTCCATGGGGTCGCTAACAGTCAGACACAACTGAGCGACTTCACTTTCACTTCTCACTCATGCATTGGAGAAGGAAATGGCAACCCACTCCAGTGTTCTTGCCTGGAGAATCCCAGGGACAGGGGAGCCTGGCGGGCTGCCGTCTATGGGGTCGCACAGAGTCGGACACGACTGACGTGACTTAGCAGCAGCAGCAGCAGCAGCAGGTTTGTCATAGCTTTTCTTCCAAGGAGCAAGTGTCTTTTAATTTCATGGGTGCAATTACCATCTGAGGAGGTGACTAATAGTAAATTTCCAACCTGGAACCCATCTATCTCCTACCTCACCCTCATGCCGCTCTCTAGTCCCGTTCACGCCCATACTCTCCAGACCTGCCTTGTGCTTCCTCCTTGATGAGCTGGCTCATTACTGGAGGAAACAGAAGGCATTCACATTAATATGATAGTAACACAGAATGACATTTGCATTTTTTAAATTGGAGCTTTTCTCTATAATACTTCTAAATACAGAGGCTAGGAAAGATGAGTGATAGGCATACAGATGGGGAGGTTTGGTCAGGGATTCTTTTTTTTATTGAAATATTGATAACGCTGTGTTAGTTTCAAGTGTCCAGAAAATAACTCAGGTTTGTTTTCATTATAGGTTATTATAGCAGGTCCTTGTTGTTTATGTCAAGGTTTCTTTTTGAAATCTTCTCCAGTTTCCTTCAGAAAAAGAGACGGCATCAAGTGTCCTGATTTTCAAAACACTGATGGCACCTTCTGCATATCTACTGTCATCACTTTAAGTGGCACATTCCTGTAACCAAGTATTTGTCAGTCTTCTTTGCTTGGGTGTGTCCTAATTGTGGGCAGAAACCATGTCTTAGACTTACCTGATCCTCCTTTCGCTCAAGTTCTGGCACAGGACAAATGCTCACTAAGTAGCTGCTGAATGAGTAAATGACTTATCAACAACTCTGCCAGACATACCACTATATATAGGAGTTCTGGGCTTGGTCCTCTGGAGACTGATGAGCCGCTGCCTTCCTTCTGAGATTGGATTCCCCTTTGCTGAGAAGCATCTCCTGCTCCTGTTCATAAATCGAGTCACCTCTTCTTCATTTCTTCAAACTTGCTTTTTCAGTAGTTGTCCTCTCTGTCTTCCAGGGATTAGAAGCAAAGTTTCCTGGGAAGAGTATACCAAACTGATCTCAGCTACATTCAAGTACTTCCTTTATGTACTTCCTTTTTTGTTGTAGCTGAGTGCCTCTAAAACTTCATCCCTTCTTTAGGAGTCTGGCCCAACTCACTTTATCCATATCAGTGCCTTTATGCCAAAGGGTGGAAGGATGATGGGCAGAATTGTGACTTGTTTTGCAATTTTTAGTTTGATATTTCCTAATCCTTCGGTAATCAACATGCTTATTTGCAGGCACAGCTGTCAGTCTACCATGTCTTCCTACTGGCAGATAGATGATAATGTTAGCACAATTTTGTCACGTGACTGAAAAATGTGATCAATAAACCACAGATACTAGGTATTATTTCAAAATAATTTTATGTATTATATAATTATTCATGAGCATTACCAATGGTTTTTAAAAACTTGTATCTCTTAAAGTTATTTAAAAATTTAAATGAATAGCTTTGGAATACTTGGCAGGGGATGCTTAACAAAATGTGTAAGTTGCAGTTTCTAAAAATATTGATAATAAACCATCAACAAGCTATACTAAGTTTCTATTTTGGTTACAGAATTCTGAGGATGTCCGATGTAAATGTATCTGTCCTCCCTATAAAGATAATTCTGGGCATATTTATAATAAGAACATATCCCAAAAAGACTGGTAAGTATTCTGTGTTACTGAATTACCTGTCGCATTTCTTTCTTTGGTTGTCACTGTTAGTGCTGGATATTCTCCAATGTATTGTTTTCTTTTTAAGTATTTATTTTTAAGCAAAAGTGTTGAATTCCATTTCCATTTGAAAAAATGAGAGTAAGACCCTGAGTTGAAGGTAAGCAAGGCCACTTATCTGGGTTATAATTTTTACAACTTGTAGGTTTTGATGCTATATTGTCAGATATAGGAAACTATGTTTTAAAGTGTCAGAAGGCTCAGGAAGGGAGTGGGAATGAGCCATAGATACCAGAGTTTACCAATTGGTGGGCCAGTAGGTTATAGATATGCCAAGTCATCGATCCCTTCAGCCCTTGGTATATAATCCAGCAATGACTGGGATCCTGACTGGTTTGTCACCAGCAGTTTTCTCTGTTTATCCCAGGGATAGGTGGGCTCCTTACCCCTGGACTGGAACATTTTATGATTTGCAGTGGAAGATTGCCAGGATAGGCATAGAAGAAAAATAGCTCCAGATGTTATCATAGTATAACATGTTCCTGATTTCACAGTGAAATAGACCGAAAAGTTTGAAAGCAGAATTAAATTCATTCGGTTACAATATTCCAAGCTGACTTTGAATAAGAAAATGCAGACTTTGAGGATGTTTAGCTTTTTTGATACCATTGTCTATTCTTCCCACGAAGTTCAGTCCGTAAGTTCCCATTTAAGTTTAATCTGACATTTGGTAAGTGTGTTCTTGAGAACTTCTGTGTTCCACCTTAAACTGTCTTGTATTACAAAGTGATATGGCTATTCTTTTAGGTTTTATATCCGCAAGTTATTTTATATGAAAAGAAAACTCAAATAAGTTATTCCTGTAAATTTCCCAAATGTATTGAGCACTTATAATCAGTTTACTCTGTTATCAGTAATAGAGTATGATGCTTGTTACTTGAGTGGCAAATGAATTCACTGTTCAAGTGTTTAGCTCTTGTCTTTTCACGGACTTTTTGTTACTCCAGGTTTACAGAGAGTAAAGCATCTGCCTGCAAAGCGGGAGAACCGGGTTTGATCCCCCGGTTGGAAACATTCCCCTGGAGAGGAAATGGCAACCCACTCCAGTACTCTTGCCTAGAAAATTCCATGGATGGAAGAGCCTGGTGGGCTACAGTCCATGGGGTCGCAAAGAGTTGGACACAACTGAGTGACTTCACTCACTCACTCTCATATGTCATTTATCCCTGGTTACTGGTGAAAATAGGGAGCTTTGAAAATAAACAGCTGAAAACAAGGCTTGCTTTGGAACGTTTCTTCCTTCTCACTCTTGCTTCCTGTCTGCAGCTGAGCCTTTGACTCTGGGTAGGTTCACAGATGTCACTGAAAGTTTTTAACTGGCTTTAGAAGGGTACGCAAGTTATAATTAGTCAAGATGTTACAGTCTTCCGAGGCTTCCAGTATTTTATGTGACTTTATGGTGCAGAGGTTAAAGCGTCTGCCTGCAATGTGGGAGACCTGGGTTCGATCCCTGGGTCAAGAAGATCCCCTGGAGAAGGAAATGGCAACCCACTCCAGTATTCTTGCCTGGAGAATCCCATGGACAGAGGAGCCTGGCGGGCTACAGTCCACAGGTCGCAAAGAGTTGGGACACGACTGAGCGACTTCACTTTCACTTTCATATGTATGTATGTATATATTAGATACATATGTATGTATATATTTTATATATATATATATATGGGTATCTTATCTGACACTATATATATACACACACAGACACATATATATATAAGTGAAAGTGTTAATAGCTCAGTCATGCCTGACTCTTTGTGACCCCATGGACTGTAGCCAGCCAGGCTTCTCTGTCCATGGAATTCTCCAGGCAAGAATACTGGAGTGCCTTGCCATTCCCTTCTTCAGGATATCTTCCCAACCCAGGGATCGAATCCAGGTCTCCTGCATTGGAAGCAGTTAGGTTTACCACTGAGCCACCAGGGAATACCAGTATTTCCCTCCTGGTAAATGTAGGGTACTTACTTCCTGGTGTATGTGTATATATATATATATATATATATATTTACTTCCTGGCCTCCATTTTGTCCAGTTGTCAGCTTTAATTTTTCATGACCTATGCTGCTGCTGCTGCTAAGTCACTTCAGTCGTGTCCAACTCTGTGCGACCCCATAGACGGCAGCCCACCAGGCTCCTCCGTCCTTGGGGTTCTCCAGGCAAGAACACTGGAATGGGTTGCCATTTCCTTCTCCAATGCGTGAAAGTGAAGTTGATCAGTCGTGTCCAACTGTTAGCAACCCCATGGACTGCAGCCTACCAGCCTCCACCGCCCATGGGATTTTCCAGGCAAGAGTACTAGAGTGGGTTGCCATTGCCTTCTCTGTCATTGACCTATACTGTCTAGCTTAAGAAAAGTTTGAGTTCTCTGGTTTATGTTGAGGTGTGATTCGAAGCTGATAATGTCCTCCTTTTGGCACTAGGGGGAGGTGTTGTCTAGTTCCTAAAGTGTCTGTATTTAAGAGTAATAAGAATTCTGTATTTGGGTTCTGTGTTTACAATGACTGGCCAGACAGAACCAAACTTCCTGTTTCCTTTCCCATCCTGCACAGCACTCAGAATCTCTTTGTTATTAACTGTATTTGTACTTCCAAAGAAATACTCAATACTTAGATTCCCAAGTAATTCTTAAGTATTGTGACCAAGGCTTCTGAAGCTGATCTAGGAAACTAAGTAGGAGATAAATCTCATTTTCCTGAGGTTCAAAGAAGTATGGGTGAGGTGAGGTGGGGGGAACTGTTAGGTGTAATTAGCTATTCATATACCACACTGTGGCAGTTTAGATGTTGGTTAATTCATAAAAGAATTAATCTTGTATGCAAGAATACTGGAGTGGGCTGCCATTTCCTTCTCCAGGGGATCTTCCCAACCCAGGGATCGAACCCGGGTCTCCTGCATTGCAGACAGACACTTTACCGTCTGAGCCACCAGGGAAGCCTGAATAATAGTCCAGGTCATCTTAAATCATTTAAAGCAAGACAGAAATATAGCTGTCCTAGGAGACAGGAACCTTTTATTCCAGTCCTTTTATAGTCTGACCTCATGCAGGTGAGCTCTCAGAGTTCTGGGCTACATGCCTCCATGGTTCTGAGCTAGATACCCCTGCAGTGGGTTCTGGCTTCCTCTGTCTATTTTATGCCTGCATCCAGCTGGATACATTCCTTATCTTCGATACATTTGGAACAGATATGACACTTGTATGGTGTAAGTTTGGGACCTTACTCTTGTTTGAAATTCTGCCGGTTGAGACTTATTTTTTTTCATTACTATCTTTGTTAAAATTAAATTACCTGTTAAGAAAAACTGATGGAACTTTTATCACATATGCCGTTTTGGGTTTTCTTTGTTCTACTACAGCTCACAGGGAACAGAACACAAAAAAGTATGTTCTGATAGGGCAAAAGGAAAGAATCAGCCTGGAGCACTGGGTGCTGCGGAGGTGGGTAGAGTGAGACAGACAGGATGCCTGAATGAGACAGGATGCTGTGGTAGTTCTTAAGGCAGCCAGAAGTGCCTAAGGGACAGATGACAAGAGGGGCTGGCAGGAGGACGGGAGAGCTTTGCCTAAAGGGGATCAGAGTAGCGGGCTCTTAATAGCTATGGAGAGTAAGAATTTAATTATTTCCTAGAATTGACAGACTTCTAGAAAATAAGATTTTTTGAGTAGAATTGCTTTTCATAAGCCATAAATAAATGGCAAATGGGGAGAAAGTAAACAACATCCAACAACAAAAACATTAAGCCTTTTATTATTATTTATGTACTGTTGCCAGGTAATGTTTTCATTTTTAAATATTTTTGTCTTAAACCTACTTCTCCATGCTTTTTAAATAGACTCCTTGAGAAAAGTAATTGTTTTCACTCTGGTATTCAGTTTTCAGAGTTTCATAATTTACCATCTGTTAGGTGTGATTAGCCATTTATATACCACATGTAGCAGTTCAGATAATGTTAGTTAATTTGTAAAGGAGGTAATCGTGTTTGAATAATGCTCCAGATCACCTTAAATCAGTTTAGCAGTTTTACTTGCTAAATGAACAAGTCTAAATATGACTTGATCTGCTGAGTAGCTTTCAGTCCCATTTGGGATTTTTAGGTGCTTTTTTTAACTATGAATAGCACTTTTGAAAAATAGCTGCTACATATGTGTATTTATGGTTGGATCATTGAAAAAGCAAAAGAGTTTCAGAAAAACATCTATTTCTGCTTTATTGACTATGCCAAAGCCTTTGACTGTGTGGATCACAACAAACTGTGGAAAATTCTGAAAGAGATGGGAATACCAGACCACCTGACCTGCCTCCTGAGAAATCTGTGTGCAGATCAGGAAGCAACAGTTAGAACTGGACATGGAACAACAGTTCCAAATCAGTAAAGGAGTATGTCAAGGCTGTATATTGTCACCCTGCTTATTTAACTTCTATGCAGAGTACATCATACAAAATGGATGAAACACAAGCTGGAATCAAGATTGCCAGGAGAAATATCAATAACCTCAGATATGCAGATGACACCACCCTATGGCAGAAAGCAAAGAAGACCCTCTGTTTTGCTAAAGAGCCTCTTGATGAAAGTGAAAGAGGAGAGTGAAAAAATTGGCTTAAAACTCAACATTCAGAAAACTTAAATTCATGGCATTTAGTCCCATCACTTCATGGCAAATAGATGGGGAGACAATGGAAACAGTGACAGACTTTATTTTTGGGGGGCTCCAAAATTACTACAGATGGTGACTGCAGCCATGAAATTAAAAAACGCTTGCTCCTTGGAAGAAAAGCTATGACCAACCTAAACAGCATATTAAAAAGCAGAGACATTACTTTGCCAACAAAGGTCCATCTGGTCAAAGCTTTGGTTTTTCCAGTAGACAGTATGGATATGAGAGTTGGACTGTGAAGAAAGCTGAGCTCCAAAGAATTGATGCTTTTGAACTGTGGTGTTGGAGAAGACTCTTGAGAGTCCCTTGGACTGCAAGGAGATCCAGCCAGTCCATCCTAAAGGAAATCAGTCCTGAATATTCATTGGAAGGACTGATGTTGAAGCTGAAACTCCAATACTTTGGCCACCTGATGTGAAGAACTAACTCATTTGAAAAGACCCTGATGCTGGGAAAGATTGAAGGAGGAGGAGAAGGGGACAACAGAGGATGAGACAGTTGGATGGCACCACCGACTCAATGGACATGAGTTTGAGTAAGCTCCGGGAGTTGGTGATGGACAGGGAGGCCTGGAGAGCTGCTGTCCATGGGATCACAGTCAGACACGACTGAGCAACTGAACTGAACATTTTATTTGACTGTTGTGTGCTCAGTCGCTCAGTCATATCTGTCTCTTTGTGATCCCATGGACCATAGCCCGCCAGGCTTCTCTGTCCATGGGATTCTCCAGGCAAGAATACTGGAGTGGGTTGCCATTTCCTTCTCCATCTTAGACTGTTAGATCTTACCAAATTGCTAATATTGAGAGGAAATGATTTCACTTCCCTTACTGATTATGTGTTCCTTATTTATTTCATTGGGTAAGCTCAGTGATTATTCTGGATTTTAGGAAAGTTTTGATCAGTGTGTAGAAAATCCAGCTAGATTTAGACAGTATTTTATCTTGGTTTTTTTCAGTGATTGCCTTCATGTTGTGGATCCCATGCCTGTGCGGGGTCCTGACGTAGAAGCATACTGTCTTCGCTGTGAATGCAAATATGAAGAAAGAAGTTCTGTTACGATCAAGGTAGGAAAGGAAAAAAATCCATCTTTTCTGCTTCTGAAACAGTTTTTGATGGTATCTAAACAGGAAAGAAAATGCTGGACATTGAAATCTATTTAGTTACCTAAACTATTGCTCTTTCATCCTCTTCTCCAATACTCTCTTACCTACTTCTTCCTTATCCCCAGCCTCCACTCTGAAAGGAGTAATAAGCCTACTCTCCACCTGCTTCACTGAGATGCTTTGTAGATTAATTAGGACACCTTAGATGGTTGTGATATGTGAAATGGCACAAAGAAGCCCTGTGTGTAATTAGCATTTCCCAGAAAGACATTCCAGCTTCTCCTTGGTCCACGAATGCCAAAGATGAGTGAGAAAGCAGGATAATTAGACCTTCTTCCTGCCCTCTCAGCTCTTAGAAAAAGTTACATATTTAGTGACTACATATCCTAGAAACATCACGGCTGGATTTTAAGATTTTCTTTATCTTTTATAGGAAATGGAATGTATATCACTTTTGTCTCAATTTGGACCTCTAATGAGTTCAATTACTTTATTATGATAGCTAGTAGTTCTTTTTCCCAATTTTAATATGGGGTTTCCCGTTTCTGGTCCACAAAAAAAGGCTTCAAGGGAGTCTGGAGTGGCTAGCTGTGCCAGTTACAGAATTCCTGTTGTGATTGACCATGCCAGAGAGCCTCTACTTCAGCAGGATGCCTCCCCATAAAAAAATCATCATAAACGTTTTTATTTTTTAACAAAATTTTAATGTATAATTTGCATCCCCAAATGTCACTCATATTGTGTACAGTTTTATAAAAATTTTAGCAAATTTAAAACCATTTTTTAAAATCCAGTTTTAGAACATTCCCATTACCCCCAAAAGATCCCTGATGCCCATTTATCATTGATCCCATGCCTACCTCAGCCCTGAAATTGAAGTGAAAGTGTTAGTCCCTCAGTTGTGTCTGACTCTGTGTCTCTGTGGACTGTAGCCCGCCAGGCTCCTCTGTCCACGTGATTCTCTAGGTGGGAGTACTGGAGTGGGTTCCCTTCTCCAGGGGATCTTCCCAGCCTAGGGATTCAACCTGGGTCTCCTGCATTGCCGGTTGATTCTTCACCGTCTGAGCCACCAGAGAAGCCCTGGATAATTACTGTTCTGCTTTGTATGTCTAGATCTGGACATTTCATATAAATAGAATCAGAAAATGCGTGCTTTTCTACAACTGGTTTCTTTCACACAGCATAATGTTCTTGAGGTTTATTCATGCTATAGCATATATCAGTACTTAATTACTTCTTATTACTGAATAGCATTCTACTACATGAATATACCACATTTTCTTTTTCTATTCATCAGTTGATAGACATTTGGATTATTTCCAGGTTTTTATTCTTAGGAATAATGCTGTTATGAATATCAGTGTATGTGCTTTGTATATATGTTTTCCTTTCCCTCAGGTAGATCCTAAAAGAAGTAAGTTTATATTTAACTTTTTAAGAGTCTGCCAGATTGTATTCTAAAATAGCTGTACCATTTTACATTCTTAACCAGCGATGTAAGAGGGTTCAGTTTCTGTGCTGCTGCTGCTGTTAAGGTGCTTCAGTCATGTCCGACTCTGTGCGACCCCATAGATGGCAGCCCACCAGGCTCCCCCATCCCTGGGATTCTCCAGGCAAGAACACTGGAGTGGGTTGCCATTTCCTTCTCCAGTGCATGAAAGTGAAAAGTGGAAGTGAAGTCGCTGAGTCATGTCCGACTCTTAGCGACCCCATGGACTGTAGCCCACCAGGCTCCTCTGTCCATGGGATTTTCCAGGCAAGAGTACTGGAGTGGGGTGCCATTGCCTTCTCCGTCAATTTCTGTATATCCTCACTAACATTTGGTATTGTCTGTCTTTATCTGTAGCCATTCTAGTGGGAGGTGTCACACTCTGCTGCTTGACACCACACAAATTAAGATCTCAAGAAAATCTTGTGCCTAAAATGTATTTTTCTGTGTCTGAATTGATCTAAAACAGTATGCTGTTGAAATTCATCTAAACTACGTTTTCTATTAGGATTACTAATGGAAAGTGGTCTTGACTGCAGTGCTATTGAACCTGTGTTCAGGTGAAAAAAGAAAACTGCTTTGCTAGCAGTGGTAGCAATGATTAGTGGTAGGTGAAGATGGAGTTTTGAAGACCTGTGAAAAGGCCCCAAAGACAAAAAAATGCTTTCTTTCCTCTTTTTCTATAAATAGTACTTTGGTGAAGAGTTGAGTTTGTTTCTTATGTTGGAATCTGGTTTGTATAGAAATCCTGTGTGCTATGGCTTTAGTATTATTATACAAAATTCTGATTTCTTGGCTTGAATAGAGATGTAACTTATTTTCAATTTCCTTTAGGTTACCATTATAATTTATCTCTCCATTCTGGGCCTTCTACTTCTGTACATGGTATATCTTACTCTGGTTGAGCCCATACTGAAGAGACGCCTGTTTGGACACTACAGCTGATACAGAGCGATGATGATATTGGGGTGAGTTCTCAACATGCCCGCACTGTTAAGTCTCTGTCATCTGTTAAGTCTCATGCCAGTCTCTGTCATCATCTGATGTAACGTGCAGGTGAAGAGAAGTTCCATATAAATGTCCATGTGCTGGAGCACATCCTCAACCAGAGAAACTAAAGACGGGTCTAATATGAATGTGTCTAATGTGAGGTCTAATGTGAGGAAATTGTTCTGTAAAGCCGTAAATGTGGCTTAGACAGATGATCCTTGGTGAGTGCGCTGTACAAGGCTTTGCTTTCTGTATCAGGGGCACAGTTTTCATCACCTTTTCCTGTTCATGTTGAGGAAAGCATCTGAGATAGTTTTCTCCCCAGGCTCCAACCTAAACTACCCCCTTTCCTGTCAACATCACCAAATATTTTGAAAGGCAAAGAAGCTTTAGTGGAGGGAAGCATGAAAACCATGATGTTCTTTACTTAATGAAGAGAAGCTTGATAACTTGCTGATGTTTTGTATTTCCTATTTTCCTCCTTCTTTAAATAATCTGTGGTCTTGAACTCTAGAGAAAAATAAAACCATCACTCCTGATTCTCTTCCTATCTTTAAAACACATTCATATTTGTATATATAATTAATATTACTCAAAACTACTGAGAAATTGACATAGTCCATAATTTGTTATTTAGTATGTCTTTGTGTAGACTTATGTCTTTATCATTATTTGGGTTTGTTTCCAAATTTTCCACTATTTCATCATTATATATATATAATTTTTTTAGAAATTATGTTGTATTTTGGATTACTTTATTGAACTATGTTTCTTAAAGTGGATAAAACAGTAGAGTTTCAGGAATCAATTTCAAAAGCCAGAGCCAGAGTGAACCCTTGCCAACCACAGTCAAAAGTCGTTTTACTCTGGAATAGCTTGTGGGCCCATTGGTAAAAGATGAGAAAGGAGATCCCAACTGAATGGCTCAAGTTATAACTACAAACAGAGCCTGCTTGTTTCATGAATATCATCGTGAATACTCAACTTATTTGAGCAAGATTTCATTTTTGTTTTGTGAAGAACTTTCATAGAAACACCTCTGTTTGCCTCTTTTTTCCCTTGCATCCTGTACTGATTCAGCCAATACGTAATGAGTAACTTTTCCGTATCAGGAAGCATTAGAGTCTCAAATACTGTTCTCCTATAAGTTTCATTCACATATGATGTTTCCCATTGACATTTGGGTCAGGTGATTGTTGTATTCACTGTATGATATCTAAGGGCATCCCTGACCTCTACCCACTAGAAACGAGTATCAGCCCTTATCCCAATCCTGATAATCAAAAATGTTCACAGACAGTGCCAGATGTTCTGGGGGTCAAAATCACCCTCAGTTGAGAACTACTAACATATAAAAATGTTATATGTCCAAGACCACACAAACCATTTCATTATAGGCACATAGATAAAAGCTCTGACTTATATACATTGCATATAGAATTAAATATCAGGTTCCTGATTTTAGGAATAGACATTAGGGCTTTGCTGGTGGCTTAGATGGTAAAGAGTCTGTCTGCAATGCATGAGACCTAGGTTTGATCCCTGGGTCGGGAAGATCCCCCGGAGAAGGGAGTGGCAACCCACTCCACTATTCTTGCCTGGAGAATTCCATGGACAGAGGAGCCTGGCAGGGTATATAGTTCATGGAGTTGCAAAGAGTTGGACATGACTGAGTGACTAACACTGTCACTGTCAATATTAATTTAATACACAGAACATAAAATAAATGGACACATAAATGTGTAGATGAAAACATGTAGGAAAGGCATTTGATTGATGGGGCCTTGTGCTTAGTAACCATTTTGTTCACCAGGAATTGATCCTATGTACATGTCTACCATATAAGAACATTGTCTTTAGAGGCCTGGCTGACTTTTGGATATCTGTTAAATTGATTCTGGGTAGAGAGAGGTTTTCTAAACAGAGCAATGAATGTATGATAACAATTCTGTACAATAAGAAGTTGAATTTAAATTCCTGCAATTGTTGCTATCCAGAATGAGAGTTCTTCACTCTTTATGTGCCTTTAAACATGCTTTTGTTAAATCCTCAGTTAAATTCTGTTTTATTTTTTTCCATGTTTGTTGAGTGTAGAGCACTTTGAATCAGAGAGCACAAATAGTTAAGACATTCACTGTAAGTCGTCACAATATTTACTGTATCATATATCCATGACACATCATTACTGTTATCAAAGCATTACATTAAAACATGTTTTGTATTTATTGTAGTTTTATCCAGTGTTAGAGCAAATATATATAAAGGGTTCTATGTGCGTTCTCCCAGCATACATGAGCACAAGCAGCTAGTTCAATCTTGTTCTGATGAGAATAGACTGAAAGGATTAACTGGTTTGTTTAGTTCTTTAATTTGTTTCTTAAGAAGATGTTTCTCCCACTACCTTGAAGAGTAGATAAAATACTATGAAATTGAAAAGTACTCTGCTGGTAAAGCACATCCCTCTTCCCAGTCCTGTTGATGCCAAAACAAACCAACGGTAATGTTTTATATACAAGTTCATTAAAGCACTATGTTCTTATAGTGCCATTTTAATCTCCCTGAACAAACTCTGTATGTTGACAAGATATGACACCAGGTCAAGGTTAAGGGAACTAAGACTTGTGTTTGTGCTTATTTATTAGATGACCTTGGATTGGTTTACTTTTTCATGGGAAATACAATAATCCAACAACAGAATAAAGTAATCCATCTTTATTTTTCCTAACCTCTTTTCTTACATCTTTGAAACCATTGAACTTGATGATGGAATTGTTTTTATTATTTTCATTTGTAAGGTTAAAAAAAGAATGGGATTTGTACAAGATATTACCTAAATTAAGCAAAAAGTTGAAGGACTTTTGGTAAAGAAAGCAGGGGTAGATTCTTTATAGAAAGCTCTTTGCTGTCTTTGAAATGTTGACATTATATAAATATCTTGCTATAAAAAGAAGACCAGGTGTTAAAACACTCTTTATATATAGTTTTATATATATATAGTTATGCAGTTACCTACGCTTCCCATAGACATGCTGTCTCCTGCCCTGGGTATATAATAGAACTTTGGCAAACATGCACAAGCAAAACAATATTCTTTTCAAGAGGCCAAGTTTAATAGCACTGAGTTGTCACTTATCTCCTATGTTGGAACATTTAGAAGCATTGCTTATTCAAGTTCAGGAAAAAGAGATCAAGGAAAAGACAAACAAAAGCAATAAATTAGTCCTGAATGCCTTTTGTCATTTGAGCAGCTGTGTTTATATCTTATTCATAGATAGATTAGCGTGGTGGTTTCCTGTGTAATGACGACAAACATTAGTGGCATTGGTTTATTTTGACCGGGATCGGTTGGTTTTCTACCCAGACGCCTGGATGATGCTGCAGCAGTCTCTCTTCTCAGGCAGCAGCTACCGTGGAAGCTGCCACGTGCTCAGCAATGGAAGATCCAAGACTTTATCAAACAGAAATGCTGAAGTAATAATCCTTTAATGTCCTTAGCAGTCAAAAGTAATTGTAGCACTTGAGCTGTATCTCTGTCCATTACAAATTGGGGAAGGGGATGGGGAGAATGAAAAAGTTTTAAGTGTATGTGTTGAGAGCATAAGAAGAAACTAAAGCCACACAAGATGGGACTTGCTGCTGGTCCAGTGGCTAACACTGCACTCCCAATGCAGGGTATCTGAGTTCAATCCCTGGTCAGGGAATTAGATCCCACATGCTGCAACTAAAGATTCCACATGCTGCAAATAAGACGTGGAACAGCCAAATAAATAATAAAACAAAAGTAAGTAAATATAAAAAAAAATAACCAAGATAGGATCCAGTCAGCTCATCTGCCAGGGTGGATGTGGTCCCAAGCTGGCAAGTAACAATTCTAATATATATGAGAGTCAGGATAGGATATTAAAAAGACAGGTCTTTCCTCAGTCACAGACTAGCTGGATGGTACTGAATAAAGCAAGGCAAAGCCCTGCTCTCTATCTGTAACTTGTAGATATTAACATGCAGGTAGGTTTTCTTTCCACAGCTCATCAAGAAGGCTTCTCTAACATAAATGACCACTGTCTTTATCTTGGTTCCTCTTTCTTAAGGGAAATGTCTTTGGAAATGGTGACTCATGGGAACGTTGCACAGATACCTCCTCGCTGCTTGTTTTATTTGAATCACCTATTTCTGTAGTTGGGTTCATCCTGCTTCTCGTATTGAGTGCCTAAGAAGGCTTGGCTGAATTAGATGCTCTGTTTAACAGTCCAGCTGCTCCAGTCTCTGTGGCTGGATAGCTGCTATTGTGCGTGTGTATTTTACATGGATCATGCCGTCTGATATTCTCCACTCCTGCACTTTCAGGATCACCAGCCTTTTGCAAATGCCCATGATGTGCTGGCCCGCTCCCGCAGTCGAGCCAACGTGCTAAATAAGGTCGAGTATGCCCAGCAGCGTTGGAAGCTTCAAGTTCAAGAGCAGCGAAAATCCGTCTTTGACCGTCATGTTGTCCTCAGCTAACTGGGAATTGAATTCATGGTGACTAGAAAGAAATGAGGCAGACAATGGGAAAAAGATTGACTGAGTTTTCCTGGGTTTTGTTTTAATACCCTGTTGATTTCTCCAACTCTTGCTGGAAAATTCAAAACTCGAAACAAAAACACGCTTGTTGTTTTCTTTTCTCATTAATGTGTTAATCAAGGCATTGTTTTTTAAGCACACACCTCAGACAGTGTCAGCCAATAAATCTTTTCCTATTTGTGACTTTTACTAATAAAAATATGTCTGCCTGTAAATTATCTTAAAGTCCTTTACCTGGAAAAAGCACTCTTTTTACCACACAGTTTTAACTTGGTTTTCAAGATAATTTTCAGGTAGGGTTTTTGTGTGGTATTTTTTGTTTTTGGCAGAGGAAGAGAGGGATGTGTGGGAAGTGCTTAACATAACTTTTCTCAAGTCACCTTACTAAACAAACTTTTGGAGATAAACTTTGCCTTTTATTTTCAAGATTCATTTATATTTTGCAGTATGCCAGCCTCATCCGGGAGTTATTAATGGACAGGGAGGCCTGGTGTGCTCAGTCCATGGGGTTGCAAAGAGTCGGACACGACTGAGTGACTGAACTGAACTTAGCCTCATCAAAGCCCCAACTTACCTATTTGAATTTTTGCACTGACTGTATTATCTAGACATCTGGTTGGCCTGTGCCTTCACTTTATGGTTAAATTAGATCTGAAAATGCACGGTGGCCCTTCACAAAAAGCAGATTTTCTTTATGTACTGTGATGTCTGATGCAATGCATCCTAGAACAAACTGGCTGCTAGTCTAATGCCTAAACATAGTCTTGGTGTGTGGTCTTTCTCATCTTCTAGTATCTTTAAGGATAAATCCTAAGGACTTGGACACTTGCAATAAAGAAAGTTTCTTTTAAACCCAAGCCTCCCTGGATTGATGACATACACATATTTGTCAGCACCTCCAGTCAGGTTGAGAGGCAGCTGTTTGGACTCTGGTGTGTGCAGCTTTGAACTAGGACTGGAGTTCAGGTTGCCTCCCTCTGAAAGGTATAGCAGTTATTGGATAATTGGCTTTTTTCTTCCTATGTCCTCTTTGAAATGTAACAATAAAAATAATTTTTGAAACATCTACCAGTGTATCTATCCCAACTTTTCTCTCCTCCCTCTTTTGCTGTATGATGAATTTGAAAATATAAAGACAAATTATACCCTGTTCAAACAGTCTAATCATAAAACAGTGGTACTAAATTATCTCTATGTGCGTGTGTGGTGGGGAGAGAGAGAGAACATATGGGTACTTAGATGGGTCTCTGAAAGTACACATATATTTGGATAAATTGAGGGATTTAAGATGCATGAAGGAGTGCTTGTTTTAAAAATTCTTGGCAAAAATTAGTATTTAGTATTAGAACTAAATTACATTGATTTCATAAGGGTGAGATTTTAGGAGCTATAAATGGGGTTTTTGGTTAGTGAAAAACTTTTTTAAACTCCCAAATCGAACCTAAAATTGTTGATTTTATTGTTAATATTAAAAGATGTAAGTTTAACTACAACCAAGTGAAATTTATTCCAGTTTTGCAGACTTTTGAAAATTAATGAAATCCACATCAACAGACTAAAGAAGAAAAATGACATGATCTTATCAATAGATTCAGAAACAGCATATGACAAAATCCAACACCCATTCATGACAAAAACTCTCAGTAAACTACAAATAGAGAAGAACAAGTTAAGGATGTTCTTTCTAACTAGTCATTTTCAACATCATACTGTAAATCCTAGCTAATGCAATAAGACAAAAGATATACAGACAGGGAAGGAAAAGATGAAAGGCTACCATTGTTTAGAGATGACATGATTGTAAACATGTAGGAGATCCAAAAGAATTTTTTTGAAAGCAAAAAACATTTCTGATACTAATAACTGATCTGATATAGCAAGGTTTCAGGATAGAAGGTTAATTTACAAAAGTCAATTGCTGTCCTTCCGTTCAGTTCACTTCAGTTGCCCAGTCGTGTCCAACTCTTTGCGACCCCATGGACTGCAGCACACCAGGCCTCCCTGTCCATCGCCAACTTGCGGAGTTTATTCAAACCTCGTGTCCATCGAGTTGGTGATGCCATCCAACCATCTCATCCTCTGTCGTCCCCTTCTCCTCCCACCTTCAATCTTTCCCAGCTTCAGGGTCTTTTCAAATGAGTCAGTTCTTCACATCAGGTGGCCAAGTATTGGAGTTTCAGCTTCAGCATCAGTCCTTCCAGTGAATATTCAGGACTGATTTCCTTTAGGATGGACTGGTTAGATCTCTTTGCTGTCCAAGGGACTCTCAAGAGTCTTCAACACCACAATTCAAAAGCATCAATTCTTCGGCACTCAGTTTTCTTTATAGTCCAACTCTCACATCCATACATGACTACTGGAAAAACCATAGCTTTGACTAGATGGGCTTTTGTTGGCTTTGTTGGCAAAGTAATATCTCTTCCTTGTTTTTTAATAAGCTGTCTAGGTTTGTCATAACTTTTCTTCCAAGGAGTAAGCGTCTTTTAATTTCATGGCTGCATTCACCATCTGCAGTGATTTTGGAGTGCCAAAAAGTAAAGTTGCCACTGTTTCCACTTTTCCCCCATCTATTTGCCATGGAGTGATGGGATCAGATTCTATGATCTTAGTTTTCTGAATGTTGAGTTTTAAGCCAACTTTTTCACTCGCCTCTTTCACTTTCATCAAGAGGCTCTTTAGTTCTTCATTGCTTTCTGCCATAAGGGTGGTGTCATCTGCATATCTGAGGTTATTGATATTTCTCCCGGCATGCTTGATTCCAGCTTATGCTTCATCCAGTCCAGAATTTCTCATAATGTACTCTGCATAGAAGTTAAATAAGCAGGGTGACAATATATAGCCTTGACATACTCCTTTCCCGATTTGGAACCAGTCTATTGCTCCATGTCCAGCTCTAACTGTTGCTTCTACTAACAATGAACAAATGAAATTAAAAGCACAATTACCATTTACATTGGTATCCCTCCAAATGAAATATGTATAAATCTAACAAAATATGGATAAAATGTATATGAGGAAAACTACAACACTGATTAAAGAAATCAAAGAACTAGAACTAAATAAGAGATATTCCATGTTCATGGATTAGAAGACAATATTATCAAGATGTCAGTCTTGATTAAATACAATCCCAGTCAAAATCCCAGCAAGTTATAAGCAAAACACCCAGAAAGTAAGCACAATGTTAATTAAGAAGAACAAAGTGGAAAGACTGACAACCTATTTTCAAGATTTACTGTACAGCTACAGTAATAAAGGCAGTGTCAGTGTGGATTGGGAAAAGAATAGACAAACAGATCAATAGAACAGAATAGAGAGCCCAGAAACAGACTCAATAAATATAGTTAACTGACCTTTGACAAAGTAACAATAGGAACACCATGGAGCAGTCTTTTCAATGAATGGTCACATGCAAAAAAAGTTAAGCTAGACACAAGCCTTACAACCTTCAAAAAATTAATTAAAAAAGGATCATAGACCTAAATGCAAAACAAAAACCTACAATACTAGAAGACAACATAGGAGAAAATCTAGTTTACTTTTGGTTGGTAATGACTTACTAGTACAATATCAAGCACAAATCAAGAAAGAAATCACTGATAAGCTGGACTTCATTAAAATTAAAAACTTCTGGTGAAAGACTCTGTCGAGAATAAGAACACAAGCCACCAGCTGGGAGGAAATATTTGTAAAAGACATATCTGACAAAGTACTATCTTCCAAAGCATATAAAGAATTCTTAAAACTCAACAATAAGACAAAAAACTCAGTTTTAAAATGGGCCAAAGACCTGAACAGCCACCTCATCAAAGAAGATATACAGATGGCAGATAAGTATTCAAAAAAATGCTCCGTAACCCATGTCCACCAGTGAAGTTGCTCAAGTCGTGTCCGACTTTTTGCGATCCCATGGACTATAGCCTACGAGGCTCCTACATCCATGGAATTTTCCAGGCAAGAGTACTGGAGTAGGTTGTCATTTCCTTCTCCAGGGGATCCTTCCCGACCCAGGGATCAAAGCCAGGTCTCCTGCATTGCAGGCAGATGCCTTACTGTCTGAGCCACAGGGAAGCCTGCCCCTAGCATGTCCACAGGGAAATGCAAATTAAAACAACGAGATACAACTACACACCTATTAGAACGGCCAAAATTCAGAGCACTGACACCAAATCTTGGTGTGGATGTGTAGCAACAGGACCTCTCATTCATTGCTGGTGAGAATGCAAAAACGGTATGGCCACTTTAGAAAACAGTTTGATAGTTTACTATAAAACTAAACATACACTTATTATGTGATCCAGCAGTTATACTTCAGTATTTAATATCTGCTACCCCATGGACTGTAGCCTGCCAGGCTCCTCTGTCCATGGAATTCTCCAGGCAAGAATACTGGAGTGGGTAGCCTTTCCCTTCTCCAGGGGATCTTCCCACCCCAGGGATTGAACCAAGGTCTTCTGCATTGAGGGTGGATTCTTTACAGTTTGAGCCACCAGGGAAGCCCATTTAATATATGTTAGTTAAAATATTATATCCATATGAAAATTTTGCATATGGGTGTTTATAGCAGCTTTATTCATAATTGCCAAACTTGGAAGCAATCAAGAAGTCCTCTATAGGTGAATAAATAGTAAGCTGTGATACATTCAATGGAATATTTTTAAAATTTATTTTATTGAAATATAGTTGATTTACAATGTGTTAATTTCTACTGTATAGCAAAGTGATTCAGATATATGTGTGTCTATATTAATATATACTTTTTCATATTCTGTATTATGGTTTATCACAGGGTATTGAATATAGTTCCCGCTGCTATACAGTAGGACATTGTTGTTTATTCTATGTATATTAGTTTGCATCTGCTAATGCCCAAATCCCAATCAATTCTTCCCCTACCCTCCTGTCCCTTGGCAACAATAAGTCTGTTTTCTATGTCTGTGTGTCTGTATCTGTTTCATGGATAAGTTCCTTTGTGTCATAGTTTAGATTCTACATGTAAATGTTATCACATGGTTTTCAGACAATGGAATATTATTCAGTGCTAAAAAGAAATGAGCTATCAAGTCAAAAATATGTGGAGGAGACTTAAATGAATATTACTAATTGAAAGAAGCCAATTTGAAAAAGCCGTATACTATATGAGTTCAAGTATACAACACTCTGGAAAAGGAAAAACTGTGGAGTAAAACAAAACATCAGGTATTGTCAGGTACCGGGGGGAGGGAGGAATGAATAGGTGTAACAGACATTTTAGAGCAGTGAAACTATTCCATATGATGCTATCATGGTAGATACGTATAATTATACATTTGTAAAGTTGCATAGAATGTACAACACAAGAGTGAACCCTGGGGACTTCCCTGGTGGTCCAGTGGCTAAGACTCTGCCCATGCTCCCAGTGTAGGGGGCCCGGGTTCAATCTCTGGACAGGGAACTAGATCCTACATACAGCAATTTTAAAAAGTACCGTATGCCACAACTAAGACCTGGCATAGCCAAATAAACAAATATTTTTTTAAAAAAAAGGTTGAGCCTTAATGGAAACTACGGGCTTTAAGTGATAATGATGTGTCAATATTATCAATTGTAACAAATGTATCACTGTGGGCTGGCATTCTGGTAATGTAGGAGGATGTACATATGTAAGAGCAGCAGGTATATGGGAACTGTACTTGATGCTCAGTTTTGCTGTACATCGAAAATTGCCCTGAAAAAGGCTATTTAGAAGGAAAAAATTGTAATAGATATACAGCAAAATGTAGGTTCATACTGACCTTCCTGGTTAGCATCTTAATCTCTATTTTAAAAATATTGATAATATTTTCACATTATGAGATTATTACTTAAAGGTATTTTCCATAAGCAATTTTGATATAAAATTATATAACCCAGGTGAGTGGAGGAAACATTCTTCTTGAAAAGAATTTGTTACAAAAGTCCAATTTTGTAAGCAAACTTTCTATTTAGTATTGTTGCATGTTGTCCTATCTACATATTAGGTAGAGAAAATCGCTAAACCAGCCTGAGCGGTTCTGTTTAACTGTAAGCTGTTTTGCATGTTGTCACTAAATGATCACATATAAATCAGGTTAAGTCTAACTCAGCCCCAAATACAGAATCTTGGCAACCAAATTCAGGTAAGAGACTCTTCTCCAGAGTGGCCCATGGGAGAGAATAAGAATATGGTTTTTAAGAAAATCCCTAGGCACAGTTGAAAAATGATGACTATTTTCAGCTGATTATCTTAAACTAGCAAATATGCTTCTGTGTTGAAAGATTCAGTTTTGCTGTTGATTAAATCATCTGGAGGAGTGGAAAGGATTTAGGGGTTTGAAAGTCAGGAGACCTAGGTTCTGACCTCTGGCCTCATAATTGCAACAATATATGAGGGATTGGATGAGAGGCTTTCCTAAGGTTTCTCCATCCCTAACATTCCATAATTCATAATTCCATAATTCATAATGTACAGTAGTAGCTTTTTGTTTTCTACATGCTAGATATTTATAATGTATCAGAAAGTTGAAACTTTAATGCTAAGCTGAACAATCCAGAATTTCTTAGGATTTTATCATTAAGACCTTACCCTTTATTTCCCAGAATAGCTCTAAGTCAGAAACCTGAGACTTTTATAAAAGATAGGTGCATTTGTTTTTAGCTACGTGTATATTTGGCTTCAGAGTCCCAGCACTTAACAGTTTGTGTTGTTCTCTCTCTTTCCTTTCTAAGACTTTTTTTTAAAATGTGGACTATTTGCAAAGTCTTTATTGAATTTGTCACAATATTGCTTCTGTTTTATGTTTTGGTTTTTTTTGGCCGTGAGGCATGTGGGATCTTACCTCCCCGACCAGGGATCAAACCCCACTCCCTACATCTGAAGGCAAAGTCTTAACCACTGGACCACCAGGGAAGTCCCTGTGTTCCTCTCTTTTAAAAACTTTACTCAGTTTCTACAAATGTGTCCAGTTTCCATGAGCCTTCCTATCTTGATCCTCACTGCTGCATTTTTCATTCTATTGCTGTTGTGGTTAAAGTTTTTTCTTTGAATAAAAAATAAATCCTACTACATTAATTGGTAACCTTTTGGCAATGCTCAGTAGAAAAAGCTCCCCCCTCAGTGTGTCTCCAAAGATACCAGGCTCATTTCCCAAGAATTATGCAAGGTCTTGTTAAAATCTAGAAAGTTTATTTCCCTGGATATGTTCCAGTGTCTCCTGGTTTATAGTCTATGGGAACTTGAATAGAATATGTGTCCTGCTGTGGTGTGAAATCTTAATTATGTTGAACTGGTTCATAGTGCTTTTAAGGTCTATGATATCCTTCTACTTTTCTGTCCATTTATTCTATTAGTATTTGAGAGTTTGCTATTAAAACTCCAACTAAAAATCTTAATTCATCTACTTAAAAAATAATTGTGATATATAATGGAACTATATGTTTGTTCTGTATTTTCTGTCTCCTGTAAATGCATTATCATACTTTCATAACTTAAAAAATAAAAAAGAAAGAAAAAAAACCTAGACAATTTTAACTACTTGTGGCATATACAAACTACTCAGATTTCATCCGGATCAATGCTTAAGATATATGAAAATTATCAGTCAAGATGACTATACCCAAAGAATTCTTGTTAGCTTTGACGACAGCTGTTCTATTTTCGGTACCCTATTGTAGCAGTTCTGGCTTGTTAGCTACCAGCAGAAAGAAGGTTCTGATGTTCTCAGGAATGTAGAAATGAGGGCTCCACACTCACTGTGCCATAATTTCATAGTTTCTACCATGCACATTTTTTTTATCTCTTACCCTCTAGAATTCCTAGCTCAGGAATTTCCTAACTCTTTTTCTTTCAGCAAAATTTTCCTGCTTAGTTTCTAATCCAGAAATTTTTATTGTATGTTAGTTATTTTAGGCCACTGGATCAGTAATTTGGCATCTTTCATTTTCTGTTCCTCTGTTTTGCTTTTTAATTGGACCTATGGCACTTATCCGGAGAAGGCAATGGCAACCCACTCCAGTACTCTTGGCCTGGCCTGGAAAATCCCATGGACGGAGGAGCCTGGTAGGCTGCAGTCCATGGGTTTGCAAAGAGTCGGACACGACTTCACTTTCACTTTTCACTTTCATGCATTGGAGAAGGAAATGGCAACCCACTCTATCCCAGGGATGGGGGAGCCTGGTGGGCTGCCGTCAATGGGGTAGCACAGAGTCGGACATGACTGAAGAGACTTAGCAGCAGCAGCAGCACTCGAATTCTGGTGCTTAGAGACTGCTCCTGTCTACATAGTGCAGCCTGCAGAATTTCATTATGCTCAGGTAGACAAACAAGTGCTAGTGTTACCTACTCTTGCCCATAAACATTAGGGCTAATTTTTTTTAGGAGAAAGAAAGCCAGATTTCCTTCTTTTCTGAAAGCCACAGTTAAATTTCATGTGGCTTTTCGTTTTCCACTTTGGGTACATTCTTCATCTCTCAACAAATGTGCTTCAGACAAACTTGCCAAAGGACACACAGCTAAGAAGATGCAAAGCCAAAAGTGAACTTGAGAAAGTTAATGACTGAAAGAAAAATGCTCTTTTTCAGCACTTCCCTGATTTCCCATCAACTAAAGTGTAATGTCTATGTGAAATCTGTTGTGACCACATTATTACAGTTAAGGGTAAAAAGTAATGGTAGGGTATAAATAAGCTGGATACAGATCTATTCAGAAAGGGGGAATATATTGATATGGGACCTTTCGGAATATAATACTTCAAGTTCCATGAAAGAAAAGCCTAAATAAAGTTGCACTTTACTCAATATGTTTGAAGTTCTAAGTAAACATGTAAACTGACTATGTTATAAATGTGCTAGGGGAGTTTCTCACTGAGGCAATCTTCCAGTGAATTTTTAAGAGCAAAGCATCCCTTCTTATTTTGATTTCAGTTTTACCTCTGGCATAGCAGTTATCATTTAAGAAGGCTATGCCTGTGAGGTTGCATGATCACTAGCTAGTTTGTAATTTCTCCAACATATATTTGAATATTGTGGTGTTTCATTGTTTCCCAAATGTTAGTATTTGCATACACTTTCACAATCTTCATTACTGCTCTACAGCACCTTATTGCTGTTTACTTACTCTTTGTCTGTGAATTGGCTCATATTTTTAACTCAAGTAGATTTATTTTTAAAAAAGACTTTGTATCACTACTGTAAATGTGAAATCAGCATAATTCACAATAAATAGAAATTAAAAGTAAAATATTATTAGATTCTAGCTAGACACGACTGAGCGACTTCACTTTCACTTTTCACTTTCATGCATTGGAGAAGGAAATGGCAACCCACTCCAGTGTTCTTGCCTGGAGAATCCCAGGGATGGGGGAGCCTGGTGGGCTGCCGTCTATGGGGTCGCACAGAGTTGGACACAACTGAAGTGACTTAGCAGCAGCAGCAGCAGATACTATTCCTGTTGAAGCCTTCTATCTGAGGAGGATTGGAAAGCATTTTAATAGTGTGGAAGAAATGTTCTCACCAGACTAAAGATATAACCTTGCAATCATAAGGATTGATAGAGAATTGAAAGGAAATAACTTTCTCACAAGGCAAGTCAATGTTATTTCAGGCTGTTTCTGTGTACCATCAAAAATCCTTTTACTGCCCACAAAACATTGTAACCCCATCAAGTTTTCAGAATGAGTTCAAAAACTATTCATGAAAGCGTAAACTCTCTGATCTCTGAGAAAGTCGATATCTGCTCTCTTTTGATCTGGCCAAATTCATAAACTTGGTTCTGTTTCCAGGCTAAAGAGGAAATGATGGACAGTAGAAGCTACTCTAACATGCCAGACAAACTGCCTGTCTTCACTGATTCTTCCCACTTGCCGCTGACCAGGTCCTTTTATCTGGACCCCATGGTAACGTTCCATCTCTACCCAGAGGGCCCAGTGCCATCCCCTTACTCGGAAAACTTGCCATTGCTGCCTTTTTCCAGTGACTCCCTGATTATGGAAAATTATGGTGAACCCTGTGCCTTCTCCTTCCCAATGCCTTATCCAAATTACAGAAGGTGCGAATATTCCTACAGGCCAGCCTTTATCCGGAAAAGGAATGAGCGGGAAAGGCAGCGGGTGAAATGTGTCAATGAAGGCTATGCCCAGCTCCAACATCATCTGCCAGAAGAGTACTTGGAGAAACGCCTCAGCAAAGTGGAAACCCTCAGAGCCGCCATCAAGTACATTAATTATCTCCAGTCCCTGCTGTACCCTGATGAGGCTGAGACCAAGAATAGCCCCAGGAAATGTTCCTCCATAATGGCAACCACCACCCGCCACTCTGACTCCATTTTTAGAATCATTTGATTCTGTGTTTCCAAATAGAAACAATTTCACAAAATGTGGTCCCCTACATCATTCAGTAGTTTTCCTAATGTCATCTTTGTGTGGGCAGATAATAGTTTAAATGCTAACAGATGCTGGATAGTCTTACTTGGATTTCAGATGTACTAAACATTATATTTTGTAGATTAATAAAATGCTTCTTAAGCTCTGGTGATTTCTTTCAAGAACATTAGGGAATCAGAAGTCCTAAAAATTCTCTATGCCTCTCAACTTGCCCTTCTCCCACACTTGGCCAGAGTCTCAGGTGTGAGAAACTCACAAAAGTAATGTAAAGCATGATTAATGCCTAGTCAGTGCCTCTACTGCACTTTGCGGATGTTTCATGCTAAGCAGCCCAATGAACCTCCTTGATTTGTCAAAATTTGGTGGGTTTTATTATTTGGGGTTAGCAAGAAATTTACACCTTATCCATAATATGATGGGGAAGTATTTTGGGGCTAAAGCAAAAGTGATTAACAAAACCTTGTTGTCATTTGAAATTATTTCAGAGTCATCTTTGTCCTGCACGAGGCAGACATCCTCTGGTAGCTTAGTGTACGGCCTAAGCGGGCAGGCTCTGCAGTCATATTGCTTCGTGTACGTTCTGACTTTGCTGCCTCTCCTGTGTCATTTCAGTTCTTCATCCATAGAATAAGAGTAATATCAACTATTTGTTTATTATGAGGATCACCAGCACCTGACACATAATGTTTTCATAATCATTATTTTTAAAAATTATTATCCTTTTTTTGTCCATAGCATCATCATGCTTCAGGTTCTCTGGCCAGATAATGTGGGAAGGACAGTGATCCCACCTATCTTGGAGTCTTCCTTCAAAATGTCTATTTCTATTCCCATGATGAGCTTCAACTCTTCTGTCTTCCTTAACCCCCAGGTCCCATCTGTCTCCAAGCCCAGGCAGGGCTTCCAACATACCATCACATTCATTTCCACTGTCACCTCTTTTATAAAGTCTTTCCATTGCAGCCATTACTTGTTCCTTTATTTTGCACACATATTTCCTTGCCATTCCCATCTTGCTATTTTGACTCCCCTTGCACACTTGTCTCTGTCTTCAGTAGACTGTGAGCTCCTTGAAGATAAGGACAAGTCTTAGTCAATCCTGTATTTCCAGCACCCGGAAAAGAGCTCACATAAGGTAGGTGTCAAGAAATATTTGGTGGTATTATTTTCCTATTTCCATTCTGTCACATTGTGTCTGGATCACTGTTAACTCCCTGGCCTCTCAGGCTCTGTCCTCAATTGGTTCTATTTTCACTTTAATACTCTTTCTTAAAGTATTGTGTTGGCCAAGAAGTTTGTCTGACTTTTTCCATATGATGCTACAGAAAAAACCAAATGAATTTTTTTGCCAACCTAATATGTCTGTCACTTCATTGCTCAAACCTGACAACTTCCTTTTGACTGTGACATTGTTGGACATTCATCTGCTTGATTTTCAAAGCTCCCACCAGTTTGGCCCCTTCCCATTGATTTTCCCATGACAGTCCATTCCCCACTCCAAAAAGAAAATCATGTGTTGCAAATGCATCCTTCTCTCTTAGCTCTTGCTTCCTACCAAGATGGAATAGAATAATCTCCTGTTTCCTTTCACTATTGAAATCCCACCTTTCTTATTCAGGAATCCTTTTCTCATAACCAGAGATATAATTAGTCTTTCTTAGACTCAAACTTTGTGTACCCAATCACTCAAGCCTTTTGGGCAACAGTCATTCTCCTGGCTGGAAAGTTAAGCTCTGTGAGGGTAGACATCAGTTAGGATGCTTTTGGCTGTGAGCAATACAAAAATCTAACAAAATTTGGTATAATCAAAAAAGGGAGGGTTTCCCTGGTAGTCCAGAAGTTAAGACTTCACACTCCTACTGCAAGGGGTACAGGTTCAGGCAGGGCTCAACACTGTCACCAATAATCTGTGTTCTTTAGATCTATCCTCTCTGGGAATAGCTTCAGTGTCCCAGAAAGACTGTCAGGAGCTCCCAGAACTATAAGCTTTCTTATTTATGTATAGGAGGAAATATAAATTCTATAACCAAGATTTCTAACAAAAGTCTTGAGATTCATGCTGACTGGAGAGGCACGGGACATGCCGATGCCTTAGAGGACAGGGGATGGAATGTGCTGATGGACACACAGCAACGAGGGATACAGCCAGCCTCTCTCTACCTCTCAGATTCACAACAGAAAGAGGAACTGATGGAAGGGGGCACTAGATGTGGTAGAGACACTCACAGATCCGCAAAATGGCTGTCAGATGCCTCGAATACCATCCTCTGGATGTTCAAATGAGAGCGGACTCTGGACTTCTGCTCCTTTGGCCCCACTGTCCACTCCCACCACCCTAAGCTATCACCACACACCTGCTTCTCAGCAGTCCTGTCTCCTTCAGACGACGTGCTCACAGTTTTTGGTTATTTCATTTTAAACTACAAATTCTATCTTAGAGTCCTTAAGCCAACCAGTGGGTTCCCTCCACTCCAGCCTCCTGCCCACAGAGAAGGAAGGCAGGTCAACAGCCTTGAGACTCTGTGGGGTCAGCCCCCTCCCTCCCGAGACTCTCCTAGATCCAGGAGGGCTTCCTACCACCACTGACTCTTTTAGCAGTGGAGAAGCATAGCTTTTGGGAACTGATGCTACACTGGCCCTTCTCCTCAACACCACCTGTCAACACCACTCTCCAGAAAGGCAGAGAGTAACCAACCCCCTACCCTCTCCTCCCGCCCATGCTGCCCAAAGCCCCAGACACCCGTCGGCACATGCTCAGTACACTCCCTCTGGCCCAGCTGGCTGTATCCATGGCAACCTGCTTGGCAACCAGGAGTCGGTTGGGCTGAGGCGTGAACTCCTAACTGTCGGAAGGGACCGAGGCTGAGGTGGAGGAGTCTGGCTGGGGCTGTGGTAAGTGCTCTTGGGGTCGGAACCGTGGGCTTGGGCAGGAGCACACCCAACAGGGCCGAGCTGGGCTGGGCCGGCCGAGTGTGATCTCAGGCCCTGGGTGGCAGCTGTCGCCTCTGAGCACATCTACGGAGGCCATCGCCCTGGGCTCTCAGCTCGGTCGTTAGTCCCCCAGGTGACCAGGTTAGGAGGGGTCTGTGGCTTGGGTTAGGGGTCCATGTGTCATCAAGGGCTGGGATTTGTGAAAGAAAGTTTGGTCTTAAACCCCCGAAGTCCCAACAACTGGGGTGGAGGGAGGGGGCCGTAAAAACAACTAACGTATATGGATTGAGCTACTTAAAGACGCCAGGTGCTTTCCACAGATCATCTCCAGGGCGTTAACTGACGCTCCCGGGTGCAGCGAGCTCGCAGCCGGCAGGCGGTGAAGGACTTCCAGCTGGCTTTCTCTGAAGTCACAGCTCTTGCTCTTTCAACCCCTCCCCTGTTTGCTGAGCGGAGTCTCCCCGGGCAGGTGATGATCCGGGGACACCCTGCGCGTGGTG
This sequence comes from Aepyceros melampus, assembly GCA_006408695.1. Taxonomy (NCBI): domain Eukaryota; kingdom Metazoa; phylum Chordata; class Mammalia; order Artiodactyla; family Bovidae; genus Aepyceros; species Aepyceros melampus. The sequence continues at coordinate 731,628 of SJXQ01001556.1, read as the reverse complement.
GGAGCGGGTGGGGCCGCGGAGAGGCGGCAAACCGCGGAGCTGAGCGCAGCCAGCCGCGAGCCCGGCGGCCTCTGCTGGGCTGGGGGCTGCAACTCAGGTAATAGAGCCGCCGGTTCTCAGGTGTTTTCGCCGAGGTCTATGGACTCCTCCGCGGGGCCTGGGACGCCTTTGCCCAAATACTGCAGCGTGGCCACGACCTTGAAGGCCCCTGCATGGGCCGGCACTGCTCCTCCCTGGGACCTCTCCTTCACCTGCCCCCTCGCCTGCCGAGCACCCTGGCTGACCCGGCACAGCCTCCTCACCAGGTACCCGTCTGTGTTTCCTTTTTCCTCTCTGTTCTTGACTTAAAATGGTGGGAGACAAAAGGGATCCTTACCGGTGTGGGCTGAGTTCCTTGGGTTATTATTATTCCCCCAACTGTACTCACAATAAATAAATAAGTAAATACATAGAGACCTGCCTGGAGGTCCAGTGTTTAGGACTTCAGGATTCCACTTCAGGGAACACAGGTTGGGGAACTAAGATCCTGCATGCCTCCATGTGCAGCCAAAATATAAATAAACTTTAACCCCACTGACAAGGGCTGACCTGGCTTTTGTCCCGCCTTGTAGCAGAGGGGCTGATGTCAGAGTTGACATGTGTGGGAGAAGGCAGGCATGACCAGTTATAAAACTTCTGGCTCATTTTATCATCTTCTCTGTGACTTGCCCTGGCACTATATGAGGGAGTTAGGTAAGGTCGGCAGATCCCTCCTCAGGTTCCCTCAGTTGTCCCAGCTTTTTGTGAATGGTACCCAAAGTTAGCTATCTACAGTATGAATACAAGAGGGGAAGGGAACCTCAGCCGATAAGCACATACAAATCATGCAAGCCCCATGCTATTCAAGCCAGTCTGCCCAGGCCTGAACCCTACAGCCCCCCTTTTCTTGTTTCACCCATGTGGACCATTTCCCTTCAAAGCCAGAGTTTAAACAGTCCTGTATCCTGGCTTGCCCACAAATAAACACTTTTTTTTTTTTTTCCGGAAAACCAAACCTGACTCAACAATTCCCTATGGCTTGGTTTTGTCTACCAGAGTTCCCAGAACCAGCTTCTCCTTTTTTCTGTCCCTCAGCCTCTTACTCAGCTACTGTGCTTCCCCTGCTCAGACACTGCCTCCTCTCTCCTGACTCCATGGTGCTCAGCTTCCTTGCAGTCTTGCTCCTTTGTCACCACCATCCAAGCCTCCACACTTCATCCTGGAATCCCACACACCGCATCAGGATCTCCCTTCCTGGAAGAACACTTTCCTGGCCTGCTATCTAATCTCTGAACCAGTTAATCAGGCCATCCCATTATATATCAAGGCTAATGCCATTCTGATTACCTTGAAACAATTCCCAGGCATTAAACAGCAATTCCCTTCACTCTCCTCTCCTTCTTCCTCTTCTAACAATTTACCTTATCTTATCGGAAGTCACAAATTGCCACTCTACACGGGCTTCTGTTCCATACCGCCTTAACTGTCATATTCACCCCATGGTTCTGCTCAGACCTAACTTTGAAATGTGTTTCTTGATGGTTTTAGGGCTCGCTTTTCTCTACTTCCCTAATTCCATTTGCTTTCCCCCAGATACGCATTTTACTACCCATGTCTCCACATTGCTGACCCAGCATGGCAGGGGCCTGGTTGGCTGGGAAGAGTTGGAGAGGCTGCTGACACATGGGTCCTGGCAAGAAAGGAACCAGATGGCTTTTATTACAGGGCTCAGATAAAGGCTGCTCCAGAGGCAAGTCCCTCAGTCCCTGTGTCTCCCCATATGCTCCTCTGGGTGGCCCTGTCATACCTGATATGCCTCAGCTGTTCAGTGTCTTAAATAAGCACAGATCTTCTATGGCCAGGATGTGGAAGTGAAAATGTAATGTCAGTGAGCACATCAGTTTGCTAGGGCTACATAACAAAGTGGCACAAACTGAGTGCCTTTAACAATAGAAATGGATTCTTTCAGTTCTGGAGAGAACTAGGTGTGAGCAGGGGTGGTATTCTGAGGGCTCTGGGGGAGGATCTGTTCCGTGCACCTCTCCCAGCTTCTGGTAGTTTGCTGGCAATCTTTGATGTCCCTTGGCTTGTAGAAGCATCCCCCCGCACTTGGTCTTCATCTTCACTTGCTGTTCTCCCTGGGCTCATGTCTGTGTTCAAATTTCCTCTTTTTATAAGGACACCAGTCATTGGATTAGGGCCCCATTCTACTCAGTCATCCTCAGTGTGACTTTGTCTAAGTTAGTAAGACTTAAGTGTGACCCATTTTGAGGTCCTAGGGGCTAGGACATCAGCATGAATTTTGGGGGGACAGAATTCAACCCGTAACAGTGAAGAAAATGTATAGTAAAAGCACTTAGTTCAGGAAGATTCGGTGTGTGGAGTTAGGAGCAGCAGCCTGAGGGAAGGAGGAGCCACCCCGTGTATACCTCATGTGCACCTGTGTCCTTCCGCGTCGGGGCACAGTCCCTGTGTGCTGGGGCCAGGCCTGGACTTTACTTTGGTGATTGCTTGCTTCATTGGGATTTTTCTCTTTCTTTTCAGAGTCAGACTTTGTGAATGTGGGTCCATAGAGGGAAAACTAGTATGATTTATTAAAAAATGTATGTTATAGAATTTCCAATCAAAAGTCATTTTGTCATTTTCCAGTAACTAATATGTGATTTCAAATGAAATATCAGCAGGAGTTTGCTCAAATATAGATTCTGTCTAGTGACTAGATAAAAGTTAATTTGTTAACCAGACTTTATCACTCTTCAAAAATCATACTGAGTTCTCCAAACAGCTTGTTCTTTTAATTAGCTCAGTATTCCTCCTGCCCTCCCTGTCAGGCTCATTCCTTCGTTGGCCCCGCCTCCCCTCATGGACATGCAGGCAGTGGACAGGGCTGCCCTGGGAGCAGCCACAGATGTCCTTGCCTGACAGGGCCTGTGATTGATACCCCCTCCCTGGCTGGTCCAGGACACGGGGACAACACTTCCTGGGAGGGCTGGGAGGAGAAGGGTGCTCTGGGAAAGATGGAGAGACCCAGTTTACCCCTGTGAATTGCAGACCAAAAATAGAGATAGGAGAAAAGAAAAACAGGAAAGGAAAGAGCACAGGAAGGGAAAGGCAGAAGTGATAAACAAGAGTTGCCACAGCAAGAAGCAGAGGGAGAGCCTCTGCCTCATAGCCGGCCTGTCCCTGCCGTAATGGGCTCCAGCAGCACCTGGCCTGGCCCCTGCTGGGTGGGAGGGAGACCCTCAGCCTGGCTCTGGGTGTTGTAGGGAACCATGAGGCTCCCTGTAGTACTTCTTAAAGCCAGGTATTATTCTGAATATTTTCTTCCCACAGCTGGAGAGGCAGGGGGTCCTGCTGGTGGAATTTGAGGCTCCCCTTGCCACAGGCCCAGAGCTGCCATCCCAGCGGCAGAGCGTGGTCTTAGAGGAAGATGTCATTCAGTTCTCACCAACCATGGAATACTCACTGCAACCTGGGGACAAGGTGCTGGCACCCTGGGGCCCTGACCAACAGCGCTATGGCCCTGGCACTGTTCTCTTGGGCTTGGAGGCGAGAGACCCCCAGAGAGGTAAGGGAGCTGCTCTGGGGCTCCCCAGGAGCAAGGCTGGTTCAGGCTGAGGAAGGAGCAAAGCGGGTGTCTCTACAGCTTAGGGGTCTTAGGGGCTTGAGGAAATCCTTTCCCTCTCACTTGCAGCTTCATCCCGAGGGTGACCACAGATAGACAAATCATATTTTTCTGATTATAGAATATTTTTTAATGGGGCAAAATCACCCAAGACTACCATGTCTATGTTGGTTACCTGACTTACGGTGTGGTGAGGTTATCCAGAGGTCACACCTGTACTCGGTCTCCCACCACGTCCTCCAGGCTCGGATACAGTGTCCCCTTGTGTGGGGCCGACCAGGCAGCTTCGTTGTCATTCAGAGAACCACAGAGGAGGCTTCTCCTCCCCTCCCCCAACCTGAGGAGGCATTTTGGTTTTGACAGAAAACTGAGACATGGAGGCACAGGACGGGGAGGTAAATGTGGGGCAGGTGAGGAACGTCCTGGCAGGCTTTGCAGGCAGAGGTGTGCGTAAGACAGCAGGCAAAGCTGAGGGGTTATGCTGAGGCTTTGCTTCTGGGGAGAGGAGAACCTTTACCCTTGATGTAGAAGAGGCGGTTGTAATAAAATGTTGCCTTTCTCTGTTACATAGCATCCCCCAAAGAAGAAGAAATTACTGTTCACTTCTGGAATGGCAAGACAGCTCCAGTGCCTCTCAAAGGGGTCCAGTGGGTGCCCCCAGCAGTCTGGAAGAAGGCTGTGGACGGGCTGCATAAGCCTTACGCCAGGGAGCACCCCAGGCCCCTCCTCTGGGCCCCTTGCTGCCCTCTGGTGGGGCCGGCCACTGGCTTTGCCACTAGCGGGCTTCCTTTGAGCCCTCCATTCCTGTGTGCTCCTTGCTACCCACACGCCGGCTGCCAGCTGCTAGTCCAGGGCTGCCTCTGCTGCTGCCCCCTGGCTGGACCCACCTGGTGGCCTCTAATCAGGACCTCAGGGGTCGCAACCAGAGAACCTCCAGAAGTGGAGCTGAAGCCCACAGCCCAGCTTTTGCCCCTGGAGAATCCTGAGGAGGAAGAAGCAGCAGTGCAGGCTCCCGTGGCTGTTTCCCTCTCCTCCTCTTCTGAAGATGAGGATTTGGAGAAGGAGCTGGAGATGGGGCCCCCTCAGAGGCTGCTGGTGGACAGCACAGTCAACACAGACCCCATCCTTCTCGAGAAGTCTCCGAGGAAGCAGGGTGGCCTCTCCCAGCCCGAGTGGAGGTACTGGAGGAGAAACGGGCCCGAGCCGTACCCGGGGAAGCCAGGTAGGCCTTTTCCTAGGGTGGGGCTGAGGCCTCTGCTTCCTTCCCCTCTGCAACCCCCTCCTTGGGTGGGGGTAGTCTCTCAGGAATCTGATACATGTGTCTGCTGTGATGGAACTGGAAGTAACACTGGGGGGTGTGGTCATGTTGAAGGGGGCTGTGATAAGAGGGAAGTAGTGGGCTTTATTGATTAAATGGAAACCTAACAAGAAAGGATGGGCTGACTTGGTGCTAAGCTTTGCATCCCTATTTGACAACTGTCCTTTCTTTCTTCACTGGTCTACTGGCAGGACACTGCCATTGTCCGTTTCTACCCTCCCCTCCTTCACTTTCCTTGGAGGCTGTGATTTTTCTCTACATGTGCAGTCAGAATGCCTCCACGTGTTGATTAGAGTCTTCAAGGCCCTGAGAACTCAGAAACGTCTTTAAACATTGGTCATCAGACCCTATTCTTCATATGAGCCCCTGAGGAAGTCAGAGTGGGAAGAACCAGGCACAGCGTTAATCATCTCAGTCTGCCGTGGAGAGGGGAGGCAGTGTCACTGTCGGCAATCTGCAGCCACCCCTGAACTTCTCCACCCCAGCAAACACCCGTGTGACATGCCCTCGTAGGCTTAGGGTAGTGTATCACTGATAATGCCTCATGCCATGTGATCTAAATTCACAATGTGGCAGAAAGAGCAGGTGCTTAAGGCAGCTGGCAGAGCTTTGTGAAGGAGATGGCTTGCCCTAGCCAGCCTGACTAGATTCTTGGGGCCCTCGGATGACTAATTCAACCTTCAGTGAACTAAATGAACATTCAACCTGGGGCAGGGATACTGAGGGTTAAAGAATACCACTGCTAAGGGTGTAAGGATCTGTAGACACTGCCCACTCTGGGACTCACTGTGAGTCCCCATTTGAAGCCATTGCCCTATTTCCAGGATATCTGCTTAGTCAGGACCTCTCAACCCACAGGGATTTCAGTCTTGCTCCAGGCATAACGGCTTTCTTCTGTTCCAGGTAGCTAAGAAATTGTTTCTACAGTGAGAAACTTTCTTGGTGACTCCTCTGGACCCTGGCCTTTGGAGTGGGCAGGGGTAGACCTATTAGTTGCTGATTTGTTTTTGTTTGGCTGCATTGGGTCTTTGCTGTGGCCCCCAGGGTCGTGTCATGTAGGACCTTTCCTGGTGCAGCATGTGGACTCTCTAGCTGTGGTACAGGGGCGCCCTGCGGCATGTGGGATCTTAGTTCCCCAGCCAGGGATGAACCCGGATACCCTGCATTGCAAGGTGGATTCTTAACCACTGGACCACCAGAGAAGTCCCAACTGCTATTGTATTTTATATGATGGTTCCTTCCTTAGCTTTCAAGATGTGGGATTTTCCCCCCATGTCTTGAGAGGGAATAACTAGAGGGACAGGAATCTAGCTATGACCAGTGGAGCTTTTCCTCCACTCTCTAAGAGGACACTTTGTATAGAAAATGTCAAGATGGGGCAGGGAGAGCTTCCTGGATGTCTTTCCTCGCAGTGAAAGGCCTTGGCAGAAGTGCTTGGAAACAAGTTTCTACAGGTGTGCCCTCCAAGTGATAATACTGCCCAAATATATAGAGTTTTCAGGTTAAATTCTCCATAGCTTCCATTGCCTCCTGCTTCAGCACAGACTAGGGAAAGAAAAGCTGTATCTATCCCACAGTGAGTAGCCTGTGGGGAGCAGCTGAGATAGGATGAGGCCCTGCCTCATGGAGGCAGGCCAGTGGGGTAAGCAGAGGGCCCTGGTGCGCAGACCTGCCCCGGCTCCAGGCCTGCATTCCCATGGCTGCTCCACAGCATTCTATCCAGACTGTTCCAAACCCAGCTGAGTCCAGACCAATCTTTCCTGGCCCCAGTGTACACTGCTCCTACCTTTACCACCCGACCAGGTACACCTACGTTCAGCCTCTCTCCCCATTACCATATTTAAACAGATCCTCTTGTACTCTGCGTCCCCAAATAAATTCTAATAATTGGCCATAAAGAGAAATAGAGTATCTTCAGGTACTTGGCCTGGCTTTCCTCTAGGTTATTGGACCATTTGTTATGCTCCAGGCAGAGGTTAATTCTTGGAGTAGAACCATGATAATCAGTGAGACTGCCCTCTGCCAAGTTCCACACCTGCACTCAAAGCTATGGAGAATAAGCCTGGATGGGGTGTGAAGAAAGGGCCTGTCACCAGCCCTCATCCCAGACAGACGCTGTGCCTCACTAACCAGTGAGATGAAGCGTGTAAAAGGACATGTGTGCCGGGCGGAAACCATGGCAAACACCAGAGGTTTTCTTCTCTCCCCTCCAGATTTTGTTCCCTTTGAAGAAAATGTGCTGCTTTGCTTCTCCTAATTGTGCTTGAGTGCCACCAAGAACTGATGCTTGCCAGTCTGGTCTGAGGCCCTGCCCCCTAAGGATCCTCTTGTATGAGTCCCCTGCCTGCCACACTTTTGGCTCCTTTTAGTCTCAGGCTGAGAGGTTACTGTCTGATCCTAACCTAACAAACCTGGGGGCAGGATTCCTGCCAGCAGACATGCTGCTCTCTTCCCTTGCGTATGACTGAAACCGGGTTCAGAGAGTTAAGGGATTCTGTGATCCTGATTTAGTCCTACCCAAGTCATCAACACTAACCCCATCAAAATGGTAGCATATTAAACTAACTGAATTTTGGGTTCAGGAATAAGACTGTGCAGCACCCAGAAAGATGAGAAGAGCAACAGACAACAGAGAGAGAAACCTGCTGCAGTGGGGAGTCCCAGGGAGCTGGCCCTGGACATCACTGGCACAAAGCCGCTGCAGATCCTGCCCAAAGAAGCCAAACAGGAAACTGAGCCAGGGCACTGCTGCACGTCAGGGGGCCAGAACCCCGAGACTAAAAGCCCCAGGATCAAGGTAGAGCACAATGGCTGCAGGGGCGCTTCTGAAGGGCTCTCTCCAGGGTTCCTTGATCTTTTGGAGTCACACCCACAGTCTTGCCTATGACTTCAGAAGGCTTGCAGAACCCACAGATTTCATCACTGGCTTCTTGGAGGTGCAAGGACCCCTGGTTTAAGTGACCCCTCTACCTGGTGATGGTATGGGTCTGCTTTACTAGGCCTTCTATCCATGAGTCTGCTCCTCACTAGGAATGCTAAGATAGCTCTACTTAAAATTGTTTTCATCATATAAAATACTGGCCTTTTTTCTGAGGCAAAACTTACGTTCAAAACGAGGTGAAGTCCTAGGCAGTTAAAATGAGATGCAACAATATTGTTGGTGTGCTAGCTTAAAGACATTTAGGACACAGAGTGACTTCATAATTTTAAGGATTAAAAGTCACTGATTTTTAAAGTCAGCATAAGACTCTCAGTGTTGTTGTTTTTTTTCTCTTATAGGAAGCTAAAGAGTAGAGGTGGTAACCTGAGGAGGAGCTACAGAGTGGCTGACAAGGCACTCTTCAATGGAAATGGCAGTGAGGGCCACAGATGACAGTCCAGTAAGCAGCAGCATCTTCACCTGTCCTGAGGAACACAGGAGTGAGGAGCCCAGGGCTCCCTGCCAGGGGCCGAGTGAGACCTGCTTGAGGATGCCTCTTCCACAGAAGCTACAGAACATGGTTGGCCTGCTTTGGGCAAACGTGTCCACAGCCTCTCTGTTATCTTTTTATAAAGCCTCAATTGTACAAGAGTAATGTTTTGTTTCCCTTCTTAATGCCAATAAAAAGGAATTTTCTTCATTTCCAAATCTCTCCCTTTATTATCATAATGAACCTTTGCTTGGAAAGCAAGCTGTAAAAACTAATCAGACAGCATCATTACATTATTACTTTCAGGCAGAAGGGGGTGAAGGGGCTTTCAAGTTAAAATAGGCACTGAAAGAGATACACTCCAGTTCCTAGGAAGGCTGACCCTTTACAGTCAGCACTAAAGGCAGGATTAATGTGTACATATTAAGAATATACAGTAGCTTTATTCTTCTTGATACTTAGAAAAAGGTGATGTGATGCCTGTGATGGTCAACGTCATATGGGGAAGACCAAGTCCACACTTTGTCCAGAATCAACTGCTACCACGTGAGTCTTTTTGGTCAAGTCATCTGCACCCACAGTGACAGAATAGGTCCCTGGATATACTTCTATGTAGAGGTCCTTAGAGATGTTCTCAGCCTGGAAGGAAAAGCAGATATTACCAGTTTAGAGATTTTATGTCCTGTTGCTGTCAGAGCACCTTGTGTGTGGTGCAGTGAGAGGCACTAAGGTGGGAGACAGAGGTTCTGCTTCCTACACCTGGCTTGGCCACACAACAGAACTGCCATTCAGGCCAGTCTCACCACTCTTTATGCTTGTCTCCTTATTTCTAAAATTAGCTCACAAGAATGTATGTGAAAATGCTGAGTTGTTGCAGGAACATGAAGAATCATGAAAGGACACACTGGCTGGAGTATAAAGGTAAGAATCAGGTGGAGGGAAAGCCAAATGACCATTGCTTTGGGGCTCAAAAGTGGGCAGTGGCACCTGTTAGCACAGACCAGCAGTAATGGCAAGGCACTGCAGGATTACGCAAAGCATTCTTTTTAGGTGTGCTTTGCTAAATGCATTATTAGGATGAAACATTTCTCCTAAAGCTAAGACTATGAATAGATTCCATTTTGTCATGCAGCAAGTCAGCTGGCTGGGTAATGTCCTCCCTTGGAGGGCTGGTTCTCCATACAGATAATAGTCTGACTCTTTTTTTTTTTTTTTTAACCATAATGTGAATGTGATATGCATTCAGCAGAAACTGTACTTCCAGTTTTGATCTTTTTGCAGACTAGTGTGATGCTGCAGCAGCAGTGAGCAATTTCCCAGTCAGCTGTGCAATCAGGAGAGTAAACAACTGATACACTTATAACCATTCTGTACCCATACAATCAGTCTCCTTTTCACTTTCAGTGCAGCATTTGATAAATTACATGAATTATTCAAAACTTAACAATAAAGTAGGTTTTGTGTTAGATGATTTTACCCAACTGCAGGGTTTATAAGTGTTCTGTGTTTGTTTAAGGCAGGCAAGGCGAAACTATGACTTGCAGCAGCTTAGGGATGGGAAATAGATGGGGAAACAGTGTCAGACTTTATTTTTGGGAGGCTCCAAAATCATTGCAGACAGTGACTGCCATGAAATTAAAAGACGCTTACTCCCTGGAAGAAAAGTTATGACCAACCTAGATAGCATATTCAAAAGCAGAGATATTACTTTGCCGACTAAAGTCCATCTAGTCAAGGCTATGGTTTTTCGAGTAGTCATGTATGGATGTGAGAGTTGGACTGTGAAGAAGGCTGAGCACCAAAGAATTGATGCGTTTGAACTGTGTGTTGAGAACTGTGGTGTTTGAACAAGGGTCTTGAGAGTCCCTTGGACTGCAAGGAGATCCAACCAGTCCATTCTGAAGGAGATCAGCCCTGGGATTTCTTTGGAAGGAATGATGCTAAAGCTGAAACTCTAGTACTTTGGCCACCTCATGCGAAGAGTTGACTCACTGGAAAAGACTCTGATGCTGGGAGGGATTGGGGGCAGGAGGAGAAGGGGACGACTGAGGATGAGATGGCTGGATGGCATCACTGACTCAATGGATGTGAGTCTGAGTGAACTCCGGGAGTTGGTGATGGACAGGGAGGCCTGGCGTGCTGCGATTCATGGGGTTGCAAAGAGTCAGACACGACTGAGCAACTGAACTGAGGGATATTAAGTACACTTTCGATTTATGGTATTTTCAACTTATGATGGATTTATCAAAATCCAACCAGTGTTGGAGGCATCTAAGCCTAACAACTTGTACTAGAAACAGAATAGTCTTAGTTGCTACTAAGTCTAGTATATTCTGAATCCAGGCTAGTAGTATACTGTAGACCAACAAAAATTAAACTATTACTGCAACATACAGGGGTTCCACTCCTCAGAATTCAGCCCTTCCAAGTTCCAGAAGATCCCCTGGGTTCACGAATAAATGAGTATTTTATCCTGAAAAACTCATCACTGTATGTTTTCACACAGAAACATTCGTGGAAAATAGGAACAAACTCCTTTAAATGTTTTGGAACCTGATCTAGCTGAATGTGTATCTTTCAGAATTTCAGCCATGATTTTCACTTCATGAGCAGGAGGCCAGGCCCCTGCCGCTGCTTAAACAGATGGTGACATTCTAGCAGGGCCCAGCTGAGCTGTAGGAATGGAGTTACGAATGCTCTGCATTCTTTCCAACCACAACTATGAGTTGAGGCACAAACGCTATCTCTGAAATTTCAAGGGAAGGGAGGAAAGAAAATATAATTTTACAGTGAACTAAAATGCTGCACACTTTTCCCTAAGGTAAAAATATCCCAACTTAAAAATAAATGGATCCAACACAAAGAACCCTGTTATAACCCGGTCAGCTGATTCATGGACAGCAGTGGTAGGGAAGCCCAGTGCCCTAGAAGTTCTGTACTCACAGACTGGGGTGCCTTCAGCACACACTCTGATGCCTGATGCATGCCTCCAACACTAAGGCCTGCGTCTTTTCTCTGAAAAGAGAGGTAGAAACACGGATGAGGGCCCGAACTTTGACTTCTGAATGGTAGAAATTCTTTCCTATTTAATGAGGAACTAACAATTGTGCTGTCACTGTTTTCCAAGTTGTCACTAAGATCTTAAGGCTTTTAGTGATTTCTGTGAAGTACTTTTAGTCACATGTTTACCATCACTACCTTTTATCCTTACGTGGGCTTTGGAAAAGGCAGACCTGAGTTTGAATCCTACACCTGCCATTTATTGAGAGGGACCGATTAATATCTTTTAAGTCTTGATTTCCAGTCTATAACCTGGGGATACTAGACTGTAGGAAAGATTTAAAGTGCAAAAGTGATTGACGTTTAACAGGTTTTCAGAAAATAGAATTCTCTTCTGTGCTTCTCCCAGCAGTGGAAGTACTAGAGAGGAAGAGGCTGAACTGAGAAAGTCAATTTCTCTTAGAGTTATCAACTTACGTTTTATAGGAAGGGAGGCTGCTGCTGCTGCTAAGTCGCTTCAGTCGTATCCGACTCTGTGCGACCCCATAGACAGCAGCCCACCAGGCTTCCCCGTCCCTGGGACTCTCCAGGCAAGAACACTGGAATGGGTTGCCATTTCCTTCTCCAATGCATGAAAGTGAAAAGTGAAAGTGAAGTCGCTCAGTCATGTCTGACTCTTTGCGACCCCATGGACTGTAGCCTACCAGGCTCCACCATCCATGGGATTTTCCAGGCAAGAGTACTGGAGTGGGGTGCCATTTCCTGCTCCAGGTAGGAAGGAAAGGGAGGGATACAAATGACTCTTGCCCACGTGTAAGCCCCCTTAGGGTCAGGCGCTCTTAAGAGGGCCTGGGTTGGGCCAGAAATGGGAGCCCTGGATCCAGGCCTTGTGCTGCCACTCGCACCCCAGGCCAGGGAAATGGGGGGGACTTCTGGCATGCAGCCAGTCCTTGCTCACATCCCTGTGGCCACCCTCTTGTCCCTTCTCAAAACAAGGAAGTCAGGAATCCAACCCGTGGATTAGACTCTAGACTTAAGTTTGCTACCTTTGAGTACAACTAGGGGAGCTGAGAAACAAAAACGAGAAAAACCTGCTCTTCCCAGAAACAATAACAAAGGACTCCTGTTGAATTAGTTCAAAAAGTAGTCTTTTAGACTTCCCAGAGTGACATGTGGTAAGACACGGAATTCATACTGAGAAGCCTGTAACTGTTATCTTTAGGAAAAGGATGTTGTTAAAAGAGACCCCCTCCTTGAACTTCCTTTTTTAAAATTACCAAAGACATGATACTTATCACTACTTTAGAGTAAAATACATGATGATTAAAAGTCTCTTTCATATCCCTAGATGTAGAAGAGGATAATTGAAGTGTTTTTGTTAAGCCTGCTCAAGAATCCCTTGGCCCAGGATTGTCACTGAAGATCCTACAGTGGCATCAATCTTGTATTTTGGACAAAAACTCCTGTTTCATGTTCATTGCTGTAACTTCTCCGAGGAGAAACATTTCCATAAAGTGCTGTAGAGTCACCCAGCCACCCAATAACACAATCCAGCAGAAGCCCCGGGATGTAGGGCCTCCCAGTTTGGGAGGCTGAGGGCACAGCACAGCTGAGGATACATACCCGACCACTCCCTGCGTCAGGGCACAGGTGCAGCTCGGATGTCCCTCTATGATAGCGGTAGACGTGGGTTGCCCCTCCTTCTTCTGGTGCAGATGAGTAATTTTCTAGAGAAGTAACGTGGAAGACATTGGGTAACCCAAGAGTCTGGTCAGATTTTCAAAAAACACCCTGTTACTTGGGCAAATTATGGTTAAGAAGAGAGGCAAGAGAGCAAAGGTAAATTACCTGCCCTCCCAAGAAGCCTCTAAATTCATGTAACAAATCTTAGCCATCGTAAAGTGGTTGCAGAGAAGGAAACTGCAGTTGGCATTACTTTGCTGCCATCTGCTGCCTCTGCAGGGCAAGAACTCTGGCAACTCAAGCTAGGTAGGACCATGCTCTCTGCCAAGTTAAATAGTTTTCACATCCTCACTCTGATATCAATGCACAAGCCCTTTTATCTCTATTCATGACAAGTTCTGACAAACAGGTCCATGTTTACTAAGTCTCAGACAAGGACAAGAAAAGAGAGAGGTGCATCTCCTGGCAATTTAGAAATACAACAGGAAATACAACTGCTAAGCAGCCATTCTCCCCATGTGGAGGAGGGGAGGGAGAAGTCGCTGATTTAGGCAAAATCATCCAAAGGATCAGAAAGCAGTTCTTTTCTTGTCTACTTCCTTCCTCCCCCTCCAGGTTAACCTTAGACTTGCCCTTGATAGTTACTAATGTCGAGGACATCATAAGCTTGCCTGTTTGGAACAAAGGGTAGGGACAATGTTTAAGTCAAGAGACCAAAAGAATGAGAAGCTGGGAAAAGCACGTCAGGACATGAAGCTAATGATGTAACTTAGGGGCTGCTTCAAAATTCTGAAAACGAACTCAGAACACTGTTCTTAATTCTATCTCTAGAGAGCCAAGGGGTTCTGAGGCTCCATTCTTTAATGGAGACTTGAAGTGAAGCATGAACTGAAAACCAAAGTGAAGAATACCAATTTGCTAAACCTCAAACCAAAGACAAATATTATTCCTTTTAGTGAACCATGAACCAAAGTGTTTAACTTCATCACTTTATAGTAGAGCCAAAGTTATGGATTTTTCTAAAACCATTTCACAGAATAAGAACATAAAAATACTCTCTGAACGTATCTCTTTGGTTGGAATCCTATTCTTGGATTCATAAGGATTTTATAAAAGATGTAGAAACATTAGAGGTTTTTTTTTAAATTTTAATATTCATTATGAAATTGAAAAGCAGGACAGAAATGAGGCATTTTCTTCCTTCTGCCATAGAGACCAGCACCCTTACACCCACATAAGAATCATAAAATGTTAGTATGGACAAGACCACAGAGTCTGTTTTAAGTCCCAGAAGACACAGAGTACCTTCCATGCAGGTGATATTCTTCAGTGTTGGCTGGTCCACCTTCAACATTCCCTTAAAGTACTTAGAGATGACCTTAGTGTATGCGTTTGAGAAGAGTATCTTTAAAACCTTTGTTCACCCATGTTAATGAATGGGACCGAAAATCTCATGTAGGTCCTCTGTGCTACAGTTTATAGCAATTTCCTGGTGTTCATCTCTCAGTGGAAACTGAAGAAACAGACTAAAAGGGCTGGAAAGGACTTGAACATTGTCAGTTTACCATGGGGAAGGTAAGGCGGAGAGAAACTAACTGGCCTAAGGCATTAGAGCCAGGAAGTGAAGAATACAGGTCTGATTCCTGGGAGGCTGCCCTCGTCATTAAGCCACACTACCTCTGATGAGGGCACTGCGTCTGTGCCACAAAATCATCTTTGTGGCCAACAAGTGATATGGACCCAAAGGGACATATTTAAAAACTATATTATCAGGGACTTGGAAAAGAGATTAAAATCCAATGGAGGGATTTTGTTTCAATTTTTGCTTTGAAAACAGACTCAGTTCCAGTTTAGTGATTCTACAGATTTAAAAATGTTTAGTTTAGTTCAAAGTTTTAAAAACTCCTTATGTTTGGTCTTACTTTGGAATTCAGCAAATAAGCACCCACCTCCCATCTAAAAACAATAGTGAGGGCAGAACTTTTCTGCCTTGTTCACTGCTGTAATCTCCTAACAGCGAAAACTAGGCGGTCTATATTTGTTGAATGAACTGTAACCTGGATTTATCACCTGTTGTAAATCCTTGCTAATTACAGCCTGCCCACGAAGACAGGACCGGGTGAACAGATAGTGTGCAGAGTCTTCCTAACTTCCACAAAAATCCACGTTGTGGTCCATCATCAGCAGGCAGATCAGGGGCATGCTTTGGCTTACACCAACTTACCCCACACTGACTTGAAGTGTAGTTCATGTATTCAGCCATTGTTCTGAAGGAAGCACTGAGGGTCGGGTGTCTGTCTTCTCTCTATTTGAATAAACGGCAAATCACAGGTGAGATCTGTATTCCCTACTGGAGAAGGAAGTCATTTTGGAAATACCTTCCTTTTTACTTTTTGAAAGGCCTCTGCAAGTTTAAATTAGTAAAATGATCTTATTGAGAAAGAATTCCAACTCTAAAAGGAATACACATCCATGCAATTTTTCCAGGACAAAGGTTTGTTGGCTTTCCTCGAGTATCAGATGATAACCTCTAAGAATTGCGTTAAAAAGTAACCAATCAGGGCCGAGCACTAGCGGTACCTAGCGGTATCCTAAAGCTACCCAGTAAGAATCTGTCAAATGTCAAGTTTTCAAGACTTTCCGGTTCGCTGTCCTGACACACAGCAGCTTCCGCCAAGCACAGGACCCCTCGGGTCCCAGTGTGTGGCGTGCCCTGGTTCTCAGCAAGCTGCTGCTGAGCGAATGAATGGGCTGGTCCACAGCAGAGGCCCTCCTCACCTTTCCTGGGAGAAGGCGCTGGGGGCCGGCTGCCGGCCCTCTTTCTCCATAGTGCCGCACCCAGGAAACGATCCCCACGCTGTCTCTGGGAAGCTCCACCGAAGGCCAGTCCACCGCCCTCCTCTTGGCCCGCTCCAGCACTTCCTGACCCAGCCTAGCCGAACGCTGCAGGGAACGTCGGTCCACCCCGTTCAGCGCCGCGGCCACCAAACAGTTCTCCATGTCGCCCTGCGAGGGAACATACACACAAACACGGGCGAGTCAGCGGAGCGCCGGCCCCGCTCCATTTCTGGGTCCGACTGAGAGCCTCGACCTCGCTGGCGACCACTCCCCCGTCTCGCCCACCGCGCTTTCCAGCAGGCGCCCTGTCAGGGCCTAAGTCGTGCGCTCTCAGTCCCTCCATTTCCGTGGCCCCCTCCCCTCGCTCGAGAGCCCTCACCTAGTCGGCCTCTCAAGGCGCATGCGCTCAGTCGGCGAGGGCGGACTGGTTCTGGAACGCCCTGCGCCGGCGCAGCAGGCCATTGGCCGGGTGGTGGTGAGGGGCGTGGCCGGTGCGGTGGAGTGTGCAGCCTGCGACCCACACGTCTTCTTGCGACGGACTTGCAGCCTCTGCGAGCCGGTGGTCCAGTTAACTGCCTGAATGCGGGGGGCGGGGTCTGGCGGCGGGCCAGTCGCGGGGACCGGTGGCAGAAGCTGTCTGTCCACCTTGTTGCAGGAGCCTCTGGGTCAGGACCTGGCCCTTAGAATCTGTCTCCACCGCTTAACGCGGGGAAAGTGTTAGTCGCTCTGTCGTGTCCCACTCTTTGCGACCTCATGGGCTGTAGACCGCCATGCTCCTCCGTTGATGGGATTTTCTAGGCAAGAATACTGGAGTAGTTGCCATTTCCTTCTCCAGGGGATCTTCCTGACCCAGGGATCGAACCTAAGTCTCCTGCATTGCAGGCAGATTCTTTACCGTCTGAGCCAAATACTTTCTAGCGGGGAACCTGTGTAAAGCCAGGTGGTCCCTTGTTGGGCTAATAAATTGTGGGGAATAAGCTGCGTGCCTCCAGGCACCTAGTAATGCCGTGTCTATATTTTGGGATACGCTACTCTGAAACCTCATTTAGTTGAGATGACCAGGCTAGGCCAAACAGTGCAGGTGCCACAGTGGCGTTTGGAGAAGGGAGTCCAGCAGGCACTGGGCTCTGGGATGGGCGGCCCACAGGGCCAGGGGCACCTGCATTGTGTGGTGTTCAGTCGCCAAGTTGTGTCCAAGTCTTTGTGACCCATGGACTCCAGCATGCCATGCATTGTGTTTAGGGTCTGGTAATCCCCTCGTGGTAGCTTCCTCACTCCTCCGGTGAGAACTCACACTCACACCATTTTCTTCTCTTTAAAATTTATTTATTTATTTATGTTTGGCTTCGCTGGGTCTTTGTGGCTATGCACGAGCTCTTCTCTAGTTGTGGCCGCTGGGGGCTACTCTTTGTTGCCTATGGGGGCTTCTTGTTGCGGTGGCTTCTCTTTGTTGCAGAGCTTGGGCTCTAGGGCACATGGGCTCCATAGTGGCGGCTGGCTCCCAGGCTTAGCTGCCCCCAACTCACACCTTTTTGAAGGCCGTTTCTAGGCATGGGAGTTCACCTTTCAAGAATACCCCACCCTCGCCACAGGGC
>SJXQ01001556.1:556737-712356 GCA_006408695.1 Aepyceros melampus | reverse complement strand
TTGATGTGAAGAAGAAAAGTGAGGACCAGCCTAGACAGTATATTCAAAAGCAGAGACATTACTTTGCCGACTAAGGTCCGTCTAGTCAAGGCTATGGTTTTTCCTGTGGTCATGTATGGATGTGAGAGTTGGACTGTGAAGAAGGCTGAGTGCAGAAGAATTGATGCTTTTGAACTGTGGTGTTGGAGAAGACTCTTGAGAGTCCCTTGGACTGCAAGGAGATCCAACCAGTCCATTCTGAAGGAGATCAACCCTGGGATTTCTTTGGAAGAAATGATGCTAAAACTGAAGCTCCAGTACTTTGGCCACCTCATGCGAAGAGCTGACTCATTGGAAAAGACTCTGATGCTGGGAGGGATTGGGGGCAGGAGGAGAAGGGGACGACAGAGGATGAGATGGCTGGATGGCATCACTGACTCAATGGACGTGAGTCTGAGTGAATTCCGGGAGTTGGTGATGGACAGAGAGGCCTGATGTGCTGCGATTCATGGGGTCGCAAAGAGTCGGACACGACTGAGCAACTGAACGGAACGGAACGGATGCATCCTTACCTTCCACTCCACTCTGCTGGTTATCTGGTACGAGATTCAAGGTCTCATTGCTATTTAATGACTTGGCTACACCACCCTGGTGCGCAGCAAATCGCTGCCTCTGAGGAAGGGCCAATTTAAGAGACAGGAGGACATTCTCAGTGCTGAGCTGAGCAGTGCTGAGCATCCTCAGCAGATGGCTAGTGTAGCAGTTCTGAGTTACCAGGTGTGTGAGAGACTTTTACTACAACCCCCACCTTTCCTTTTGTTCAGTTCCTGGTTTCCTCTTCCAGAACGAAATTGAATGGAAATCTTCATTATCCTTGGGATAGTTTTCATTGTAGGAATTTTCTGAAACTTTATCTCAGTGTTTATCAGCTACCTCTTTTAGAACATAGTGGTTATATGCACAGGTTTTGAATAACCAGTCTGTAGAGCTGAACTTGAATTCAGACTCTGCCACTTTTTTGTTGTGTGATTCGGGGCACACAAATTACTGATAACTTCTTTGAGCTTCACTTTTCCTCATCTCTATACTAGAGAACAGCAACAGTACCAATTGCCATAGACTGTGAGTTTGAGGACAGGGACCGTATCTGTCTTGTTTACTGAGTTTAAAGTGAATCTAGTATTTTCTCCCTCACAGAAGAGGCTGAAAATAAGATTGAATGCATGAATAGGGCTGCTGTAAAGATTTTGTGAGAAAATTCCTATATAATACTAAGCACAATGCCTTGTCAAGAATAAGTACTCCATCAATGTAGCGTTATGTGCCAGGTGCTATCCTAGGAGTGGTTGAGAATACAACATACAAAGGAGAATTAAAAAGAGATGCACATAAAATCTGTAATGCTAGAAACAAAATATTAAGATTTTGTTCATAAGCCGTTTGCCAAAAGAGTGGTCCAGATAAAGTGAACGAATAGATATTGTTCAGCTGGATCAAGAAAGGGTTCATAGGAAGGAAGCATTTGAGCTGAGCCTTGAAGGATGGCCTAGGAATTAATGGAAAGGGTAGTTACGATACCTGTCATCTGTTCTCATAATGACTGTAGTTAGAGGTGAGATACAGTTCCCAGGAACAACCTATGTTTTCATGATTGAAAAAATATTGTGGTACTTAGTGAAAGTGAAGTCGCTCAGTCATGTCCGACTCTTTGCGACCCTGTGGACTGTAGCTACCAGGCTCCTCCCTCCATGGGATTCTCCAGGCAAGAGTGCTGGAGTGGGTTGCCATTTCCTTCTCCAGGGGATCTTCCCAACCCAGGGATCGAACCCCGGGTCTCCTGCATTCCAGGCAAACGCTTTAACCTCTGAGCCACCAGGGAAGCCCATTGGGGTACTTAGTCCAATCTAAATTATATATCAGTTCAGTTCAGTTCAGTTCAGTCGCTAGGTTGTGTTTGACTCTTTGCGACCCCATGAGCCATAGCACACCGGGCCTCCCCGTCCGTCACCAACTCCCAGAGTCCACACAAACCCATGTCCATCGAGTCAGCGATGCCATCCAACAATCTCATCTTCTGTCGTCCCCCTCTCCTCCTGCCCTCAGTCTTTCCCAGCATCAGGGTCTTTTCCAATGAGTTAGCTCCTTGCATCAGATGGCCGAAATATTAGAGTTTCAGCTTCAACATCAGTCCTTCCAACAAACACCCAGGACTGATCTTTAGGATGGACTAGTTGGATCTCCTTGCAGTCCAAGGGACTCTCAAGAGTCTTCTCCAACACCACAGTTCAAAAGCATCAATTATTCTGCACTTAGCTTTCTTTATAGTCCAACTCTTACCATAGCCTTGACTAGACAGACTTTTGCTGGCAAAGTAATGTCTCTGGTTTTTGTATAGTTCTGGTTCATTCTCTCCTGTCAGCTTATAAACTCTTGAAGGTGGAAATTGTTTTTTATTTGTCCCCAAATATCCAGGGATTGTTGAGCAGTAGGTTTTCAATAGATATTGATTGAATTTTTAATTTAAATAGATTCCTATTAGGTCATATAAGAATTTCTTTAACCTCTGAGCCACCAGGGAAGCCCATTGGGGTACTTAGTCCAATCTAAATTATATATCAGTTCAGTTCAGTTCAGTTCAGTCGCTAGGTTGTGTTTGACTCTTTGCGACCCCATGAGCCATAGCACACCGGGCCTCCCCGTCCGTCACCAACTCCCAGAGTCACACAAACCCATGTCCATCGAGTCAGCGATGCCATCCAACAATCTCATCTTCTGTCGTCCCCCTCTCCTCCTGCCCTCAGTCTTTCCCAGCATCAGGGTCTTTTCCAATGAGTTAGCTCCTTGCATCAGATGGCCGAAATATTAGAGTTTCAGCTTCAACATCAGTCCTTCCAACAAACACCCAGGACTGATCTTTAGGATGGACTAGTTGGATCTCCTTGCAGTCCAAGGGACTCTCAAGAGTCTTCTCCAACACCACAGTTCAAAAGCATCAATTATTCTGCACTTAGCTTTCTTTATAGTCCAACTCTTACCATAGCCTTGACTAGACAGACTTTTGCTGGCAAAGTAATGTCTCTGGTTTTTGTATAGTTCTGGTTCATTCTCTCCTGTCAGCTTATAAACTCTTGAAGGTGGAAATTGTTTTTTATTTGTCCCCAAATATCCAGGGATTGTTGAGCAGTAGGTTTTCAATAGATATTGATTGAATTTTTAATTTAAATAGATTCCTATTAGGTCATATAAGAATTGGCTTCTTTGAAAAATCTACCTACATATACTTTAATGAATGTAATGAATATTCAGTTGTAACTAGTTTTCCCAGAATTTCGCATTTAGAAATATATGAGAAAGATGGTGCTTGGAATGGAACTTAAAACTAAAGATTAACATGAAGTTAGATCTTTGTGTTTATTTTTATGTTTATGAATATATAAACATATATAGATATATTCTTCTTCCCTGGTGGTTCAGCAATAAAGAATCCGCCTGCCAGTGCAGGAGATGCAGGTTCAATCCTTGGGTCAGGAAGATCCCCTGGAGCAGGGAATGGCTACCCACTCCAGTATTGTTGCCTGGGAAATCCCATGGACAGAGGAGCCTGGCATGCTGCAGTCTGTGAGGTTGCAAAAGAGTTGGACATGACTTAGCAACTAAACAACACAATGATAGATATATATACACTGAAAGCCACAGATTAAGAGAATCCTTTTTCTCTTTTTTGAGATTGGATGGGAAAAATTTGGACCGTGGCCTGCCATCAGGACCCTTGTTGATCAAACACAGTCCAAGCCAGGTACTCCTGAAAGCCACTGGTGGAGACGTGGAAATGGAACTAATCAGGGGAGCGTATATATGGTCACTGATGAAGAAACAAACAGTTTGTATAAGTCTTTCATGATGTCTCTCTTCATAAAATAAATTCATTGCAGATAACACATAGAAGTTATTGGTCTAGGTTATATTTGGAGGAATAGATGAGTTGGAGGAAGCCTTTATTCCTGAGATCTGAGGAAAGAGATTGATGTTGTACTTGGGACCTTTTGAGAAAAAACAAATCTAGTGAAGAACAGTGTAAATTCTTTGTGTAAATTCCTTTTTACTATGGGGAGGGGACAAAAAGGGTTAAAAACAGGATGCAAAAGTGGGTAGCATGCCAGTTAGACAGTGAGTTATACTGCACATACCAAAGACTGTATAAATCATTTTGTCTGACAGGTGGTATTTTTAATCCTTCAGTCGACTTAGAGAGCTTTAGAATCATTATAGCTTTGTAAAGTAGTATTAGTCATTAGATCATGACTGAGTGAGTCATTAGATCATTCATTTTGCCTGATTACATCAACTCATTGGGTTATTGGGGAATGAAAGAAACTCATTATCAAAATTGTCATCTTGATTGTATAGATTAAAGAAAATGAATCCAACTTCTGAGAATTACCTTTCACAAAATGTTAAAAATTGACTGGAAGTTAAAAAAATTGGTTGCAGAGCAGGAATGACTAGTGAAAAGTTTTGTCATTTTAAAAACTATCAGAGATTAAAGGAATAGTAATTTGCAAGATATAAATGGTTGGAATCCAGTTACAGTTTTTTAAAAACTACTTTGAGGCATAATTTACATGTTATAAAATTCACTTTATTGAACTATACAATGTAATACATTTTAGTTAATTCATGGAATTATGCTTCCCAGGTGGCTCAGTGGTAAATAATCTGCCTGCAATGTGAAAGATGTGGCAAGGAGACCTGGGTTCAATCCCTGGTTGGGAAGATCCTCCTGGAGAAGGAAATGGCCCCCTACTCCAGTACTCTTGCCTGGAGAATCCCATGGACAGAGGAGCCTTGTGGGCTATAATGCATGAAGTCACAGAAAATCAGACATGACTGAGCGACTAAACAATAACAACAACATGGAATTATGCAATCATCACTACAATCCAGTTATGGAACATTTTTATGACCTGAAAAAGATCCCTAGTGCCCACCATAGGCAGTCAGTCTTAGCTCCCACGCCTAGACCCAAGCAAACACTATTCTGCTTGCCATTTCTATAAATTTGCCTCTTCAATCCAGTTCATATAAACAAATTACACAATATATGACCTTTTTGTCTGACTTTTTTCGTTTAGCATGATGTTTTTGAGGTTGATCCATATTGTAGCATATATTAGTACTTCATTCCTCTTTATGACTGAATATTTCACCACTATATTAATATACTACATTTTATCCATTCTCCAGTTGTTTCCAGTTTGGGGCTATTATGAATAATAGTGCTATGAAAGATTGGGTATAAGACTTTGTATGGGTACAGGTTTTCATTTCTGTTGGGGTGATACTTAGGAGTTAAATTGCTTTCAGTTCAGTTCAGTTCAGTTGCTCAGTCGTGTCTGACTCTTTGCAACCCCATGAATCACAGCACGCCAGGCCTCCCTGTCCATCACCAACTCCAAGAGTTCACTCAGACTCACGTCCATCAAGTCGGTGATGCCATCCAGCCATCTCATCCTCTGTCGTCCCCTTCTCCTCCTGACCCCAATCCCTCCCAGCATCAGAGTCTTTTCCAATGAGTCAACTCTTTGCATGAGGTGGCCAAAGTACTGGAGTTTCAGCTTTAGCATCATTCCTTCCAAAGAAATCCCAGGGCTATTCTCCTTCAGAATGGACTGGTTGGATCTCCTTGCAGGCCAAGGGACTCTCAAGAGTCTTCTCCAACACCACCGTTCAAAAGCATCAATTCTTCGGCGCTCAGCTCTCTTCACAGTCCAGCTCTCACATCCATACATGACCACTGGAAAAACCATAGCCTTGACTAGATGGACATTTGTTGGCAAAGTAATGTCTCTGCTTTTCAATATGGATGTGATAGTTGGACTATAAAGAAAGCTGAGCTCCCTTCTCCTCCTGACCCCAATCCCTCCCAGCATCAGAGTCTTTTCCAATGAGTCAACTCTTTGCATGAGGTGGCCAAAGTACTGGAGTTTCAGCTTTAGCATCATTCCTTCCAAAGAAATCCCAGGGCTATTCTCCTTCAGAATGGACTGGTTGGATCTCCTTGCAGGCCAAGGGACTCTCAAGAGTCTTCTCCAACACCACCGTTCAAAAGCATCAATTCTTCGGCGCTCAGCTCTCTTCACAGTCCAGCTCTCACATCCATACATGACCACTGGAAAAACCATAGCCTTGACTAGATGGACATTTGTTGGCAAAGTAATGTCTCTGCTTTTCAATATGGATGTGATAGTTGGACTATAAAGAAAGCTGAGCACCGAAGAATTGATGCTTTCTAACTGTGGTATTGGAGAAGACTCTTGAGAGTCCCTTGGACTGCAAAGAGATCAAACCAGTCAATCCTAAAGGAAATTAGTCCTGAATATTCACTGAAAGGACTGATGCTGAAACTCCAATACTTCAGCTACCTGATGCGAAGAACTGACTCATTGGAAAGACCCTGATGCTGGGAAAGATTGAAGGCAGGAGGAGAAAGGGTTGACAGAGGATGAGATGGTTGGATGGTATCACCAACTCGATGGATATGAATTTGAGCAGGCTCTGGAGTTGGTAATGGACAGGAAGCCTCGCATGCTACAGTCCATGGGATCTCAAAGAGTTAGACACGACTGAGCAACTGAACTGATGGTAAATTTCTGTTTTAACATTTCAAGGGACTGGAGAAGGAAATGGCAACCCACTCCAGTATTCTTGCCTGGAGAATCTCATGCACTGTAGCCTGTCAGGCTCCTCTGTCCATAGCGTCGCAAGAGTTGGACACGACTTAGCGACTACACCACCACCACCAGCAATTGTTTTCCAGAGTGGCTGTACCATTTTACATTTCTACGAGTCATGTTTTAAGGTTCCAGTTTTTCTAAATCTTCCTCAGTCTCATTATTGTCTTTTTGATTAGAGTCATTCTAATGTGTGTGAAGTAGTATCTCACTGTGATTTTTACTTTGCATTTCCTTAATGGCTAATGTTGTGAAACATGTTTTCCTGTGGTTATTAGCCATTCCTATTTCTTCTTTCATGAAATGTCTATTCAAAGTTCTCCATTAAATTTTTAAAAAAAATAAAGTTATAAGGGTTCTTATTCTTAACAAGAATTCTTTATCAATTGTATGGTTTATAAGTATTTTCTCCCAGTCTATGTCATGGCTTTCATTTTGATAACAATGTCTTTTGAAGCACAAACAATTTAAATTTTGATGAAGCCCAGCTAATTAATTTTTTTCTCTTATAGATTGTACTTTTGCTGTCATATCTAAGTATATTTTTGCCTAACACAAGGTCATGAAAAAATTTTCCCTATGTTTTCCTCTAAAAGTTTTATATTTTAGTTTTTACTTTTAGGTTTATGCCATTTTGCATTCATTTGTGTGTGTTACGAAGTTACAGTCTTGTCTGATTATCTTAGTACCATTTGTTGAAAAGATTATCCTTTTCTCATTAAGTTGCTTTGGCACTGTTGTCAAATATCAATTGACTGTAAAAATAATCAGCTTATGGATTTTTAATTGTCTTTTGTCAATTTTTAATTGTTTTTAAGTGTCTTGATTGTTATAGCTTTTCTAATAAGTTTGGGAATTGGGAACTAAAATCCATCAATTATGTTCTTAATTTTCAAAATTATTTTGGTGTTCTAGATCATTTGTATTTCTATAAAATTTATGTTCAGTTTATCACCTTATGGAAAATGATTATTAAGATTTTGATAGAGATTGTACTGAATCTATAGATCAATTTGAGAAGAATTGTAATCTTAACAACATTGAGTTTTTGAATTCATGAAAATGAACCATCTTTCTATTTAGTTTTTTTTTTTTTTTTAGTTTTTCTCAGGAGTGTTGTATAGTTATTAGTGTACTCTTACACTTTTCACAAATGTATTATATATTCAATTTTTTATGTCATTGGTAATAGAATTGTTTTCCTGGTTTTATTTGTAGATTATGTGCTAGTATATAGAAATACAGTTGATTTTTGCATATTGATATTGTGTCCTGTGAGTTTGCTGAACTCACTTGCTGGTATTGGTAGGCTTTTTGTGGATTCTTGTGTTCATCGTACCTGGGATTCACTGAATATGTAGATTGTTTTTCCTCAAATTTGGAAAGTTTGGGGCCTTTGTTTCTACCCTTTTCTCCCTCTCTCCTTCTGGGGCCCCCCCTTACAATATGATAGTCTGTGTTTATTTTCTTTCATCCTTTCCCCTTTCTTTTTCTTAAAATGGAATAATCTCTATTGATCTAATCTGTAAGGTCACTAATTCTTTTTATGTGCAATCTCAAATCCTCTGTTGAGTCCCTTAGTGAATTTTCTTTTTAGTTACTGTCCTTTTCAACTCTGGTATTTGTTTGTTTTGTTTTATAATCACTATCTTTTACTGATATTTACTATTGGGTTGTTGTACTTTAATTTAAAAACTTTTTTACTTTTTTTCAGTTCTTTGAGCATATTTATAACAGCTGCCTTGAAGTCTTTGTTTGCTAAGTCTAATATTTAGGTCCCCTCAGAGCTAGTTTCTATTAAGTGTGTTTTCACTACGAACAAAGCTAGTGGAGGTGATGGAATTCCTGTTGAGCTGTTTCAAATCCTGAAAGATGATGCTGTGAAAGTGCTGCACTCAATTTGCCAGCAAATCTGGAAAACTCAGCAGTGGCCACAGGACTGGAAAAGGTCAGTTTTCATCCCAATTCCAAAGAAAGGCAATGCCAAAGAATGCTCAAACTACCACACAATTGCACTCATCTCACATGCTAGTAAAGTCATGCTCAAAATTCTCCAAGCCAGACTTCAGCAATATGTGAACCGTGAACTCCCTGATGTTCAAGCTGGTTTTAGAAAAGGCAGAGGAACCAGAGATCAAATTGCCAACATCCGCTGGATCATGGAAAAAGCAAGAGAGTTCCAGAAAAACATCTATTTCTGCTTTATTGACTATGCCAAAGCCTTTGACTGTGTGGATCACAGTAAACTGTGGAAAATTCTGAAAGAGATGGGAATACCAGACCACCTGACCTGCCTCTTGAGAAATCTGTATGCAGGTCAGGAAGCAACAGTTAGAACTGGACATGGAACAACAGACTGGTTCCAAATAGGAAAAGGAGTACGTCAAGGCTGTATATTGTCACCCTGCTTATTTAACTTATATGCAGAGTACATCATGAGAAATGCTGGACTGGAAGAAACACAAGCTGGAATCAAGATTGCTGGGAGAAATATCAATAATCTCAGATATGCAGATGACACCACCCTTATGGCAGAAAGTGAGGAGGAGCTAAAAAGCCTCTTGTTGAAAGTGAAAGAGGAGAGTGGAAAAGTTGGCTTAAAGCTCAACATTCAGAAAACGAAGATCATGGCATCTGGCCCCATCACTTCATGGGAAATAGATGGGGAAACAGTAGAAACAGTGTCAGACTTTGTTTTTTTGGGCTCCAAAATCACTGCAGATGGTGACTGCAGCCATGAAATTAAAAGGCGCTTACTCCTTGGAAGAAAAGTTATGACCAACCTAGATAGTATATTCAAAAGCAGAGACATTACTTTGCCGACTAAGGTCCGTCTAGTCAAGGCTATGGTTTTTCCTGTGGTCATGTATGGATGTGAGAGTTGGACTGTGAAGAAGGCTGAGCGCAGAAGAATTGATGCTTTTGAACTGTGGTGTTGGAGAAGACTCTTGAGAGTCCCTTGGACTGCAAGGAGATCCAACCAGTCCATTCTGAAGGAGATCAACCCTGGGATTTCTTTGGAAGGAATGATGCTAAAACTGAAGCTCCAGTACTTTGGCCACCTTATGCGAAGAGTTGACTCATTGGAAAAGACCCTGATGCTGGGAGGGATTGGGGGCAGGAGGAGAAGGGGACGACCTAGGATGAGATGGCTGGATGGCATCACAGACTCAATGGACGTGAGTCTGGGTGAACTCCGGGAGTTGGTGATGGACAGGGAGGCCTGGTGTGCTGCGATTCATGGGGTCGCAAAGAGTCGGACACGACTGCGCGACTGAACTGAACTGAACTGAAACTGTGTTTTCATTCTGTATTTGGGCTTCCTTTTCCATTGTATTTGTATGTCTTATAATTTTTTGTTGAAAACTGAACATTTCAGATCAGGGGCCAACAAATTTTTTTTCTGTAAAGGACCATACAGTTCTACTGCAGTCTGTCAGCTGTAATATAAAATTTCTGTGATCATTTACCACTTATTTTCTAAGATCACTTGTTTCCGACAGTACTCTGGACATCAAATCAAGCCATCATCATAGCTTATCCTGTCCTGATAGAATCACCATGTTGGAGTTGGGCGTAGGGAATTGGGACCAGCCTCGGATGTCCCAGATTCCTACTTTCCTTATAGAGTTTTGGTAGGTGTTTTAATTAATGCTTTTCAATTTGTTGTGTACCTCTGGTTAATTTCTCCCTCCATATCTTGAGATAATTGTGCTGATCATTTTTTTGTGGCTTTTTGGATAGATGTTTTGTCAATCTTCTCACTCATTCTGAGAGTGTTCCCAGTGTGGAGTTTTCATGTCCTAAAAACTGACACAGTGTATATCTTCACAGACCCAGCTGCTTTTAAAATAATTAGTGATCTTCCTGTTCCCTTCCAATTTTGTAAACCTCCTAACTTTTAAAAATATAACTCTTAACTCTCTTTTTTTTAAAAATTGAAGTATAGTTGATTTACACTGATGTGTTAGTTTCAGGTATACAGCAAAGTGGTTCAGTCATATATATATACATATATATTTCTTTTCTCTTATAGGTTATTTTAAAAATACAGTATAGTTCCCTATGCTATACAGTAGGCCCTTGGTTATCTACTTTATATGTAGTAGTGTGTTTATGTTAATCCTAAACCCTTCACTCTCAAGATTTACATATTCTTGAAGATGAAATTTATATTTATTTTTTTCATCAATATCTCTTTATTCAGTAGTCATTTATGAAGACTGTGTTTTGTATTGAGTTTGGATTTATTTCCATCCCCCAAATCTCTAAGAAGTGGAGTAGGAAACCAAATTTCTAGGGTTAGAAGTATATCAGTCCTGGAGAAAACTTGACTTATATTTCCTGGTCTGTACTACTGCTGCTGCTAAGTCACTTCAGTCGTGTCCAACTCTGTGCGACCCCATAGACGGCAGCCCACCAGGCTCCCTGGTCCCTGGGAGTCTCCAGGCAAGAACACTGGAGTGGGTTGCCATTTCCTTCCCCAATGCATGAAAGTGAAAAGTGAAAGGGAAGTCACTCAGTCGTGTCCGACTCTTCGCGACTCCATGGACTGCAGCCCACCAGGCTTTTCCACCCATGGGATTCTCCAGGCAAGAGTACTGGAGTGGGGTGCCATCACCCTCTCCAAGTCTGTACTAAGTTTACCTAACTATAATTATAGGTATACCCTATTTAAGAAGTAGAAATAAATTAAAGTTTTAAAGAAATAATAGGGTGATTATATCATTTAAAATATACTATTTACACTCAAATATTTATATCTTTCAGTTTCATAACTCTTTTTTTCCAGTCATATACCATCTCCTTCTTTTTTGTGGAGAGAACAAAAAATAGTCTACATACAAAGTTTTGCTTTTCTTTTTTTCCCCGTGAGATCCAACAGTAATTAAAGCAAGGATGTTTTGTTTGGGAAGGAAGGAGCAGACTGGGTGGATATTGGAAGTAATGGCTGGTGGCTGTGAATATGGAGAAGGACCCACTGTTGCAGCGGCTCAAACTGCTATCTGAAGTGCCGTGAACAGAGCATGAGGCAGGCAGGTACAGAAATATGCCACATTTCATTCTGCTTTGTTCCTCGGGCCAGGGAAATTTTGCTTTGCATTGTAAGATTGGGCATAAGATGAGTGGGGCAGAGGATGCTTTCAGTATGAGAAAAGAGGATGAGAAGATAGGTGATGAGATTATAGCAAAATAGAACAAGTAGACTGGTGGAGAGAGGAGGTACAAAAAAGTTAACTAGGCTGTACACAAGGTAGGAGTTTCTCCAGCTAATATTAGGGGTTCTGAGTCAACACCTAGATCCTCATCATCCTTTTTTCAGTTTAAGAAAGTGAGGTGAGGTCGAAGGATTATTTTAGTAGATGTGATAGTAGGATTTTTGGATCAATTATCTAATACATGGTGGGGGACACAAGGAAATGTACTAGAAAATATTTCAGACAAATAGGTTTTAGGTCTGACTAACTTAATCTTTGATTTAATTTTTGTACTGATATCTCATGAGACTTTAGTTAGATGCTAAATGGTAGCTTAGCATCAATGCTAGCACATATAAAATGAAATGTTAAAACAAAAATTAAGATAATGGATGTAAAATATTATGAAAAATTGTTATATAAATGCAAGAGAATAATATTGTATAATGCTAAAATATTAAGAGCCACTGCTAAATGAAAATTTCTTATAAGATAAAATTTCACCAAAATCATGATGAAAATTAATGGAAAAAAAGAAAATTAACGGAAAGATAAGATTTAATTTAGCGCAAAATTTCAACAACCATGTGTTGAGCATACGCTTGTTGAGCAATGAGGTTCACATGTGTTAAAAGTGAAAGACAGGGATGTCCCTCGTTGTCCAGTAGTTAAGTCTCTGAGCTCCCAGTGCAGGGGTCCAGGGTTCGATCCCTGGTCTGAGAACTAGATCCTGTATGCCACAACTAAAGATCCTGCACCCTGCAATAAGTGCTGCCACTAAGACCTGGCACAGCTAAATAAAAAAAAAAATAAATAAATATATTTTAAAAAGTGAGTGACAAATCACTTGTTGGAGATCCTAAAGATGTCATCATTTAAAAATCCTCTGCGCCCTTTTCTGCTTATTGTATTCGTGATGCTAGACTCAGTTCATTTGCTTTGTAAAAAGTCAAAGGAGAAGATTTTTCCAAAAAAAGATGATAGTCTGTTTATCTAGGCCCTCCAAAAGCATTTCCTGCCAGGCAGTTGACATGTAGCCTTGGCAAAATTTCAGGAAACTATTCGCTTCTGTTTACCCTTTCCAGTACAGCATCTCCCAGGAATTGAGATGAGGAATCTCCTTTAACTCTTTAACATTTTAGAAGCATACTTTTAAATGACACTTTAGAATCTACTCTTTATAAAACTAGCACAATGAGAATTCTTGTGCCTTTAAAAGAAAAATGCATCTGTTTTAGTAATTCCCTAGTAGAAAAGTCAAAGTCTTAAACTGAATTAGCCCAATAAAATGTACTTAGAATGTTCCTTTCCTATAAGATTCTTAAGATAAATCTCTGTCAGAAAACTCAATGAAATTATGCCTGAATTTGGAAAGCTTATTAAATTATGGAATAATTGTTAACATTTTCAAAATCTTTCTTCACTAAGAAAAACCCACCATTGAGTTTCTTCTGAAGAGTATGCTCTACTTAATTCATTTATAATATTTTTTTTACATAACAGTTCAGAAATGTTTTGTAAAGCTGGGTGTACTATATTTAAAATAAATTACCCGACTTTTTTTCCTTTTAGGGAGCCAATTTGTTTCAGAATGTTTTAAATGCTCATTATACAGTTAGGAATGCAGGAGGGTATTATATATAGCTTTATTGTAACCCCAGAATGCATGTTATTTTAATTAAGTATAAATATATCTTTGAGAGAATGTGGTGGTAAATGTATTAATTTAAAGATGAGAAACTTGAGCTACAGAAAGGTATAATAACTTGATGTAGATACTACAGTTAAATGTGAGCAAATTTAGGTCCACTCTGTATACTGTTGTTAAACACACTAACCATTACTTATTTCCTTTGTCCTGGCAGAATGAGTTAGAAAGGATTCTAAAATTCTAGCCCCAAACTATAGGCAACAATGAATGGGGAAGTAGCACAAAAAGTGTAGTGAGACTGAAATAAATGGCCAAGAAAATAGTTTGTGATTAGGCCTGGGCCAGGGGTCCATAGCAAGATACGCGTTTGAGACTGGAGTGTATCCATGATCCAAGATCAGAACAAGGCCCTGGGTCAGAATCAGATGGCCTTGAATGGTGAGGCTCAGGGAAAGCACAGATCAGAGTATAAGAGACTGACATACAAACACAGTGGCATGGGGGCATGAGCACATGTCCAAGATCTGGAGCCCCAAACTTGAGGTCTGCCATTAGAACATGACCCCTTAATACTCCGCACAACATAGGTTTCTCACTTCCCACTCTCCCTTTCTCTCTGTCGTTTACAAGGTTCAGAGTTAGTTGGAAGTCATGACCCTGCTTTTGCACACTGATACTGAAGGCTTAGGGGCTAAGATGAATGGCTTCCTGCTTTAAGGAAATCAGAAATCCACATTGCTTGCTGAGGTCCACAGAGTTCTGCCTTAGAGGCTGAAGCTGTAAGGGCAAAAAGATTGAGCAAACCTAGAGTCACCACTGGTACCATGAACAAAGAGTTATCTTAGTCTTGTGAATTAGTGACCTTGGTCTCTTCCATGACTTCTTATCTCTGTCTTGAAATGATGTTGATTCCTGGACTGTGGCCCTATCTGATCACCAAGTGACTGACAACCCAGTTCTGAGAACTTATACCACCTTAATTTTTAGGACTTCCAGCTATATACTCCATAGAAAATGAAGAGGAAATCCAAAATCAGGATTAAAGAGGCAAAATGACTGAAACATCCTTTCTATTGGTCAAGAAACTAGCGCTGCTATCCTCTTGTGGACTGAACTCATTCCCACCCTTATTGCATTGCCTGTCATGGAGTAGGTATTTAATAATTAGTGGTTGAATATTACATTATGGAGTCTGCAAGTGATGGTAGTAATTGAATGGGAGAAGGGTGAGGGTATAACTCCTGACATAGGCACAGAGCCTGAATGCAGCTGTCAGATGTGAGAAAGTTGGAAATGTATTGCGATATAGGAATGTCCTAGAAATAGACTAAATCATAAAGAAACTACTGACCTATTCAAGGCTATAGAAGCACTCAGGGAAGTGCTGGAAAACAACAATGTCTTCATTCCTAGATTTATGCTGTGCACACTAAACAAATGGGTTGTAAAGATTTAAAACAGTGCTTAGGAGAGCAAAAAAGTTTTTTTTTTTTTAAATTAATATAAAGTTTGAGTAAGTGAAATTTTGAAGATGATGGAATCTAATTGATAACTTCCTTACTCTTTAACCTGTAAATAATCTCCTTTTCAAAGTGTTCATTACACATAGTAGTGATTATGCAGAAAAAAAAAAACCTGTGATGAAAATGTGGTATAAAATTGTGTTCTTTGTTCAGCAAGTTAAAACAAGCTGGTCTGTAAGCAATTATTATCTTCATCAAAATTCCTAGCGCTAATGTTTTGGCTTCTTTGGCCCAGCACGTATGCCTTCTCAAACAATTGGATGGATTTAAAACACTTATGAGATGTTTGTGCCTATATCTTAATGTAACATCAGTTCAACAGGAAAAAGAAAAAAAATGTAAGATTTGGCTTTATGGCATAGTTTTAAAAAGAAAAATCAAGCCCAAACTAAAGTAAACAAAAAGCCCTCAAATCTTAAGTCCCTGCATACCGAATGAACATTCTTTATTCAGCTCCTAGTAGCAGTATACAAATGTTAATGGGAGTAACCTTTTAATAACTTAGTATTTTAACAGAAATTCCCTGAACATTTATCATTCCATTTGTCAAGAAAAGTTATTTTATTATACTGTTTATTTGAATTCACTAAACATGTAAATATGGTCATCTCAGAGCTAAACACCTCATCCTTGACTCTTAATCTGCAGTCTCTAGTCTAGAATTTCCCGTATAATGTTTTCCATTGTAAGTGCTTAGACCCTACCTCTAGGGATTCTGGGTTCAGAATCTAGAGATATCTTGGACCAAAGAATCGCATTTTGAAAAGCTCCTCAGATGATTTTTTCCCCTAGAGGACAAATATTTTATTCTTTACAGAATATAAGGAAATTAGGAAATGACTACAGTTTTCCTCAGGTGATTTCTGATGTGAGCCAGGATTTGGGACTGCTTTTGTTTCTGGATTATTCAGCACATTGCATCCAGAATTATTTTCCTCAAATGCTTCCCTCATAGCTCATTGGTAAAGAATCCACCTCGATGCAGAAGACCCTGGTTTAATTCCTGGGTCAGAAAGATCCACTGAGATCCAAGAGAAGGATAGGCTACACACTCCAGTATTCTTGGGCTTCCCTAGTGGCTCAGCTGGTAAAGAATCCTCCTGCAATGTGGGAGACCTGGGTTCGATCTCTGGGTTGGGAAGATCCACTGGAGAAGGGAATGGCTACCCACTCCAGTATTCTGGCCTGGAGAATGTCATGGACTGTACAGTTGGACATGACTGAGCGAGTTTCACTATCCTCAAGTGATTTCTGATGTGTGCCAGAGACTGGGGCTGCTTTTGTTTCTGGATTACTCAGCACATTGAATCCAGAATTATTTACCTCAAATGCACATCATGTCACTCTTCTCTTTGAAAATATTATCTCTCTACACCCTTCAGAAGAAGCTTCAAATTTCTTAATATTGTTCTCATGGCCTTCCTGGATCTGACCCTATGTTAGTCAGAGTAGGATTAGCTTATGATTCAGTGCTTGTGCTTAGTCGCTCAGTTGTGTCCAACTCTTTGCGACCCCATGGACTGTAGCCCACCAGGCTCCTCTGTCCATAGGGATTCTCCAGGCCAGAATACTGGAGTGGGTTGCCATGCCCAAACCGTCCAGAGAATCTTCCCAACCCAGGGATTGAACCCAGGTCTCCTGCATTGCAGGCCCTAAAATTTCAGTGACTTAAGATAGCAATGGCACCCCACTCCAATACTCTTGCCTGGAAAATCCCATGGACGGAGGAGCCCAGTAGGCTGCAGTCCATGGGGTCGCTAAGAGTGGGACATGACTGAGCGACTTCACTTTCACTTGTCACTTTCATGCATTGGAGAAGGAAATGGCAACCCACTCCAGTGTTCTTGCCTGGAGAATCCCAGGGATGGAGAAGCCTGGTAGGTTGCTGTCTATGGGGCTGCAGAGTCGGACACAACTGAAGCAACTCAGCAGCAGCAGCAAGATAGCAAAACCCTATTTCTTACTCAGATGACATGTTCAGCATGGGTCAGTAGGGCTGAATCCTCCAGGCAAGTTGTCCCTGAGTAAATTCAAATTTTTAAAAATTAATTAATTAATTTATTTTAATTGGAGGCTAAGTACTTTACACGATTGTAGCGGTTTTTGCCATACATTGACATGAATCAGCCATGGGTTGTGTTTAATTTTTTGAGGAACTGCCAAACTGTTTTCCACCAAATCTATGTTTTTAGCCTGTGTTACTCTAGACAGAGGATGAGATGGCTGGATGGCATCACTGACGCGATGGACATGAGTTTGAGTGAACTCTAGGAGTTGGTCGGAGAAGGCAATGGCACCCCACTCCAGTACTCTTGCTTGGAAAATCCCATGGACGGAGGAGCCTGGTAGGCTGCAGTCCATGGGGTCGCTAAGAGTCGGACACGACTGAGCGACTTCCCTTTCACTTTTCACTTTCATGCATTGGAGAAGGAAATGGCAACCCACTTCAGTGCTCTTGCCTAGAGAATCCCAGGGATGGGGGAGCCTGCTGGGCTGCCATCTATGGGGTCGCACAGAGTCGGACACGATTGAAGTGACTTAGCAGCAGTAGCTAGGAGTTGGTGATGGACAGGGAGGCCTGGAGTGCTGTGATTCATGGGGTTGCAAAGAGTCGGACATGACTGAGCAACTGAACTGAACTGAACTGACTCAGTCAAGTGAGGACCAGTCATTGTTCCTAAAGCTACTATTTCACATCCACAGCTCAGGCAATTTCTTTGGTTTTGAATTATTTCCCCTTCTTTTCTCTTATTGAAATAGAAATCCTAACAAACATTTAAGTTCCAGCCCTGTCTCCCTCAATTGTCAGTAAGAATCTCAACTATTTCTGCAGATTCCTGTATTTCCTCTTCTTTGTCTCTTTTATATCATTTATTTTATTCTAACTAGTTGTTTACATATATCTTCCTCGCTAGATTATAAACTTGCTTGTACAGTTTGTTTCTCTTTTATTCCCCATGATAAAAATCAGTTTATTATAGATATTTAATGGAGAAGGCAATGGCGCCCCACTCTAGTACCTTGCCTGGAAAATCCCATGGGCAAAGGAGCCTGGTGGGTTGCAGTCCATGGGGTCACTAAGAGTCAGACACAACTGAGCGACATCACTTTCACTTTTCACTTTCATGCATTGGAGAAGGAAATGGCAATCCACTCCAGTGTTCTTGCCTGGAGAATCCCAGGGATGGGGGAGCCTGGTGGGCTGCCGTCTCTGAGGTCGCACAGAGTTAGACATGACTGAAGCGACTGAGCAGAGCAGCAGTATAGATATTTAATAAATGCTTGTTGAGTGAATAAATGAATAAATAGCTATATTTATATAATCATTTTTTCTCATTTACTATAGTTTTTTTTGCAAGTAATATGGAGTAGAAGATATTATATGGACTAGAAGATATTATATTTTTACAGTTCTTATTTCAAGGGTGCTTGTTGGGCAAAATTCAGTGAGCTTAGTGAAAAGGACAAATCATTCTTTAATCTAGAGATATTTGCTTAGATCTGAGGCTGATATCATTGGAAGAAAGACTGATAACAGGTGTTTCAAATCACTAAGTTCTTAGACTTTGAAGGTAGTTTAGTCACTAAGTCGTATCTGACTCTTGTGATCCCTGGACTATAGCCCACCAGGCTTCTCTGTCCATGGGATTCTCCAGGCAAGAATACTAGAGTGGGTTGCCATTTCCTTCTCCAGGGGATCTTCCTGACCCAGTGATCGAACCCCATCTTGACAAATCATTCTTTAATCTAGAGATATTTGCTTAGATCTGAGGCTGATATCATTGGAAGAAAGACTGATAACAGGTGTTTCAAATCACTAAGTTCTTAGACTTTGAAGGTAGTTTAGTCACTAAGTCGTATCTGACTCTTGTGATCCCTGGACTATAGCCCACCAGGCTTCTCTGTCCATGGGATTCTCCAGGCAAGAATACTAGAGTGGGTTGCCATTTCCTTCTCCAGGGGATCTTCCTGACCCAGTGATCGAACCCCATCTCCTGCACTGCAGGTGGATTCTTTACCGATTGAGCGACCAGGAAAGCCCCTTAGACTTTAATATCTCCCAATCAAAAATTATCTTCAAGAACCCGAGAAAAGGAAAAAGGACCATTCAGCAAAGCAGACGAGTGTGGAGACCTTCTGGCTTAGTGAGCCTTTCTGAGCCTGCTCTTGTCTTTCATCCATCTAACGAGCACAAGGCATCTCATCTTCTTCTCTCTTAGCTCCAGCCCACCCAGCATCATCAGTCAAGCTATCCTAATACTTTCTTTAAATAAATACTAATAGCCTGGTATTTGGAATAAAACCCCAAACAACATTACAGAACAAGTAAAGAAATGAACCGAGGTCTGAGTGCACCTATTTGTAAGGTGATTATAGAAAAAGAATCTTGCTTTTATGTACTATATCTTTCATGTACTATGGAAGGTGAGAGTGAAAAGCATTATTCAGGCCAGGGAAATAGATTCTAGAATGAAAAAGGGGTAGGTGAAGTTATAAGTGAAGTAGGTCAGTTCCATTATCCCTTAAATACTTTAACAAACTAGTAACTTGTAATTTTATGTTAAAATCCTAGTTAAAACAAGAAAGTGATAATCCAAATAAGCGTTACTGAAATCCAATAAGCTTTACTATCTTGAAAAAATTAATTTATATCTTAAAGGATAGGTTCTTAAAAGCTTTATTAAAAACTCAAAATGTAATGTATGTTAATTATGAATACTAAGTTAATTTTCCCCCTTAAATTCTATGTAGATTTAAATAAAACCTTTATTTTATCCCAGTTGAAAACTTTCAGGTTGTTAGAGAAAAATATCTATTGTCTTTGTGTATGTATGCCAGAAATTTTCTACAGATTTTCATTGTCATTCAACAGAAGGAGCTGTTTATTGGAGGGATTGTTTAAGAAAAACATAAAAACCAGGAAGTTATTTACAAACAGATGTGTTTTTTTTTTTCTTTTTTCTTATTATTTATTTATTTATTACTTTACAATATTGTATTGTTTTGCCATACTTCAACATGAATCTGCCACGGGTGTACACGTGTTCCCAATCCTGAACTCCCCTCCCACCTCCCTCCCCATACCATCCCTCTGGGTCATCCCAGTGCATCAGCCCCAAACATCCTGTATCCTGCATTGAACCTAGACTGGCGACTCATTTCTTATATGATATTATACATGTTTCAATGCCATTCTCCCAAATCATCCCACCCTCTCCCTCTCCCACAGAGTCCAAAAGACTGTTCTATACATCTGTGTCTCTTTTGCTGTCTCGCATACAGGGTTATCGTTACCATCTTTCTAAATCCCATATATATGAGTTAGTATACTGTATTGGTATTTTTCTTTCTGGCTTACTTCACTCTGTATAATCAGCTCCAGTTTCATCTACCTCATTAGAACTGAAATGTATTCTTTTTAATGGCTGAGTAATACTCCATTGTGTATATGTACCACAGCTTTCTTATCCATTCATCTGCTGATGGACATCTAGGTTGCTTCCATGTCCTGGCTATTATAAACAGTACTGCAATGAACATTGGGGTACATGTGTCTCTTTCAATTTTGGTTTCCTCAGTGTGTATGCCCAGCAGTGGGATTGCTGGGTCATAAGGCAGTTCTATTTCCAGTTTTTTAAGGAATCTCCACACTGTTCTCCATAGTGGCTGTACTAGTTTGCATTCCCACTAACAGTATAAGAGGGTTCCCTTTTTCTTCACACCCTCTCCCGCATTTATTGGTTGTAGACTTTTGGATCGCAGCCATTCTGACTGGCGTGAAATGGTACCTCGTTGTGGTTTTGATTTGCATTTCTCTGATAATGAATGATGTTGAGCATCTTTTCATGTGTTTGTTAGCCATTCGTCTGTCTTCTTTGGAGAAATGTCTATGTAGTTCTTTGGCGCATTTTTTGATTGGCTCGTTTATTTTTCTGGAATTGAGCTGCAGGAGTTGCTTGTATATTTTTGAGATGAGTTGTTTGTCAGTTGCTTCATTTGCTATTATTTTCTCCCATTCAGAAGGCTGTCTTTTCACCTTGCTTATAGTNGTATGTCTTCTTTGGAGAAATGTCTATTTAGTTCTTTGGCCCATTTTTTGATTGGGTCATTTATTTTTCTGGAATTGAGCTCCATAAGTTGCTTGTATATTTTTGAGATGAGTTGTTTGTCAGTTGCTTCATTTGCTATTATTTTCTCCCATTCAGAAGGCTGTCTTTTCACCTTGCTTATAGTTTCCTTTGTTGTGCAGAACCTTTAATTTTAATTAGGTCCCATTTGTTTATTTTTGCTTTTATTTCCAGTATTCTGGGAGGTGAGTCATAGAGGATCCTGCTGTGATTTATGTCGGAGAGTGTTTTGTCTATGTTCTCCTCTAGGAGTTTTACAGTTTCTGGTCTTACGTTTAGATCTTTAATCCATTTTGAGTTTATTTTTGTGTATGGTGTTAAAAAGTGATCTAGTTTCATTCTTTTACAAGTGGCTGAGCAGTTTTCCCAGCACCACTTGTTAAAGAGATTGTCTTTAATCTATTGTATATTCTTGCCTCCTTTGTCAAAGACAAGGTGTCTATAGGTGTGTGGATTTATATTTTTAAACCACATCTGTATGTTAACCAACATTGCTTGCTGAAGCTGTTTTGTACTCTGGAATTGTGCATAGTAATAATCACAAACAGACTGAAAGTTGAATTCTGCTAATCTTACCAACAGATCAGGATAGAGCTTAAACCCTTAGCCTTGTTGTAGAATGGTGATTTTTACCTTTTTTGAGATTATGAACCTCTTTGAAAACCTTAAAACAGGACATCAAAATATTTTTGATACCTCTCCTATCAAAAATGTATTATGCACACATAAATAATTTTGCACTCCTTTTGAACATTTCTGAAAAAATATATAAGAAATTACAGTGATTGCCTGAAGAGAGAGTAACTGGGAGACAAGAGTGGGAAGGAAGACTTTTTTATATTAGTTTATACTGCTTTGAAGTTTTTAACTCTGGTATCTATCTTACCTATATATATATATATTTTTTTTTTTTTTAATGTGCTTTTTAGTTAAAAATTTTTGTACACAATTTTGGGATCTGTGATTCTTCTCTCCTACAATTTAAAAAATTAAGTAGCTTTTAATAGAATATGTAGTCAGTTATTATTATGGAATATTTTACTCGATTATAAAAAATTAGAAATGTAAATAAATAGTTTCAGTGGTCTATTGGTGCTATCAGTTCAGTTCAATTCAGTCAGTCAGCGATTGGAATTGGTGCTATAATGTTTCTATAATACATTGTGTTTCTCAATTTTAAAATCTTCTTAAACTTTTAAAAACACTATATAGTAATAATAATTTTTTAAAGCATTCAGTTTAAGGATTTTTTTTTTTTTTCTTTCAAAGGTAGGCAGTGAAGGTAGTTGTGCCCAAGTAAGTTGTTTACTGTGAAGGAAAGAATTATATTCTATTTCAGTTCATACAATATCCTGCTTTATTCCTTTCTAAAAGTCTGTATGAATGTGTGGTGACAGAGGGGCTTTTCCCAAGGAAAAATTGCCCTTAGAAGAAGTGATGAAGATACCTAGTTTAGCCTAGTGTCTCTTAACTTTGGAGATTCTAATTCAGTAGTTTTTTCTTTCAAAGGTAGGCAATGAAGGTAGTTGTGCCCAAGTAAGTTGTTTACTGTGAAGGAAAGAATTATATTCTATTTCAGTTCATACAATATCCTGCTTTATTCCTTTCTAAAAGTCTGTATGAATGTGTGGTGACAGAGGGGCTTTTCCCAAGGAAAAATTGCCCTTAGAAGAAGTGATGAAGATACCTAGTTTAGCCTAGTGTCTCTTAACTTTGGAGATTCTAATTCAGTAGATCTGGGACTGGAGCCAGAATCTCTGTCTTAGACAAGCTTCTTCTATGATTCTGAGTGTTAGGAGGTGTAGGAATTAGTGACCCTGGGACACACTGTTATGCTTTACTGATTGCCAAGACTAGTCATGAGGATCTCAGAATCATAGAAGAAGCTTGTCCAAAATAGAGATTCTGGCTCCAGTCCCAGATCTACTGAATTAGAATCTCCAAAGTTAAGAGACACTAGGCTAAACTAGGTATCTTCATCACTTCTTCTAAGGGCAATTTTTCCTTGGGAAAAGCCCCTCTGTCACCACACATTCATACAGACTTTAGAAAGGAATAAAGCAGGATATTGTATGAACTGAAATAGAATATAATTCTTTCCTTCACAGTAAACAACTTACTTGGGCACAACTACCTTCATTGCCTACCTTTGAAAGAAAAAGTTACTGCTGACTGAGTTACTTAGTATGTTTGCCTTTTGAGAGGGCTTGGAAAAGAGGAAAGTAAAAAGCCAAAGGGAGTTACAAGCTCATCCCTTTGTACTTCTGATAGCTATTTCTGAGGTGTGCTGGGTCCCTGGAGCAGAGGTTGTTTTATGTCCAAATTGACCCAAAGTCTTAAAGCTTATGGAAAAACC
The DNA here is from genome assembly GCA_006408695.1 of Aepyceros melampus. Classification (NCBI taxonomy): domain Eukaryota; kingdom Metazoa; phylum Chordata; class Mammalia; order Artiodactyla; family Bovidae; genus Aepyceros; species Aepyceros melampus. The sequence goes on along the minus strand of SJXQ01001556.1, from coordinate 688,790 downwards.
TCCAGAGTGGATATGGGGTGCTTTATTTTTTAAAAAATCTTTTTATTTTACATTGGAGTACAGCTAATTAACAACATAGTTGTAGACAGCAAAGGGACCTAGCCATACGTAGACATGTATCCGTTCTCCCCCAAACTGAATATGGGTTGCTTTAGAAATGAGGCTGTACTTAAATTTAGGGAGAATGGAAAGCAGGATGGGATTACATAGTATGTGTTGAGGTTATGGATTAGTGATTACTAATTATTTTCTTAAAAGTGTTTTAGGATGATTCCATTTTTACCTTCTAAGTTTAGCGGTTTCAACAAAACGTACTATTTTTATTAAGAATTTAAAAAATTGGAAAAGGAAGTGATATGTGGAAAAGCATGACCTAGAAAACTTAAAGGTCATCTGGGCCAACCATCTTTCCGAGTTGCCTGCCTTAGGGAAACCTGGTTATTTGGATCATGTGACATGAATAAGCCCCCTCGCCCTTTTAATGACCACATAGAATATTATAGGTAGAATACTTAGGAGGAAATAATTGCTTCCTGAGCAGTAGACTTGTCTGTACACCTGAAAGACTTCCTTGAAAATCGTATCCATTTTGTTCCTCAAAAGAAAAAAAAAAAACCACGCCAAGGCAAAATCCTTGAACCAGAAAACCCAAATTATTCACCAGGCTCAAGTGGAGGATTTAAAATAGCAAAAGGAAGTAAAGCCCATCTTGTGATGTCAAGCTCTATTTTGGTAGATAGCAAAATAGTTGAATTATAAGTCCCTCAAAGTTAAAATATTAACCAGACCCTTAGCTATAAGATGTGTTGCCAGGCATCTGTATGGAATATAACTATGTAATCAGACTGTATTGTACTTCTCCACACAAAGAGAACCAAAGCTACTGCTTCTAAAGATTAGCAAACTTTCAGTAGACTGACAGAAGACAGTGCAGAGGAAATGGCTGGGGGTGGAGGAGATGTATGCGAGGATGAAAGGAACAGCACTCATACTATCCAAATTAGAGCCAGGATGTTTATGCTCAAATCTTGTCTTGGCTCTGTGTTGAGAGGACTGAATAATGGGGACATGGGAAAGTGTATCTCTGAGATCCCTAAATTAGGCACAAAATATACCAAATTCCTCTTATAAATGCCTCTTATTTGCAGCAGTCTCTGCACATTTTTGAATATTGTGATTAGAATCCAAAGCCAGCTAATGCTGGCTAAGCCCTACCTTTTTGTTGTTGCTGGTATCCCTTCTGAAGCTGTTCTTTCATCCTGTTGTTTAGAAGTCACATGCCCCACAAGACTGTAAACTTATGAGGAGTGTTTTTATTTATCTTTCATTTGTTCAAACAGCATATATTTATTGTGTAGCTCTTTCATGCTGGGCACTGTGCCAGGCACATAGGATATAATTTTTCACAAGATAGACAGTCCCTGTCCTCATAGAGCTTTCGCCTCCCTTAGCATCTTATACATAGTTGGCTTTGCTTGTCAAGTCATGTGGACATTAGGTTAACAGAAATCACTAAATTAACACCATTTAAGATAGCATGAAAACATTTCAGGTTCTCTAATATCTGGCTATTATTAGGACAGACTGAGTAATATTGACATCAGTGGAGTTTAGACTCAAGACTATAATTAGAAAAGTTAAAAAATGTTACTTTTCTTTCTGAAAGAGAATATCTAATTACGGTTTTTCTTTAGTAATTAAAAACGTTTGATGCATAATTTGCAAAATACTGCAAAGGAAAAGAACAACTATTTGTATCTCATTATTGGTCTCTTTAGAACATGTAAGAGGCAGCAGCAGCAACTGCCACAGGTGAAAACAATTACTGTCCTGGGCCTGAATAAAGAAAATCTTGTTGCTTTCCATTGAGCTGGCTTTCTTTACAGGTGTCCTACACAAGAAGAATAAGACTTTAATAGGACTTTTAATAATTTGGGAATTAGGAAACAAGAATCTCTGTATAGAGCTTGGGAGCTATGGGTGGAATTTGCCTGGAGCATTGTTAAATTTTGTGACTTGTGTTCTCTGAGGATTCTTCTGCCCGACTTCTCTTGTTTGTGAAGGGCAGAACCACCCTAATTTGAAATTGGAGAAGCTTGGAGAAGGCTCTGTCCACCCGGATAGCCTGAGTCTCCTGAAGAGTTCACGCATGGCAGTGAACTAGAGTGGAAACTCACTGTAAGATTTGAGTTTAGAGTTTTGATTTGCCTGATTTCATGTTGTATGCTGTGTTTTCCAGTAGAAAAATGAAAATCTTGGGTTTTCCTAATGTAGAACCAATTCACTTTACCAAAGACTGACATATTTTTCACACATGGACAACTGAGTCACACTGTATATAAGGCTTTCTGCTGGAAAGACTAAACATACTCTGGCATCAATTTTATTGAGAGAAAGCATAAATACTATTAGCTCATGTTAATATGTTTTTTTAAGCAAAGGAGCAACAGACTATCAGTTTGGTGCTTCTGTTTTTTCTATTCCATCAAGAACAAGTTATTTCCAATTTACATCTTAAACTCCCCATTATTTTTTATGCTCCCTCTACAGCTGAGTAAAGACTTTTTTGGGGGGGATTTGTGACAATTCTCTTGGCTTGGACTTTGAAGCATGTCTTGGCCTTAGAGACTGTTTATGGTCATTCACACACGTTTGTTCCTTCAAAATGTAACTAGGCTTGTGAGAGTCAATTTTGTGCATTTCAACATTAAGTTCTATTTATTGTGATTTATGGGATGAGAAATTGGGTTACATGCTTCCTAACATCCCACTAAGTATGTATGGCTTTTGATTTTAAGTGATTTACATTATTCTTTTCCAGTTGGAACTGTCATACTGCATTAACAATTTCTTTCAGAATTCCACTAATAAATCACAGATTTTCACTGCTAGTATTCTATTGCTTATTCCTAATGACACCCCTTTCTAGTTGGTTTTGCAAGCTCATGGAATATTTAAAAACAAATTCTCAGAATGCCCTTAGAACATTCGGTTCAGACCAGATGCTTTGGAACTATAGCGCTTTCAGAGTTCTTCCGCCACTCCCGCAATACCAAATGTAGCTTCCTTTAGTGTCTTTTAGGGTTTTCCAGGGCTTCCCTGGCCTCGGGCTGGGAGAGCGGAAAGAGCTAATCGGTTAGTTTGAAGGCAGGCAGGCTGTACAGGCAGCTTTTCCCAGACTCTCCCAGCTCCGGTTTTTCATGCATACCAGCAGAGCCGCTTTTTTCTTCCAGTGATTGAAACCATCTGGACTGCAGGGGCGTCACGTGTGTATGAGAAAATGACATAAAGTTTCAGACCCTCTTGTGTTTTGCTCCAGACCCAGACAGTTCTTGGTCGGATGGTCCGAGGTGAGGGCAGGTCCTGTTTAAGGACCAACTCCTCATCCTGTTCTCCACCCCCATCTTCCCATGCCCAGCGCCCTCCCTCTCCAGCTTTGCGCGCTCTCAGCGCGGTTTTCTTGTTCCCTCCAGAGCCTCCGAGCATACCCCTCCGCCGGCTCCAACAGCCCACCCTCCCTGTCTCGGGTGGAGGCACACCTCCTCCACGCCCCCTCCACTCAAATCTGTGCTCCCTCCCTTCTCTCTCGCTTCAGCCCGGCCGCAGCCCCGGGCGCGGATGCCTGCCCGACGACCGCCCTCTTTCCCCGAGCGGCTCCTCCTCCAGGCTGCGCGGCTGCAGGCAAGCCCCCATCGTAGCGAGCACCCAGCCCAGCTGGGGGGCTCAGAGGTAAGTGCGTCCGGGCCGCCGCCCAGGCTTTCCCTGCCCGTCTTCCCCCAGGAGGTTGCTTGCTGGCCTCAGTGCCCTTACTCCAGGCCGGGTGGCGGGCCGGAGGGGCGCCGGTTCCGGCTCTACCGCGCCCTGCCCTGCGGCTGCAGTCTGAGCCCTTTCCCCGCTATTCACCACTCTGCCCTGGAGGTGTTCTAGTTCGGTGAGTCTCAGCGATCCGGGCCTCTGAAGGCGCAGAGGAGCAGGGTTGGTGGGGGCTGCCCTCCGGGCGGTCCTGGCAAACCTTGCTTCCCGGCTCCGCTGGGGCGCGCAGTTGGGGGTGGGGAACATGGAGCCGAGGGTCTGGGGAAGCGCAGAGCTGGTGTGCGAGGAGGAGCCCGAGGTCTGGGCGGTCCTGGTAGTGGGCTCTGTGCGAGCCCCTTGATGCGCCCTAGCTGCTCGGCTGCTCTTACCTGCAGCTGTGGTAGTTTGTGTGCAGGCTTCTTCCAGAACACACGCACACACACGGAACTCGAACAAAGGAAAATTAATTTTGCTATCACTTTATGATTACCTTTACTTTTTTTTTTTTTGCTGTTCTTTTGAAGTGTACTAAGTATTGAAACTGCATTTTTAACTGACCCGAGACCAAAGGAACACACTTTAGCCAACGTTTATGCTCCCTGATTAAAGAATTTCGTAGTTTGTAGAATTCAAAAGACTGAACGTTTTCAAGTTTTATAAAGAGAGATTATTGCATTTTCCTGTGGTCTTTATGAGAATGTGGTTTACCTGTGTGAAACAGCTTCACTAAGGAAGAGAATTTCGCTTAATGCTGCCTCAGTCCACAACCTCCTGAGGTTGTTTCTTCTGTTTGGACGGCAGGGTCTTGGGAATGGTGAAGGGGTCATTATTCCTTCTACAGGGCTGTTTTGAGCTAGTGCTCATGTTCCTCAGTTGGCCATCTTAGGATAGAGCCAGCAAGTTAAAACCCCCGTAACTGTATTACTGTTTTTTTTTTCCTCCCAGGTAATATTTTCAGAAGGTGAATCCCTTTGTTGATGAGGTTTTTCAGAAATAGGAGTTTCTAGGGATCAGAAATAGTCTAATTTCAGAAAGCTAATCAAAGATAGAGACCAGATTGCTCAGTCTGTCTCCCATGGTGAATTAGGGACAGCACAAAGCAAGAGCTAAAAAGAACCTATTGAATGCATGGAGTGAATTAAAGGTTCTTGGACTCTGCCGGCTAGACTGAGGGTTCCCTTGTGACTACATAGATTAAAGCTTCATTTTCATTTACCCAATAAATATTACCCTTGGAAAAACTCCCCAAGATATGTGGGAGGTTTTCTGAAGCGTATATGGAAAGTGGTATCATCCCCTAATTGGGCCAGAAGGGGTCCCATCATTGGTAGACAACCCCAAGGCAACTGTTTCTTCACAGTATTTTTTCTTGACCGTGTAAATTGTTATTGGCTTGATGATTGATTAAAAACTTTGCTTTTGGGTTTGTCGACTTGTCGGGAAAAGAGGAGCAACAGAGAGAGAATGAAAAGTTTAGATCCATTGGCCTAAAATATAAGAAGCTCAGAGGAGAAAATAATCATGAGCCAGGGTAACTTTATAGAAAAGATTTCAGTTAGGCATTGAAGCAAAGCATGGTTCTGAAATCAGTGGAAAGTTGCTGGGAAGAATTTTCAAGAGAGAAGAGAGTAGACCTTTTGGATTGGAGCTGGAGAGAGAAGTGGTGCTCACTGAGCATCATCTCCTCTGTGCCATATGCCATGTTCTGTCTTCCATCCTCTAGGGCTATGGCGTAGGTACTGCTCTTCTTGTTTTAAAGAGAAGTGACCACACAGATAAGTAACCTGTTCAGAATCACACAATTGGTAAGCGGTGGAGCTGGAATTCCTGCTCCCTGTGGTCTGCCTCTAAAGGTTGTCCTTCCCCAGGGACAGTGGCAGGTTCAGCTGAAGCAGACCGGTCAGCTTGAATTCTGGCTTAGGAGCTGAGACTTCATCCTATTACTCTGTCTGGCTTTTTAAAGATTTTTGAGAAAGGAAATGATGGGTAAAGCAGCGTTTTTAGAAGATTATTATGACATCTGTATATGGAATGTAACATGCTTATCTCGGAGAAGGCAATGGCACCCCACTCCAGTACTCTTGCCTGGAAAATCCCATGGACGGAGGAGCCTGGAAGGCTACAGTCCATGGGGTCGCTGAGGGTCGGACACGACTGAGTGACTTCCCTTTCACTTTTCACTTTCATGCATTGGAGAAGGAAATGGCAACCCACTCCAGTGTTCTTGCCTGGAGAATCCCAGGGATGGGGGAGCCTGTTGCGCTTCTGTCTATGGCGTCGCACAGAGTCAGACACGACTGAAGTGACTTAACAGCAGCAGTAGTAGCAGCAGCAGCAACATGCTTATCTTAGGTAACCTGCAAGATGTAGTTTTTAATTGGGAGCCTAAAGAGAGTGAGTGTGGTCAGGATATCTCGGGGTGTAAATTCCGCCCCGTTCCCCCTACCCTTCGATGGCTTCGTTCACTGGGTGAGAACCGATTGCATAGACCACAGGGCTGCCAGGGATCAGAGAAGCACTGGATCCGAGCAGGTGAGCGTTGGCATGGAATGTGTATGTAGAGCTCCACGATTGCTGGTTTGTCCTTTATGTTCCCATGTGGTTCACAGTGCTCTGGTGGAAAGGTGTTCCTTTCCTGGCTACCCTGCGGTATAGATCAATGTTGTAATTTGTTTGAGAGCTTAAGTGGCAAAGTTGAACCCCCAAACTAGGGCCTCTGCCCTAAAATGTTGTTTAAGTTGAGATGCCCTTTCCTTTCAACATTCCCTTGCTTCTTAAAAATACCAAAATTTAAAACTTAGCACCAGCAAGGTGAAAATGACTTGAAATTACCTTTTTTATTAATAAGACCACTTAAGAAAAAAATGTAGATTTATTTCACTTTTTTGTTATGGAGGAGCAATAGGTTGCATTTGGGTAGTTACTGCGTAGGAATTTAGAAGGGATCTGAAAGCCAGGATTTTGAGATGTGCAAAGCTCTTTTTACTCTGCCACATTTCCTACCAGTTAATTGTGTTGTTCACTTGTCCAGCTCAGGAGCTTGCAGGGCCTCCACTACCCAAGTTTATAGCCAGGCCCTTTGATTCTCTGCAGATAATGGGCACAGGAAGGGCAACAGTGGGTGGAGCCATTTTGCTAGAATTGTCTCCCACTTGGAATGCAATCTCGATTTCTTACTCTTCCTTGTCAGCCTCTAGGCCTTTCCTCTGAATGTGTCAGCGCTCTGAAGACTTGGTTCTTAGGCCAAGGGAGATCGGGTAACAGGCGATGAGACAGAAAAGGGCAGCTGACAGAAAAACCGCTTGTCAACTGGAGAAGTTTTGTTTTATTAATAAACTCATGTTAGAGTCAACCATGTTTTTTTGTAAAATAAAAAGATGCAAAATGGGCTTCCCTGGTGGCTCAGGGGTGAAGAATCTACCTGCAAATGTAGGAGACATAGGTTCGATCCTTGATCTGGGAAGATCCCACGTGCCACAGAGCAACTAAGCCTGTGCATCACACCTGCTGAGCCTGTGCTCCAGAGCCCGGGAGTCACAGCTACTGAGCGCACTCGCCACAGCTGCTAAAGGCCACACTCACTAGAGCCTGTGTTCCACAAGAGAGGCCCCCACAGTGAGAGGCCCGTGTATTGCAAGTAGAGAGTAGTCCCTGCTCACTGCAACTAGAGGAAAGCCCTCGCAGCAATGAAGACCCAGTACAGCAAAATTTTTTTTAAAAAGTTGCAAAACTAAAATTTCATCTCAGTTCTCCAAATTCATTTTTACCGTTAAGAGCCTCTAACTGGAGAGCTTGCCCTATTGAATGAAGCCTTGGTTTGTGAAATTCTCACCAGCGGCTCTAAATGTGTCAGGATGTGACTCAGTTTGGGTTTGGACCTCCGAGGAATGTGCCCTCTTGAAGTAGGGAATTTAGAGTCCAAAGATATGGGGTAAGGTTCCAGCTTTGCCATTTGTTCAGAAGTGTCTGGAATTCGATGTTTCTCAGCTCAGTTTATCTAGTTCTTCTAGATCAGAGTAATCGCCCAGGATGAACCCGTAGTTCATGCCCTGAACTATGGGTCCTTGGCTCCTCTCCCATTTCGTATCTTGTTATCACTTGAAAGCCATTTTGTTTCATCTGTGGCCTGTGGTTATAGACGAGAAAGGAAAACTATCTAGGATTTTTCTCCAGAGAATGGCAGATCTTTTGGTATGGATTTCTGTGAGAATGCTCTTGAGGTTAGTTTTGAGAGTTGAGGGTCTCAAAAAGAGACTTTGGCAGTGCTCTTGTTTAAATGTCAGAGATGTTTTGGTTGCATTTTTGGCTCATTGCTTACACAGTTGTTAGTGTTTTTATATTTGGTAATTTGGAGAAGGAAATGGCAACCCACTCCAGTGTTCTTGCCTGGAGAATCCCAGGGACAGTGGAGCCTGGTGGGCTGCCGTCTATGGGGTCGCACAGAGTCGGACACGACTGAAGCAACTTAACAGCAGCAGCAAGCATCTATCATTTTTATAATTTATGAAAGGAATGATTTACATTTTCCAAGATAGCTAAAAGCTTAGAAAAAGAGGACTAGAATGTCCTTTTGATACTCAGATGTAATCTCCTAGAATAGTAGAACCATTTGACTATTTGAACCCACTCCAACTCCACCTCCAATTATCCTTAAATCTCCACCTCCAAATATTCTTAAATCTTTCTCAAGAGATTTGCCCTTTCTCAAGAGACTTCACAATCTCTCCAGGAAATGTTTCCTGAGCTTTCCAGACTGATGATCACAGATTCTCTCTTTGTAGTTAGACTGAGCTTTTTTTTTTTTCTCTTAGTGTTTCTTGCTTTCTTTTCTCATGCCTCTTATTGCACAGTTGTTCACAGAGTGGGCATATTGTCTTTCTTGGACCCTAATGTCATCTACCAGAAATGTAGATTGCCCCTTCTGTACCCATCTTTTCATTCCCTTTCTCTGGCTAAACAACCTGAGTTGCTTCCTAGACCTGTGCTTATATGTGTTGTTTTGTGTGTTGTTTTATGCAGCAAGTCAGTATCAGATATGTTGGCAATTAGAGCTTTCAGATTGAAGGATGCTTTTTGGAAATCAAATGTGCTTTTTCCTCCCTTATCAGCATGAGTGGTTGTGGAACATATGTAAACACTGGAGAGGATCTTTAAAAAAAAAGTTTATCACCAAAAGAATTTTAACCAAGTCTTTTAAGGACTTAAAAAGAATCCAGCCTTTGTAAGATTGTAGTAAAAGTAACAGACTAACCCAATTAAGGCCTTTCTAGAAGTGTGAGAATCATTTGTTCAAACCAGAATCTAGGACCCCTGAGTAAATATGATAGAAATAATCTGCTTAACCCTCTATAACAGCATAAGAAAGACAACCTCTTTTAATGGGCCTCTTGTAATAAAGGGCCATAGTGATGAGAGCATACTGAGTCCTGGTTGTCAGTGTTCTGAAAACTGCTGTGAGTGGGCCAGTGTCACTGTTGGTGACTTCCTTTGATATGAATTTGGGATCTTGGGTGTTAATTTGAATCTAGTTTGAAGTTTGAGTATAGAATATTTGTGAATTTTTTATCCCCTCTCCTTGTTCTTTCCTTTCTTGAAGGCTAGATTGGAGTATTTCCTTTTAATGGAAATTAAAAGGAGTATTAAATGGAGTATTTCCTTCCTTTTAATGAAGAAGTCAATGTCTTAGGATATTTTGTCAGACACTAGTCTTCAGGAAGCATTATTCATCTACTCTGGTGTTCAACATTACTGAATATCTGCCATGGACATAGCACATTGGCTAGTGCTTTCAAGCATCTCTCTGTTCTCATTGCTTTTCTTCAGTAAACATGCTTGATACAAGGAGTTTGATGAATTGAGGAGTGGGTAGAGTAAAGAAGTTAGATGGGAAGTAATTTTTGGATAACCCTGGTTGGAGTATTGCTATGGAGATCTGATCTAGATGCTGAGATTACTCCTGATAAAGAGTTTCAACATGTGAGCATATATTTTCTAGTAAGTGAACAGGGTTCAGTCAGTTATTTTTGCTGCTAGTCATGTTAGGTTATGTTTACAGTTGCCGGGAGCTCCACTTAAATGTGGTAGCTCCTGCATTAGAAGGTACCCAATGGGTTAGTGCAAGGATTGCCTGGAGAAGTTTTTCCTAAAAGTCTGGTCTTGGCACTTGAGCCAGGGATGGATGCTAGGTGCTTAGACCCAAGGGGCTTCTACACAACCAGAATGATCCTAACACTGGGATCCAAAGGGAATAGAAGCGCCCCTGAAACTTTGTACCACTATAGGAGGGGGATCAAAGCTTTTTGCTTTCAGTAGATGTTGGAATCTATACACACAGATCTTGGGATGAAGAAAACCAGCTTACAAACGACTATATAGTGCTATATAGGCTTAGGAAGAGGATGGAAAAACAAGATTTAAGGTCAAAGTGTTCATTTGAGTCTTTAATGTCCAATTTATCAGAGATAAACCACTGTGTGGGTTTTGTTTTGCTGTTTTTGTTTTTTTTCCCTCTACATCTGTGTTTTGACAGATCACTGCCTTGAATTAGACTAGGGTTTAGGACCAAAGTGTTTATACAGAAAGTGATAGCAGTCATGGGAGATGGACAGAGGCCACTTTGTATCTTATTTCAGGTGGACCATTTTTAAAACCCCCATAAGCAGCTCAGCAGTCCAAATTAGTTAGCAGTAGCTTTGCTGAAAGGTATTGGTAAAATAACATCTAGCAGCCTTTTGTCTGTTCCAGGTTTAGATATGAGTGAGAAAGCCAATTTGGGAGCAATTTCGTGTGCTCCGCTCTGCCCACATTCAAGTCGCCCACGTGGTTCCCATATCCTTGTCACTGGTACTGGTCCCTGGGGGGCCAGGGGCAGATCTCAGGATCTGAGGCTCAGACGTGGCTGAAACCACATCAACAGCTGGTCTTGATGGGTCAGCCTTATTTTCTGTGGTTATCATCAGGGCTGAGGGTGTGGGGAGGAAGGTGGGTGGGACAGGGAAGACAAACAGAAGGGCATGTAGTTCCTTGGAAACTAAGCAAAGCAATAACCTCTTAGGACTTCTTTTCCCTCTCATTGACTTGTACTTTTGTTCTGTTGGAAACTCTTGTCACTTGAGGTCATTCTGTAAATACTCATTGTACTAGCTGAAAGCACTTGTGCCGCCTACACGGTGGTGGGAGGAGCCCTCCTAGATGGTTCTCTGGATGTGTGTTTGGTCCATTTTCTTTCCCTCTTTTTCACCTAAGTTTTGATGCCTTTTTTTTTTTTTTTGATTTGTTTTGTTTTTAAGAAATAAAATTTGGCTTCAATGTCCAGGTTTGTTTTTTTTTGGCTTATGGAGACTAGGGGCTGGGGGCCAGAGTGTGACATGTTGCTGGATAGGAGAGGCTTTTACACCGAGACAGATCTCCAGGAAAGAAGAGACAGAAAAGTTTCCACATAGAGTGCAAGGATTGGATGTCAGAAGGGAAGATGGCCTGGCAGGTGCTTTGGCCATCGTGACTGTTGCAGCTAAGGTGGGCCTGATGGTTGGATGATGGAGTAGTTCTAAAGATATCATGTAATCCACATCATTCCTTGAAGATTTTTTTTTTCCTTAAGAGAAAGTATAGTTCTTTGACTTTAAAATTTTTAGTTTATGTGATGTGTCCACAAGTAAGTTTCCAACACCCTGCTGGTATGTGTCTGACTCTATGCCAGGCATGGTAGTGGGTATACGAGTATGTGGGAAAAAAAAGAAACCAAACCAGTCCTGAACTTAGAACGTATAACTGTTGCCTGAAGATCTCTATAAAGTATTGAATTATCAAGCTTTAAATTGTGAGTCACAAACAGGAGGTTTTGTGGCCCTGGATGAGGCTTAGGACATGCAGGTTTATGGAAAACCCTCGGGTTGAAAGGAGGACTTAGGAGATGTTGGAGAGCCCCAAGGGTCACTCCAGCCCCCTTTTCTTCTTTATCTGCCCTTTGCCCAGAGGATCCCATGGCTTTAAAGCACTGGCGTTCATAGAATGTTTACTTTGTGCCAGACTCTGTTCCAAGGGCTTTATACGCATGAGTGTAGTCTTCAGATAGCTTTGTGATGTAGGTACTGTCATCCTCACTTAAAGGTGTGGAAACTGAGGTCAGAGAGATGAGCTTCCTCGAGATCACACAGTTTAAAACTGAAGAGTCAAGATGTGAGCTTAGTTGGAGGCTGGATGCCAAGCCCTTGACCGGTTCTGTTTAACCTTCTAATTGGTCCTGAACTCCTCTACCCCATCCCTTCTCACATAGCAACCAAGCTATTATGTTTGTGCCCTACTTCAGCCTTCATAGGGAATCGTGCCCATTACAGGATTCACGCTTACTACCAAGTCCTTACGTGCTCTAGCCCCCAGCCCTCCCACCTACCCTGTGTCTTCTGTCTCAGAGCCTTTGCCCTACAGCTGAGGTGCTCTTCTTGAATACTGCGTTTGTACTCTCACTTCGTTCAGGTGATAGCTCAAACGCGCCACCTCTGGGAGATGTTCCCTGACCATCAGAAGGAAGCTAATGTTAGTCAGTCTTTAATCTGTACTTTGTTTTTATCCCTAAAATTGCATTACGTATTTGTGTGTTTTTCCTGTCTGCTTTTACAAAAATAAACAAGTGCCATGAGGTTAGGGAGTTGGTCCATCTGTTTACTGGTATCTTTACTTTTCAAAACAGGACATGGAAAGTTTTCTATAAATATTTGTTAAATGAATAAATGGTGTCATATGCATTTGATGTGCATGTTTAACATAACTTTACTTGGATAAAAACTGAAGCAGAAAGGGGTATGTATACAGGTGATATACACAGGTCTGGGTCTTACTTGGGAAACCTGGCGTGCTGCAGTCCATAGGGTCACAAAGGGTTGGACACGACTGAGTGACTAAACTGACTGGGTCTTACTTGGCTTTATATTTATTGCCAAAGATTTGCCGTAATATCTGGCCAAAAAAATGCTCAGAAAATCTTAGCTGAATGAATGCACTGTTTGATTTGAATTCCAGACAGGAGTTCAGCGAAGGGAGAGAATAGTGTGGTCTGGAGTGCTTTAGGACTTACAGACTTTTGAAGAAGAGATGGATTTGGTTGGTCATATAGGAATCATAGAGTAATTTTTCTTAAACCAGGAGGATTGTTAAGATGATCTGGTTCAATCTTTCTGTTTATAATAGAGAAACCGAGCCTACAGAGGCAAAGGACATGTCCAGAGGTACACAGCTAGTGTATGCCAAAAATGTCTGGAATCCAGATAGTTTGATTGTTAGGTCAATTCTCTTTCCTCTACAAAGTGATTTTGGCTTGTGTGGGATAGAAATTAGGATGGAAATTAGGCCTAATTGAATCAACAGTTTTGTACAAGAGATCCATGGGAGATATGATGAGCTGAATAAGGTGAAGACCAGATCCTGGAGGATCTTGAACGTTATCTTGAAGACTTTAAATTCAGAATGACAGGGAAGCATACGAAGTGCTTTAAGTCTTGTTCTGTCTTTTCTCTCCAATGAAGGTGATGTAGGTATGTAGATATGGAGAATAGATTGGAGTTGAGGAAGGAAGTGGAACCTTGAGGAGTTTGGAGGCCCTTGTAACGTTCAGGTGTTAGTGCAGTTAGGGGCCTAGTTGCATTTTGGTTTGCTTTTAGAAATTTGTAGGGGGTTTTGAAGATGACACTCAATTCTTTGGTAAGATGCGTGTACCCAGAACTCTTAGAGAGAGCATGGGAGTGAAAAGCCTGGAGAGCTGACCTTTTACCTTGATTCTGGATATGGTTGGAAATGACGTTTTAGGATCTAAGTGATGATTCCTCTTCAGGCAGCCAAGCCTGGAAAGTAGAGGTAGAAGATAACACTATACTAGTGTGAAAATAGTGATGGAGGGAGGGGGAAGGGCAGAAGGAGCAAGATGGACAGTGAATGGGATCAGCTTCCAAGGAGGGCCTGGACACCTCTGTTGGAGGAGCTGTGTTGTGGCTAGGGAGTCAGGCCTCCAGGGACCGCAGCCTCACACTGTCGTTTTAGGACTCAAGAGGCCAGTGGAAGTAAGATCTGCCTGCTGGACCCACAAATGCTTTGGGTGAATGGGTTGTCCTAAAGCCCGGGCCCATACATGTATCCACATAGATTTTCCGCCAGGGCTGATGAGAATAGATTGATACAGTCCTTACCAGGCCAGTGAATTGGCACAGAGTATATACTTTAAAAGTTTTTTCCATCCTCAGGAATCTTTTTCCATCTTTAAGGAAAAACTTTAAAAGTCAGCAAGAAAGTGAGAACACAGACCTTCAGATGATATCTCATATTGGAGCTGAGAGTTTGGGTTGCAGAAAAAAATCTGGTCCTAAAGTATTCAACAATTACTTACTGAGTAGGACCTGTTAAATACCAGATGCTATGCTAAGTGTTGGAGCTTTAATCTTTTGATCATATTGCATCAAATGTGGTTGATACAGAATATTAACATTTGGTTCTATTTTACATTAAGTTCTTTAAGCCCCATGGGAACTCTCCAGGCAAGAATACTGGAGTGGGTTGCCATGCCCACCTCCAGGGGATCTTCCCAGCCCAGGGATCAAACCCAGTTCTCCTGCATTGCAGGTGGATTCTTTGCCGTCTGAGCCTCCAGGGAAGCCCCAAAAGTTATGTAGCTGGCTTGGTCCATAAGCCCTCAGTTAGTTCAGACTACTCACTTAAGCTTGCATTCACTTGTTCAATGTGTACTGTGTAATAGGCAATATACTGAATGCTGAGGCAGTTTTGAAGAAAAATAAGAATGGGTAAGGATCCTCAGCTGGTTGACTGGAATTTGTTGGGTAGATCTGGCAGCTCAGTTTGCTGGGATTGCTGGCCAGGAGGAGAGTGCTCTCAGCAGCAGCGTACCCCTTCACTTGTTCTGCCCCCACTGGGCCCTCCCCTCTCTCCCTGACCTCTGTTCCTGGCCTGACTTTAAATTTAAGAGAAATGAAAATTAGCTTCTTTGCATGAAGTGTGGGAAGTTCCACTGGGGCAGCACTTCCTGATGAAACCCTCTGAGTTTGAAGTCTTTCCAGAAGAATTTCTCCTGCTTGTGTTAAGCCCAGAGAAGAGCGTTCTCCACGGGGGCTTTTTGCCTTCCTCTGAAAGTTCCTTTGCCTGCAGTGTGGACACAGGGCACATGGAGTGTGTTGTTTCTCAGGCTCTTTACTTCTGCCTGCTTCCATGGCTCTTTGGGGATGTGTTTTCTGAGAACGAATGACAAAAATGAGAGGGAGGCAATCATGCTAATTTTTCCCATCGTTTGGAAAAAGCAGCTGCTCAGAACAAAAGAAGACAGATGTAGAGGAGGAGTGTTTTTTTGTTTTTTAAGAGGAGTGTTTTATGGAGCCCTTGGATTGCTATCCGGAGTGAGGTTGTTTTCCCCTCTTTTTCTTGGCATCTGGAGCCAGCTTGTGTACTATATGAGGTTTGCTCTGCTTTCTTCATGTCTGTGGACTTCTTTAATAGAAAACTACAAAATATGAAATTACCTTCAACTTTAAATTGGTTCTTTAAAAAATGTAATGTGTGCATTGTAGTACACTGTAAAAAATTAAGTTTCACTTTCCCAACACCCAGAGATCACCACTATTAATATTTTTGTGCACGCTCTTCTAGATCTTTCTCTATGCATATCTATGTACATGTTTGTATTCTTTGCTTTTTACCAAAGCAAGATCATACTAGACATACTATAATTCATTGTTTTATTTTTTTTATTATCTCCACTTTTCATGTTCTGTGGATTTGTATTTTAACTAATACCCAGTCCATGGTTCAGATCCCCCTGTTGACCCCCAAGTATCCTATCATTTTTTTCCATACTGACATTGAACCTGTAACCTCACACTGTATCTGGTTGTTATGGCCTTTAAGCTTCTTTGACTCTAACCGAGTCAGTCCTTTTGTATATTATCTTGTTGAAGAATTATCCTTAATAGGTTCCTGACTCTGACTTGCCTTGTCGCCAAGAGGCTTGCAAATATCTTGTTTAATTCTTGTGACAACACTAAGAAGCATGTTTTATTATTGCTTGTTTTTGTATACTCTCTTCCTGTGAGATCTCAGCTATTCCTCAGGGATTCGACTATTTCCTTTCCATCAGAGACTATATCACCTATATCTCAGTAGTCACCTTAAGAGCCTGAACTCTTGAGCCAAATGGTCTGGGTTCATATCCTTTTTCTACTGCTTATTGTATCTGGTCTTGGACAAGTCATTTACTTCTTCGTGCCTCAGTTTCCTCATCTGTAAAATGGGGTACTAATAGTGCTTACCTCATAAGGTTTTTGTGAAGTTAGATGAGTTAATATATGTAAAGTATTCAGAACTACCTGACATATATGACATATAGTTAGTGTATATAGTTATTGCTTTTGGACAGCTGGGTGACCCACAAGCACCTCAGACTTTATGTTTTGAGAAATGGAGTATTTCCTGCCCTATCGGTAAACAAGGATGTCACAATCATCAGTGATTGCAACCCTCCAAAGTGAGCTGGTAAGCCCTGAGGGCACTCAGGAAGGAGATGAATGCCTGAGAGTTAGCAGCCATCCTCTATGGTGAGCCCGAGGTGAAAAACACAGGATTCTGGCCCAGGATAGCTGAAATGCATATGAAAGGAATGATTTCAGTGAGCCCAGACTCTTGCGTCCTCCCATACAAAGAAAAGTGCTGAATTCCTTAATTTGGGATTTCTGGTTTTCTTTAAGTAACAATAATCTTTTGATGTTCAGACTATCTTCACTGTGTTGCAAAACTTCGGTCTACCCTAGCTCCCCCTTCACCTCCTCAGAAGAGTTCTGTCAGGGTTACTTGAAATGCTGTCTCCCTGTCTCGAAAGTCCTAAAAATTCCCACTGAATAAAACTGTTACTCTCAACTTTAAGGTTGTGACTGTTATTTAAGCTGACATTTCAATACTTATCTCCTGAAAGCTGCGCTTTGTTCTGTTTTCACCGGCTCCTTCACAGAGTTGTCTCTGATTTCTCCTGTCTCAATAATCACACTCATAAAGTCTTGTCAGTCCATTTCCCAAAAGTCCTCCTTGCTCTCTTGCTGCCTCCTATCCATTTAAAGTCTTGATCATCTTTTTCCTGGAATACAGTTTTACTGTTTCAGAATGCCTGCCCCTGGATGTTCTTCAGTCAATCTCCCAAGCTGCTCCCAGAGTGAGCTTTCTGAAATACAGGTCAATTACCATACTTACTTGCTAAAAACGCTTCCTTTTTCATGAGAAATAACATCAGTAAAGTGCACAATGAATTTTAAGCCAGCTTTTTCACTCTCCTCTCTTCTCCTCATCAAGAGGCCATTAGGGTGGTATCCTTTGTATATCTGAGGTTGTTGATATTTCTCCTGGCAGTCTTGATTCCAGCTTGTGATTCATCCAGCCCAGCATTTCACATGATGTACTCTGCATAAATGTTAAATTAACAGGGTGACATGGCTTGCTTCTTGGAAGTAAAGCTATGACAAACCTAGATAGTGTACTAAAAAGTGGGGATGTCACTTTGCCGACAGAGGTCTTTATAGTCAAGTTATGGTTTTTCCAGTCTTGTACAGATTGGACCATAAAGAAGGCTGAGAGCTGAAGAATTGATGCTTTCAAATTGTGGTGCTGGAGAAGACTCTTGAGAATCGTTGGACAGCAAGGAGGTTAAACCAGTCAATCCTAAAGGAAATCATTTGGAAGGAATATTCATTGGAAGGACTTATGCTGAAGCTGAAGCTGCATTAATTTGGCCACCTGATGTGAAGAGCAGACTCACTGGAAAGGCCTTGATGCTGGGAAAGATTGAAGGCAAAAGGAGAAGAGGGTGGCAGAGAAGACATGGTTAGGTAGCATTACTGACTCAATGGACATGAATTTGAGCAAACTCAAGGAGATAGTCAAGGACAGACATTCTGTAGTTCATGGGGTCGCAAAGAGTCAGACACAACTTAGCCAACAACAACAACAAAAAGTGCACAAATGTTAAGTGTGTAGCTTAATGACCTGTAACATTTGTGTTTGCCCAAGTAACTGCTACTCAGATCAAGAACATTTTCAGGGAAGGTTGCTTTTTGTGTCTTCCCAGGGAGTGTCTGCATCTTTAGCCCTAACCATTCTTCTGTGACCATTTAAAAAAAAATCTTTTCTTAATCTTCATGTTTAAGTGCATCACAAATGTTCTTTATTGAATCTTCTTTGACAGGATAATTCCAAACTCATTTAATGTGACATTAAAACATCTTTGTCATCTGGTTTTACTTCAGGTCCTCCACAATGGCTTCCCCTTCCTGCCATGCTGAAATGGCCTGTGGTTTGCCACCACAGGCTTTTGTTGCCTTTCATTTTTGCACTTGATATTCTCCTGGTCTTCTGACTTAATTCCCTGGCAAATTCAGTTCTTACAAATGTAGATATCCTTATTTACATTTTCCTAGGGTAGTAAAATGAGGCCCACCCAGGGTCTATTCCTCATACAAGTTTTGTATCTTAGTAGCAATGGGCAGTGGAGAAGGCAGTGGCACCCCACTCCGGTACTCTTGCCTGGAAAATCCCATGGATGGAAGAGCCTGGTAGGCTGCAGTCCGTGGGGACGCTAAGAGTTGGACACAACTGAGCGCCTTCATTTTCACTTTTCACTTTCATGCATTGGAGAAGGAAATGGCAACCTACTCCAGTGTTCTTGCCTGGAGAATCCCAGGGACTGGGAAGCCTGGTGGGCTGCCGTCTATGGGGTCGCACAGAGTCTGACACGACTGAAGTGACTTAGCAGTAGCAGCAGCAGCAATGGGCAGATTGAGATTAGTGCTGGGGTCCAAGGGTTCTTTTCCCCTCTTGAGAGGAAGTTCATTCACCTTGGTTGAAGCCTTCAGCTTGTCACTTGAAAGGGTGACTCCAATTTTGGAATTAAAATTTGAGATCCCTGGGCCAATAAACATTTTTTTTCTTCTGGTTTGTGATTTGTTTATATGAAAAGCTTTTACAGATTTTTGCAAATTAAGTCAAACAACACATTTACAGAATAACCCTTGTTATAAAGAATTCAACTGTGTAAAATTCTATGGTCCTGGAAAAAATAGCGTGTAAGGTCACTCTTCTGGCACATCTGGTACTGGGAATTCTTTTGCTTTCATGATGACAGGGCTTCTATTAATAGGGATCAAAATAGTACTATGAAATGAAACTGTATGTGGTCTTAAAAAAATTGATTACAGTTTTTTGTTGCTTGTTTGGGGCATTTGTTCAGCAAAGTGCTGTACTAGAGACCTGATTCAGTTTTTGCCTAGAGCAGATTGAACAACTCCAAAAGGGTTGATTCGACCCTCTACAGAAACACGAGGCCTTGAGATGAGCGGTTTTTCCACATTTTAATATTTTCCAGGATGACACTGAATGCCTTGCCCTTAGAGAACCCTGAGCCAGCTAATAATTCTTCTAGGCTCTTGAGAAGGAGAAGTGGGAGATTTATACTATTAAATAGGTGCCCAGACCTTTCCAAAAGAGCCTGGAAAGGAATTATGGAAGAGATGGAATGTAACTAGCAAGGCAAGATAGGGAAAGCCTCATGACTTTTGAGTTCTTGTGGGAAAAGATTGGACTTGTCTTCATTATTTCCAATTCTCTGTTTTCAAAAAACTCTCTGAAAAGCCTTGCTCTCAGGGGATATTAGGAGGGAATGCTTCAAGGAAGAACTGAGTCAGTGCGAAGACCTACTCTGTGCCAGTCACTATTTGATACGTTCATAAATTCTGCTAATTGTCACAAAGACAAGGAAATGATGATGCAGAGAAATTAAGGAACTTTCCCAGGGTCCCGAATTTGAACCCAGGTTCATTAGATTCCAAAGCCCTTTCCACTACACTGTGATGCTTCTTTGTGCCGAAATCATGAAAAATGAGCGATCTTCTGGACTGAATTAGGGAACTCATGGTATCCAGCTAACTGTTCTGAAAAACTCTGAGTGTGTTTTATTTGGAGGTGTCTGGGGAGAGGAGTAATGCTGGTGAGGAGAGATGTATTGAAGGGGAAGATACGAGGAGTTCTTCAGACTGTCCTTGTTTCATGTGGTGGGATCTTGGGCCGTGCTGTGTGGCGTCTTGTTCTTGGTGGTTGGAAAGAAATGGCTGCTGAATTAATTTGCAACCAGTTATCTTTGTGGAGGAAAATGAGGAAAGACTAGCATACTATAGCTTATTGAACTTCATAAAACATGTTTTTGTTTTGTTTTCATGAGGCCAGCATAGGATTCCTAGATTTTAAGATTTTTCCCCAGGAAAGAAGGCCAAAAATAAACAAAGCCCTAAGTCTATCATCATCATGTATATAAGAAGGGACATGTGAAATTTATTTTTTTAATAAATTAAAAAAAAAACAAAATAGGATAATAGAACAGCTCTTTGTAAGAAAGCACCTTATAATAGTTTGTTAGATTTAAACTATTTTGAGGGCTTTCCAGGTGGCGCTGGTGGT
Organism: Aepyceros melampus; assembly: GCA_006408695.1. Lineage (NCBI taxonomy): Eukaryota > Metazoa > Chordata > Mammalia > Artiodactyla > Bovidae > Aepyceros > Aepyceros melampus. The sequence goes on along the minus strand of SJXQ01001556.1, from coordinate 668,513 downwards.
AAAGAACCCGTCTGCCGTTGCCGGAGACTAAAGGAGACTTGATATGATCCCTGGGTCAGGAAGATCCCATGGAGAAGAGCATGGCAACCCACTCCAGTATTCTTGCCTGGAGAATTCCATGCACAGAGGAGCCTGGCAGGCTACAGTCCATAGGGTCGCACAGAGTCAGACACAACTGAAGCAACTTAGCACCTACACAGACTATTTTGAATCAAAGAATGACGGCATAAACTTTATTGATATGTTTGTCAGCTTGGAAAGTTTTATTTGATAGCAACCTCAAGAGAAGCTTGATGGTCCAGCTTGTTTCACACTTTATCACAGTTACAGTGATAGTGCATTTCAACAGGCTTGTTGATGAAAATAGCACCAACTGTCAATGGAATATTGAATATGGAATATTCTGGTGAATGGAGTGAAGGGGTAAGTCGTTAGGCTTTTAATCCTGTGGCCAGGCCAAGGAGAAGCAGAAATCATAGCTCTGGTGTCTGACTGGCGAGGGCTCCCGGAAGAGCGCTGCCAGCACCTGTCTGCCATGGCTCACGTCCCAGGTAAGGGACAGGGTTGCACAGGAGCCTTGCTGCCCACTGTGGATCAGGTATGAATTTGAGAGAGTTGCTGAACGCGGTAAAGACTTGCATTGTGGTCTGGGCCAGTATTGAAGAGAACCACTCCTCTAAAGGAATAATCCTGTTTGGTTCTCCAAAATAATCTAAAGGCAGAGACACAGACAAAGGCCCATTGTTTTCTCTCGGGCAGCTGTTTATTGCATTGGTGCTAAGGAAGAGATGGGGAGCCCGCCGGCCTGCGGCCTAGGTGCTCAGACTTGGAAGTGGTTCTGCTGTTCCCTCTGGTTATTTTCTCCTTACTGTCGTCTCCTATGGGAACTTTGGGCAGACTGCATTTTTCCTTCAAGCAGTTAAGTCTTAGCTATACCTTCTGCTTGGTCCCTGTGCCCTGGGGGTTGGGGGGGTGGGGTGGGTGGTTTGTGAACTCTCTGAGTGCCTGGGAACTCAGAGGAAAAAAGCCTGAGCACAGCCTGGGAATTCCCCAGTGCCCCTAGGCTGCCTCTCTTGTCCGAGGGAAAACCTACCTTCTGCATTTCCAGGGCCGTGCTGGGGAAGTGTGTGTTTTGGCCTCTCTGGAGAAGGGCACGTTAGCTTCCCTTGGCCTGTTTACATTAGTTTGGTCCTTTCTGCCTTTGATTTCACATGAAGCCTTGGGTGGGGGATTTCCCTGCTTCCGTGGAGCTCGCTCCTTCCTTCTGTCTGCCTTCTCAATTTTTCCACCTGGGGAAGAGCTGCCCTTGACTTAACTCCTTGTTTCATAGACTTTGCCTAATGAGTGAATCAGTTCATAATCAGGAAGCAATTCCTCTGACTCCTAAAATTCTCTTGCTGTATTCTGTGACAATCAGACCTTTTCTCATTTGCCCATCACTGCCCTTGTTGTCAGTACTGTCCTCTAAGAAAGTGAGTAATGGTCTTTAATACCCAGAGGCTCGGCTGCTTACTGGAGCTTGCTGAGCTAAAATGTTGATGCAGTATTTCTTACTTCTTTGGAATGTGTGTCTTGGCTGCTCAAATAGAATGTAAACCTGTTAAGGTTAGGAGCTCCAGGTTCTTTCTCTTTCTTCCAGCAGGGCGGGTAACCACCAGTGGCTAAATTTGCTGGTGAGATTACTTCATCCTTGCTCCAGTGTCATCCTGCCTACTGAGCATGCTGGCACAGCGTCTCTGAGGTGGACCTCACTCTCTGCTAACATAGTGGCTCACGGGACTTCCCTGGCGGTCCAGTGGTTAAGACTCATGCAGCCACTGCAGGGGGCATAGGTTCAATCCCTGGGCCCCTGGCTGGAGAATTCCACATGCCTCACAGTGTAACCAAAATAATAAAATAATAAAAAATAGGGTGATGGCTCATAGAAAGAGCCCAACACTGTTAGTTAGTCGTGTTTGACTCTTTGCGACCCCGTGGACTGTAGCCCGCCAGGCTCCTGTCCATGGAGTTCTCCAGGCAAGAATACTGGAGTGGGTTGACATTCCCTTCTCCAAGGGATCTTCCCAACTGAGACTGAAAGCAGCCCTCCTGTATTGCAGGTGGATTCTTTACTAACTGAGCCACCTGGGAAGCCCCTGGCTCACAGAAGTGCTAGAGAAAACCTTTTTGCCCCAGGGGCAGTGGTAGAAAGCCTGAGTCAGGCCTCTTTATTCTTTTATGGAAGCTTCCTTTTTCTTTTTGCTCATTTGACACAGTCGAGAGATCCTATCTGCCCTTTAAAGCCTTTTCTTTGTTAGAGGTTCCTGGAAAGCTCACGTGACATTTCCTTGGGTAAAAAAGTTCCCATTCCATAGCTTTCACACTCTTTGGAGAATTTCTCTTTTGGATCAGGTGGATTTCTTTTCTTTCTTTCTTTCTTTTTTTTAAACCAGTGGCCCTAGTTCTGTACAGCGACTTCTTCAGTTTCTCCAGCCTTCCTTCAGCTGCTTGATCTTGGAAGAACCTTGCATATGTCCCTTGACCTCCCTTCCGTGATAGGAGCATCACCTACCTGTCTGTCCTCCCCTTGAGTTCTGAGGTGCCCCCATGTCATTCCTCGAGATTCCTGTCTTTTTGACTTGATATTGTGATACATTTTCTTTTGACTTCCTTGCGGTCAGTTCTTAGATGACAGTCTATTTACATTCCCATTTAGAACTCTACTTTTAAATCTCAACATTAAAGAAAAATAATCCGATTCCTTTGCTCCTAGCTTGTCCTCCGCTTAAGACTGCATTTCCCCTCCTTTGTCACCCATTTGCTGGCCGTTGCAGTGGTTTTCTCCAGCTTCCCTGTCTTCTGTGCCTACCTCTTGCCCACAGTCTTCCCCTCCGGCACAGATCACAGAGGAAATATTTAGTTAGTCTCTGCCAAACATCTGGCTGTGTTGTTCTGCTTAAGAAGACATGCAGATAAACTGTTTTGATTCTTGGTCTTGGTGCTCGGGGGCAGATGTTCCTCCTATAACGGAGGTATTGTGGTCAGTTGGAAAGAGTGCTGGACTAGAGTTTGGAGAATTGGATTCTAATCTCTGCTGTGCTACTAATTTGCGGTACAGAGTTGCGCAAGCCACATTTCTGTGTCTGAATTTTCTTTTGTCAAAAAGGACTTTATGATGAAGAAGACACAGAAATCTATGGCGATTGGGACCCAGAGAGTCATCCCAGGGGAGCTGGTAGAGTAGACAGGCTAGAGGCAGAGAACCATGACTGTGACTGTCGTTAGTGGAACCAAGAGGAAACTCACGTCCCCACACACATAAAATTAATATGTCTGGTTACTTTGAAAAAGTATAAACTGTGCTAAAGAAGCGGTGGAAATTCCGTGACAAGGCTGACTTCAAGAGGCGACTGTCTTGGCCACTGCTGGGCCTGTTCTAGGTGCACACCTGTTTGCTGTCAACCTTGGGACGTGGGAGGCTTGGCCTTTGGCGAGTTCCATTCCAGAATTCTGCCTCCCACCTTCCACCTCCTTCATAAACCCAGACATATTTGAAACTCAGCCCAGATCTTCACCTGGCTTTGATTTCCCCATCATGTGGAGAATGGGCCTTGGAAGTTGTAGTTTCCAGAAACCTGAAATGTTTGCTAACATGTCCAACTTGTGCATTTGTTGATCACTCCTTCTGTGCATGGCTGCGTTCCAGGTCTTGTGCCCTGAAGGTTTGGTTCCAGCGAGGAAAGCGGGGGATATTTGGGGAATCCTATCACCAGGAACTGGGAAATAAAAGTAGACTAAAGAACTGAGAGATACCCCCTTAGCGTCGTGAGAGACAGGTCTTTGAAGAAGAACAAAGTGGTTTAACATCTGCCTGTGTAAAGCATAGCCCTCGCACACATACTCAGATAGGCAGGACTACATTTCTTCCTGATCGCTCCCTTCTGAAATGATTCTGGGGGCTACTCAGGTCTTGCCTTGTTTATACTTTTCTTCCTCGTTAAAAATTTGCGTTGGTTTCCTCTAACGTGGATTTGGAAGGCAGTCTCCAAAGTCTTTTGCTGCCCTGTGATCCTTTGTCAGGCATAGTCAGCAGAAAAGAAACTTTGGTGAAAGAGTGCAGAGGGATACCTGTCCCTGCAGGGTTAGGGATGAGGACCCGTACTCACTGTCACCACACCCAACTTCTGGAGGGTCTCCTGCTGCTGAAAACTGCTACAGAAAGTAATGGAACCGAGACTGGTTCTGGGGAGAAGAGTTTCATAATTGACTGCATCCTTTCAACTGGGCCTTCTTTGTTCTTCTGCAATCCTTTAATTTATCTTAAGTCTCTGTGACATACACCACAGTGCTTTTCTTCCTTCCTCCTCCACTTCCTTCTTTCTCTCTCTCTTTTATTTTGTACTCTGTAAGCTCTGACTGCATCCTCACCCTCCATCAGCAGTGAGCATGCCTTCTACTTTACTGGGACTCTTAGAGCTAGGTGACATGAGCCTCTGAGATAGTTCCTTTTCTTTTAAGAGCTATTGCTGCTGCTAAGTCGCTTCAGTCATGTCCGACTCTGTGCGACCCCATAGACGGCCACCCACCAGGCTTCCCTGTCCCTGGGATTCTCCAGGCAAGAACACTGGAGTGGGTTGCCATTTCCTTCTCCAATGCATGAAAGTGAAAAGTGAAAGTGAAGTCGCTCAGTCGTGTCCGACTCTTAGCGACCCCATGGACTGCAGCCTACCAGGCTCCTCCATCCATGGGATTTTCCAGGCAAAGGTACTGGAGTGGGGTGCCATTGCCTTCCGTTCAAGAGCTAGGTACCGCAATTCATCCTGCTCTAAGAGAACAGGCATAAGTATTTCCTGTCGGTGATATGGATGTGTTTCTTATGGATGCCAGTGGGTGAAAGGATGGTTTGATTAGGGACTCAATAAGAGTTGTGAGCCCATGTCTGGCTATTTGATACTTTCCCCCATCCCACTTGTTCTATTTATTTTTCTAAAGTAAGTGTTTATTTTAAAAAAAGTAAATGTCAAATGTTTATTGATTTCTTTTTTTTAGTTACGAAAGTATAACACATTTACAGGAAACTTGAAAGATACGGGACAAAGTTACATGTAGTTTCACTATGTATTATAATTATTTTTTTAAGTAGATCAATTAAGATTTTTAGCACTATGAATCAATTCAACATAATTAAGATTTATACAATTTTCACAACAGCAGGATACAAATTCTATTCAAGTTCTCATAGACTATAAATCCCTAGACACTGGAACATATCCAAGGACATAAAACAAGGTGCCAAAATTTCATGCTTTAGGGCTTCCCAGGTGGCTCAGTGGTAAAAGAATCTACCTGCCAGCACAAGAGACTCACTCAGGTTTGATCCCTGAGTCAGGAAGATCCCTGAAGTAGTAAATGGCAACCCACTCCAATAATCTTGCCTGGAAAATTCCATGGACAGAGGAGCCTGGTGGGGTCCAGTCTGTGGGGTCACAAAGAGTTGGACACGCCTGAGCATGCACACAAAGGCATTGAAATCATACAGAGTTTGTTCTCCTATCACTGCCATCCCACTTGTTCGTAAACCAAGTTGTTTAGGAAGATGACCCAACTGGGAGCGGTTACATAATGCCTGACGTGTTCTCGCTCACACTCCAGCCCTGGATAGTAACGATTGCTCTACGTAGCATCTGTGTCTCTCATGAGTCTTCCCCCAGGTAGGTGTCTATCAAATCCTGCTCACATCCCCTTTAATCTTCTTCTTCCGTTCTCATTCTTTTCTACCCACTTTTCTTAGATATCTCAAGAAATACCCACCTTGTCCCCATCCCTCTTTTGATTGTGGTGTGAAAGCTAGCCCCAGGCATAGCTGATGAGCGTGACACCATGAATACTTCACTCATTTGGGAGTGAAATGAGGTGATGGGAAGAATCAGTGCTATCTGTCTTTTCCTTGTTGAGTACCTTTTGAAATCCTTAAAAATACCTATCTTTGAACCAAGGACCACATTTGGAATATGTAAAAATTCTTTAATTTTACTTGTCTTATGTTTTGTTTTATTGCAAGTATTTGTTTACCCTGGTAATTTTTTTGGGTGTCTTTATAGAAACAGTATTTTAGCCAGGTTGTTCAATAATGAGCCTATTTGAACATACAGCTACCATATTTAGTATTGTTTCTTCAGGAAAACGTCTTCAACTTATAAAGGTGACTGCCTGACAGAGGAGTGTTCAGTGCAAAAACAGTCTCACCTTGTGGCCCCTAGTGGTGATGTTGCTATAGAAGGCACCGACTTCATTCCTGTCATATGGAGAGGAAGAGGAATGCTTCCAGAGGATGGCTGGAGCTCGATCGGGAAAGCTGGGTCTTTCCTTTTGTCTGAGTCTCTGAGTGGAGATGCTGGAGTGTGCCATGTCTGATTAAGCTCCTCTCTCCCCTTCTCTCCCTCTCCCCTCCGCCCCGCCCCCGCCCCACTCTGTGTAACTTCAGGAAATACTTTAGCTTAAAGCCTGGAGACATCCCCCACTTTGAAAGTCATGATCCAATTATGGCAGGACCTCATTCTTTAAGCATGTTGTGTAGTGGAGTTAATTGAATTATCTCCTCCTATTTTTGAGTAGGAAATAATACATTCTTGTTGTGATGCTGTGTCAGGTCCTGGAAAGCTGCTAGTTTGAAGCCATGTCTATTTCCAGTGGGAGTAGTCTGCTGCCAATTTATGAAAACTGATGAGGTCTCTGTGCTCCGTGTGTAAACCATAGCATCTTTTTGTGGAATGAACGATTCAGGAAAAATGGAACAATTTTTTTGAATAAAATTCCAAGCTGTACTAGGTTCCAAGTGCCTGAGAATTTCCTGTTAGAGTAGGAAAGTTTATCCATATGGTTTTGCCTGGGGATAGTATGTGGCCTGTAGTTCTGAAGAAGTACGTCCATAGTGGATTATCTCTTTGTCTTTCTTTCCATGGTGCCCAGAGATGGTCTGAGCTCATCTTTGGTCTCGTCTCTTTGCAAAAAAGTAGTGTGTATTTTATCAAGGTATGAGAGTAAATCCTATGGCCACAGGGCAGGGTGAAACTAATGGTTTGTGTAAGGGGCATACCTTTCACCTTTGTCTCTCTGGTACCAAGCTGTAAGTCACTGAACTAACTAGCTCCAGACGCTTATTGTGCAGTTTTGAGGTGAGGACGGGCAAGAGCCCAGAGGCTGGGAGGCAGACATGTGGCTGCCAGAGTGGTGACGTCAGCTGGTGTACTGGTGCTGAGGAGGAAGGGGGGATTGCAGGTACTCAGCCTGCTTCCTACATGTGGGGGTGTCTGTAGCCACCCCCAGGCCTACTGGCAGCCAGGATCTTCCCTGGGGAACAGCCTTTGTATAACTCTCGCCTCCTGCTGTCCCGGGGGGACCTGAAATTGGAAAGGGTCTCATAACCTTGGCTCTGGGAACAAAGCTTTGAGGAATGGGCAGACATGTGTCTCTGTGTATCTGTGTGTATTCTGTGTTAATGCTGAAAACTGATGAGGGTTTCCAAACTGGGGGTTTATATGAGAGGAGAAGGGGGAATGTTGTCTGGGTTTTGGGGAGTCTGCATTAGGAATTGCCCTTTGCTTGGAAGGGAAAGCAGTTTATGATTTAACCCATTTTTAAAATTAAAATCATTTGATTCTTTTCTTTTGATATATTTAATGTGGATGCTTAGTGTACAAAAGGAAATTATGAATAATTTCCTGTGTTCTGCTCCTTCCTCTATGCTTGTCCTAGAGCAGAGCCTCACAAAGCCGTAATATGTGACACACTGGAGACAGAGCCGTGATGTGTGACAGTTGGAGAAAGCACTTGTGTATGGAACAGCTTCGTTTTTGCCCAGCCTTGCCTTTGTATGGGCTTCTGGGAACTGTGGTGGGGCTCCTTGGGAAGCCCACACCTCAAAGTAGGAATGGAAAAAACTTTGTATCCTCTGGAGCGTGACAAAGAGAACCAGAGCTGGGAGGCATTGGAGCCCACAGAGCCCATCTGCTTACAAGCTTTGTCTTCAGATGTTGGGGACCTGCTCTGTTCACTCTCCTTCCCCAAGGTGTGGGAAAAAAATGAAGCCTCTGCATTTAAGGCAGGTGGTAAAGCCACCAGCAAAAGCTTATACTAAGTGGTTCAGACATTCCCCATCCTAGGCCTGCCTTGGGTTTCTTTGAGGCTATCAGTAGCTTTGGGTTTCTCTGAGACTCTTGCTCACATTCAGCAGAGCCATTGCTTACTGGAAACCATCTGGGGCCAGCCCAGGCTTGTTCTGTACAGGCGTCTTCCCACCATGGTGCTTTTCTCTCCTTTTGGGCTCTCAGATGCAAGGACCATCAGGCTCTCTGAGCTGCTGAAGTCCTTCCGAGAGCCTCGTTCCTCCCCTCTGGACCCAGGAAACTGTGGGAAGCTCTGGGTTTCCTCCTCTGCTGGGCACTTCTGGGAAGCTGTCTGCATTCCTTTCTAGCCAGCTCTCTGCCTCTGGGGCTCTGTGGGGTGCGGTCGCGTCGTGCCTCTGTAATGCAGAATGTTAGGGCAGTTCCATGGATACCAGCCCTTGGAGATAACCAGGAGCTTGAATGTGGAGTTGCCCTTGTCTTGCAATCCTGGGACCAGGAGTTAGCTTTCCATGGGATGTGGTGTGGTATTGATTCTTCTTAAAACCTTCTCTGACTCGCTTCTCTGTCTCCTTGCTACTCTGGAAGGAAGCGGGTAAGGAGGGAGATCAGGGCTCAGTTTCTTGTGATCTCTCTTTGGCTCTGGGGATGGATGCAGCCGTTTGTGAAGAAGGAACTTAGAGGAGATCACCTGTCCTCTGGGTGTCTTTCTAGTCTGGCTGTGTCAACACTCTGGGTAGTGACAACACATGTTAGCATCCCCTGGCAGGGATGGCCAGTCAGAGTTCCCACCTCCAGTTTGCTGGCTCCCTGAGGATGTTTGCAGTCCTCAGTGGCATGGCCTGTAGAGGTGTCTATGCCCAGCCAGGTTTCAGAGCCTTCCCATGACTGTCCTGCCTCTCTGGGGCTTGAGAACAGATGGGGCTTAATTAGAAGCAGACCACCCTAAGGGCCCAAATCTGAAACGTATATTACAAAAATCACTGCTAGTTTTGGCTCTTCTTCCTTCTGCATTTCTCTCTTGCCTTTGCATTCCCACTGTCAGGGATTGTAAGCAGCTGCTGCTATCATACGGGCTAATCAAGATGGATCAGGGTTAAGAATGGAGCTAAATATAACTAAATATTACAGAGCACACTGCTGTGATGTGCTCAGACTTGTCCTCAGGGAGAGAGGTTGATTTGAACCTGTGATAGAGCCTTTCCACCCCAAGCAGAATAGGTGAAAGTTGGGAGGAAAAGGTGGGAAGGTACTTTTGAAGTTGGGGGAGTATTGGTTCCACCTCTTCGCTTCTCCCCTTCCTCCACCATTTCCTCTGAATGGTCAAGAGCAAAAGATCTTGCTTTTCGGCCATCAGTCAGTCAATAGTACTAGCTAAAATTTTCAGTTTAACCAACACTGTGATTCAAATATTATGTAAAGCTTTTTTCCCCTCAATGAGGGAATTTAATAATGGGAGACACACATTTTGTTAAGCAAATAGAAAATGTGGATCTTAACTGTGTTTGGTTACTCACTGTGAATGTGTTTAGAGTTCAGAAATAGAAGGTTGTGTCTTAAAACTAGAGGAAAACTTTCTTGGAAGAGGCAGGATCTTTTCTGATCTTTGAAAGTTGGATGGACTTCATATAAGCACAGGAGAGGTGGAGAGTGTTCTGGTTGTGAGAACAGTAAGAACATAGAGAGTGAGTTTCCAGGGTCCCTGTGATGATGGGCCTCAGGAGTGGTGGGTCTGGATTCTGCAAGTTCTGCCTTGGTGCTCAGGAGATGAGAAATGAAGCAGTGAAAGTGGAATTTTGTGAAAAGAACTCTTATAGAAGAGAGTAGGCTAAGTTTGGAAAGGACAGAGATTGGCAGTAAGGAAACCCACCAAAGAGATATGAATCGTCTGTGACTGGAATAGAGAGGAAGGGGGCGAATCCTAGAGAAGATGCGAAAGTAGAGTAAGTAGGACCTGGATGTAGAATAAAGAGTGAAGTTGAGGGGTAAGACAGAGGACGCCAACATTTCTGCCCCTTGAGAGCCGACCATTACGAAGCTTTGTGTTTATGAAGTGCTTTTCAAAGCACTTTTTTCCCCCCCATTCAGTAAGTATCTCAGAGTTTTCTGGGCTCTTAGAGTTCATCTAAAAACTGGTTTAATTTTCCAGATGGGGAGATTAGGATCAAGAAAGGAGTGGGTACTATTCCCAGCTCACACAACTATTTAATGTTAAGCAGGAGCTCCCATCTTGCCCTTCTAGGGGAGTTTTGAGGCCAGAGAAACACGGGAGAAGGAGTGTGGGGTCAGAGAAAAGTCCTGTCTTGTTGGGTGACTTTAGGTGATTACCAGTCTCTCTGAGCAAAATGAGGCTTCATTCAAGAAGATTCAGACTAGATCAGTGGTTCTACTACTAAAATTCTTTTAGAGAATCACTAGGTAAGAAAGATGGATTCCTTTGGTCCTCCTAGTCTGAGATACTTTAGAGTACACAAAAGTAATATATTTGAAAAGTATTGAGTTGGGTTTCCTCAGAGGCAATGGCTGGTTTCTAGTGTGATGCCTCCCTAAGGGAATTTCTAGAGTAATTTGATTCCAGCTGATTTTCACCTTCTGTGCTGAGCCCAGAACGTAACCACCGAGGAGGACACGCTCTGCTGTTAGTAAGCTGTGGCCAGTATTTGAACTCAGTATTTGCAGCGTCATTACATTCAAGGTTGTTTGTGTCTTCCATGTCATCTCCTCACCTCGTCGTAAAACACACACACACACATACACACATGTGCACGGACTTCTTCCATCCCCCTTTTTCTTTCTCCTACCTTTCATTTTTATTGTCTCCTTCACTGTTTTTCTTGTCTCACTCACCTTCCTCTGTCTCTGTTCTCTCCACTCTTGTCTGCCTTGTTGTCTAAATAGCTCCCTGAGTTGGAGCAGCTTCCTCTCTCAGTTAAACTGAGACATGACTACAGCAAAGCACCTTGGGATGTTCATTTTGTCTGTATTCCCTGGGTGGCAGCTGGTGCTCCGGGATCGAGCCAGAATCTGGGAGTCACTCTGGCCTGTCCTTCACTTCCACAGTCAGTTACCCATCAAGTTTTTACATTCTATTCAAAGAGCTCTTGCTCTCCCTTCCTATGTCCATTCTCAGTGCCCCACACAGCAGGAGACAGAGCAGAGAGAGAGAGAGATGATGGTTGAAAAAAGAGAAACAGAATTGAGGGTCACCTTCATTGTCCTTGGGCTTCCCTGGTGGCTCAGAGGTTAAAGCACCTGCCTCCAATGCGGGAGACCCAGTTTCGATCCCTGAGTCGGGAAGATCCTCTGGAGAAGGAAATGGTAACCCATTCCAGTATTCTTGCCTGGAGAATCCCATGGACGGAGAAGCCTGGTAAGCTACACTCCCTGGGATCGCAAAGAGTCAGACACGACTGAGTGACTTCACTCACTCACTCACTTCATTGTCCTCAAAGAGATTTTGTAAACCCAATGTAGAGTCTCTGTCTCACAGCCCTCACAGCTGTCTCTGGGTCTCTGACCCTTGGCTGATGGGCTGGTGGCTCTGTTTCTGCTGGCTTGTTTGGAGAAATCCCAAGTCTGAAGCAGAACACTGACTTAATAAGCAGTGGTTGCTCTCTTGGAAGGGGCTTCCCTGATAGCTCAGTTGGTAAAGAATCCGGCGCAATGCAGGAATCCCTGGTTCGATTCCTGGGTCGGGAAGATCCCCTGGAGAAGGGATAGGCTACCCACTCCAGTATTCTTGGGCTTCCCTGGTGGCTCAGCTGGTAAAGAATCCACCTGCCGTGCAGGAGACCTGGGTGTGATCCCTGGGTTGAGGAGAATTCCAGGGACTGTATAGTCCATGGGGTCGCAAAGAGTAGGACACGATTGAGTGACTTTCACTTCGCTTTCACTCTCTTGGAAGCACATGGACGCAGCCATGCCTCATTTTCTTGGCAGATCTTCCCTAAGTAGACGTCCCCTCCTCGCTCCTGCGGGCCTCTTCCTTGGAGGAGGTGTGTCCATGCGTTGCTACTGCAGATGTGACCTGCATTGATGAGAAGTGGCGCAGTCTGTCATCACCTCGAGGACGCTCACGTGGTTGACTTCCTTTGCTTGCTCGGGTTTGAGGAGAGCCAGCATCTCCCAGTTACAGCTTCTGGAGTCCCACAGTGTGAGAAAGTCTGCTGGCATTTGCTATGCTGGGAACAGTCATCCCTGACCTTTTGTGTGTTTTTGTTTTGTTTTTGTGTTTTACTCTGCCCTCCTCTCCCTAACAATGCCGTCATTAGCAGTGTTAGCTAACCCTTAATACAAGGGGTATAGGCAATCAGATTCACCCATGTAAGGAAAATAGGCTTTCTGAATTTTTTTCTTTTCACAGGCTAAGTGATACTCAGATGTATTGGCTAAGCGATACTCAGATGTGTTCTTTGACATCCCGGCGAGTAATACTCAGGAATTCCCCAAAGATTTGCTATTCTCATACTTCCAAACAAGCTTCCTCCTGTTTCTGTCCTTCAGGATCTTAAACTTCACTCTCCTCTCCCTCCACATTCCTCTGTTTTTCCTCTCATCATCTCACCCATCTTCCCTTTCTTGAAACCTGGGTCTGATTTTTTTCCCTATTGCGTAGGTTTCTCTATGTTGATCTCTAAGTCAATGAACATTTATAAGCACTTCTTTTTATACAAAAGGCAAGCTAGCTCTGTCTGTTTTACATAAAAACTGGGATATACCTAGTACATGTATCATTAAGGAAAGAGCTAATCATTGCATAAATTAGAAACTTCTAGGTTCCTGTCCTTGGGGCAGAAGAGAAGGAAGGGTCCTTCTGCTATAGGACATTGAAGTTTATTTAGGATGATAGTCATCCATGGACCAGGGCCGCCATCCTTGTTTTTAGGATAAGAACTGAATTTTGCGGGGCCTCTGCTCTTCTCTCCGCCTTATTCTTCTTCAGTCCTTAGAAGCATCGCAGTTTCTCATTATGGGAGGTAACGCTGGTATGTATATATCCCAGCAGTGCCTGATGGAGCTAAGTTGCTGCAGTCCCACTGACTAATGTTTCAGTTACAACAGTTAGAGCCAAGTCCCTGCTCACAACAGCTTACTATGGCAGGTTAAAGATTCACAAAAATTCACACTAATAGTTAAAAATATCATTTTGTAATTTTGATCATGGTGAACCTTGGTTTGGGGAAATGACAGGTAAAAATTGGATTCCTGAGTTTCTCTGTGTCCTCACTAGAGCCTGGACGGTCAGAGACCCAGACGAGAGGCTCTGATGGGAGTCGCGGAAGGGCTGTAGGGCAGATGAGATAGGCCTCAGCTATCTTTTCTTTCTGTGAGTTTTTTAAATCTCATCTCACCACTAGTTCCCAGAGATGACTCCACGAGGATAAGTCATGGCATAGTTTTGTATCTTCCTGTAGGAGGACTTAAGAGCTTCACGAACCAGACATGTTATTTTATTTTTCAATTAAAGAGGCTCCACAGACTTGATTTTCTTTGTTCCCTTCAGCACAATTGCCTGTGATATTGTTGCTGCTACTGCTGCTAAGTCACTTCAGTCGTGTCCAACTCTGTGTGACCCCATAGACGGCAGCCCACCAGGCTCTGCCGTCCCTGGGACTCTCCAGGCAAGAACACTGGAGTGGATTGCCATTTCCTTCTCCAATGCATGAAAGTGAAAAGTGAAAGTGAAGTTGCTCAGTCGTGTCCGACTCTTAGCGACCCCATGGACTGCAGCCTACCAGGCTCCTCTGTCCATGGGATTTTCCAGGCAAGAGTACTGACTCTGTTTACCCATGTGTCTGCGAATATAGGGCTTCCCAAGTGACTCAGAGGTAAAGAATCTGCCTGCTAATGTAGGAGCCGCAGAATCCCCAAGTCAGGAAGATCCCCTGCAGAAGGGAATGGTAACCCACTTCACTATTCTTGCCCATAACATCCCACGGACATATAGCCTGGCGGGCTATAGTCCATGAGATTGCAAAGAGTCAGACACGAGTGAGCAAGTGAGCGTGAAAGTGCGCACTGCAAGTACAGTGTGTGTCCCAGGATACACTACTTTTCTAACCAGAATGAAGCAAACTAAGACATGGACCTTGTTTGACCTGGGGCTTTGTATTCCCGTCAGTAAACTCAAAATCACGTTGACTCATTAGTTGACTCATACCGAACCATTCCTTAAGTGTCTTTCATTTATACCATTTTCATCCTGTTGTCATGCAGTTTTTTTTTAAATATAAACTTGTGTAAACATATCTTTTGTCCTTTTAAAATTTCATCTTGTCACACTTAACCTATAGTTCTAAGTTTGTGGAGGCCTTTAAAAAAATTACCTCTAAATATTAATTTTCTCTCCCAATTAATTTGTTATATGCATTTTGTATTATTGTGCCTCGTCTTAGTCCTTTATAAAAAAGAATGACCAGGAGAGCATCTAGAACAGATGGGAATGTCCAGACTTCTAGGAGTTCCAGAACACTCCTTCGTTGATACTGATCCATCTTGCACATCCATTTGGACCCAGCTCTCCTGAGTTACCGGATTGAGCTGCTGCCAGTGCCCATCTGTTTTATCCATCACACCAAGAGGCATTCTTCTGAAGTCCAAATAAACTGTGTCCCAGCATTCCTCCATATGTGCGTGCCTTTGTATGTGTTTATTTATGTGATACATAATGTGTATACCATATACAAACAGTTATCATGTAAGTGTGTGTGCATATTATTTTTTAAACTCCCAGACTATTTTTATAGAGCACTTGCTTTCTATTGCTGAGGGTTTTCCATACATTATCTCCATTATTCTCTATTATAAAGTGAAGTGAAATTGCTCAGTCCTGTCCGACTCTTTGCGACCTCATGAACTGTCGCCTGCCAGGCTCCTCTGTCCATGGAATTCTGTAGGCCAGAATACTGGAGTGGGTAGCCAGTCTTTTCTCCAGGGGATCTTCCCAACCCATGGGTTGAACCCAGGTCTCCCGCACTGCAGGCATATTCTTTACTCTTTGAGCCACCAGGGAAGCCCAAGAATACTGGAGTGGGTAGCCTATCCCTTCTCTAGTGGATCTTCCGACCCATGGATGAAACCCGGATCTCCTGCATTGCAGGTGGATTCTTTGCCATCTGAGCCTCCAGTTTCATAATTCTATGTTAACTCCACTTAGATAAAAGTAATACTTTTTTTTTTTAGCATGACCTTACTTGATCTCCAGTGATCAGTGCTTCCATCTCTATGTCCTTGCTACTTTTCATGTTTCATATACTCTGTTCTGGAGTTTTGCATATGATATTGCTTATTTATTAAATACTTATTAAGCATTTGCTGTGTGCAAAGAAAACACTGTATTATAGCCTGTTGGAAATTCAAAGATGAATAAGAAATGGCCCCTGGGCTCAGAAGAGCTTATATGTGATTAAAAATATGAAAGAATAAATAACGGCTTAGTGAAGGGGGGAGTGGGAAAAGGGAAAGCAAAGAGCATACCAAAAAAGAGTCCTGAGTGTGAATGGAACACTGAAACCAGCCCACCTACAAAGTTCCAAATGCAAATCTTTAGAAGCCAGGTTCTAACATGTTACAACTTGTTTACAAAAATGGAAGGTATCCATTTGACTGAGGGTTTTAAATCCTAGTCCAACACTTTGGGGAATGTCTTCTTGAATTTGAGGGTGAGGAGAGGCAGACCTGAAGAGAGGGTTCACTTTTATTTAAAAAATGCGATTAAAAATATAGAGTATATGATTTTTATGTTTACACTTTAAATGTGAATATTCCTGTATCTACCACTCAGCTTAATAATGATTACTGTTGGCTTTGAAATCTCCTATGTGCCCTTTCCAGTAGTTGCATTAATTTAGAAAATAAATTTTTGTATTAAATTGTAGAATAGTAACAGTGTGGAGTATTTAGAACTTTGCTGTTGTTGTTTAGTCCCTAAGTCATGTCTGACTCTTTTGCAACCCCATAGACTGTAGCCCATCAGGCTCCTCTGTCCATGGGATTTCCATGGCAAGAATACTGGAGTGGGGTGCCATTTCCTTCTCCGGGGGATCTTCCCGACCCAGGGATCAAACCTGCATCTCCTGCATTGGCGGCTGTTCTTTACTAGTGAGCCACAAGGGAAGCCCATACTTAGAACTTTGTAAGAAGGAAAAAATTGCTAACATGTGATTATTGTTTTGGCATAATTTCCTTTTTTACTTGTATGTGTTTTTACATTTTAATGTGGTTATAGCTTTCTCATGCATAATTAGCATGATCTGATACTGTTAAAGTCCTCACAGTCACTTTTTAAATAAGTAATACATGTATGTATTGCAAATTCAAAAGGTACAAAAAGGTATACAGTGAAAAGCAAATTTTCCTCCTACCTTCTTTTCTCTTGTCTTTCCCTCGAGCTGCTTGCTTTTCATAGGTTTGTGGATTATAGTCTTTCTTTTAATGGCTGCACAACTGTCCCTCTAGTGCAATGTTGTGCTGACTTCAGGTCATAATTGGTGAAATGCAAAATTACTTTAGTGGGGCTCCAGAGCCTTGCTTGTTTTTTAATGAAGTAGATTAGGATAGAAAACAACAGAGAGCCTCACACATAGTCAAGATAAATATTGTTTGAAGAAACTTTTTTGGTTCAGTTTTGTACAGGTACGCATGTGCGCACACACTCTCATACATGCACATACTGTTTTACTACGTAAAATGTAATTTTTTTTTACTGTGGGTCATGGTCAAAAATGAAGCCCGGCCACCTGATGTGGAGAGCCAACTCACTGGAAGAGTCTGTGATTCTTGGAAAAATTGAGGGCAGGAGAAGACGCCGGCAGCAGAGAATGAGATGGTTAGGTGGCTTCATTGAATCAACAGACATGAGTTTGAGCAAACTCCAGGAGATAGTGAAGAACAGGGAAGCCTGGTGTGCTGCAGTCTGTGGGGTCACAGAGTTGGATACAACTTAGCCACTGAACAACAACAACAGATGGTCAAAAAACACTTGAAATTTACCAATCTAGTAACGGCTGATGTGGAATTTGTTTCTCATTTTCATTATTATATATAATTTGGGAACATGCATTTTTTTTTCTCATACTTTGAAATTTTTTTAAGACAGCTTGGCAGAATGAGGCCACTGAGTCAAAGGATATGAAGATTTTAACTGATCTAGCCAAGATGCTTTCCAAAAACCATATCCCATTTACTATTTAATAAATGCCTTCTGTACTTGGTTCAGGATAAGATGTTTTTATTTCGGTACAGACATTTTTTCCTGTGTAGCACATATGTGATATATATATATATATTTTTTTTTTTAACAAAAATGGGATAATTACTTTTAATCTAAGTAATATAAACTGAATGCTTCCCAATTTTACTAAATATTCTTCTGCAGCCCTGATTTTTATTCTGGGGCAGACTTCCTTGGATGTAGGTGTAAAGAGTGACCACTCTTGCTTCTCAGACTTTGAGTCATTCTTAACCATCTTTATGATTTGTACCATATATACTTTTTAAATTTATCTTTAAATTGACTTTTAAAAAACTTTTAATTTAAAAATAATTTTAGCTTTTTTCGCAATGGGTCTGCCACCAGGACACAGGTGTTGTGAAAACCACCGTTAAACCTAAGCCAAAATGGGAAAGGAGAAGACTCACATCAACATCGTTGTCATTGGGCACGTAGATTCAGGGAGGTCTACCACGACTGGCCATCTGATCTACACATGTGGTGGGATCGACGAGAACAATTGAAAAGTTCGAGAAGGAGGCTGCCGAGATGGGAAAGGGCTCCTTCAAATATGCCTGGGTCTTGGACAAACTGAAAGCTGAATGTGAGCGTGGTATCACCATTGATATCTCCCTGAGGAAATTTGAGACCAGCAAGTACTATGTTACCATCATTGATGCCCCAGGACACAGAGACTTCATCAAAAACATGATTACAGGCACATCCAAGGCTGACTGTGCTGTCCTGATTGTTGCTGCTGGTGTTGGTGAATTTGAAGCCAGTATCTCCGAGAACGGGCAGACCCGTGAGCATGCCCTTCTGGCTTACACCCTGGGTGTGAAACAACTAATTGTTGGAGTTAACAAAATGGATTTCACTGAGCCACCCTATAGTCAGAAGAGATACGAGGAAATTGTTAGGAAGTCAGCACCTACATTAAGAAAATTGGCTACAACCCCACGCAGTAGCATTAGTGCCAACTTCTGGCTGGAATAGTGACAACATGCTGGAGCCAAGTGCTAATATGCCACGGTTCAAGGGATAGAAAGTCACCCATAAGGATGGCAATGCCAGTGGAACCACCCTGCTTGAAGCTCTGGATTGCATCCTGCCAACAACTTGCCCAACTGACAGACCCTTGCGTTTGCCTCTGCAGGATGTCTATAAAATTGGTGGTATTGGTACTGTCCCTGTGGGTCGTGTGAAGACTGGTATTCTCAAACCTGGCAATGGTGGTCACCTTTGCTCCAGTCAGTGTAACAACAGAAGTGAAGTCTGTAGAAATGCACCATGAAACCCTTGAAGTGAAGCCCTTCCTGGGGACAATGTGGGCTTCAGTGTCAAGAACGTGTCTGTCAAAGATGTCCATTGTGGTAATGTGGCTGGTGACAGCAAAAATGATCCACCCGTGGAAGCTGCTGGCTTCACAGCTCAGGTGATTATTTTGAACCATCCAGGCCAGATCAGTGCTGGATATGCGCCTGTGCTGGACTGTCACACAGCTCACACTGCTTGCAAGTTTGCTGAGCTGAAGGAGATTGACCGTTGTTCTGGGAAAAAGCTGGAAGACGGCCCTAAATTCTTGAAATCTGGTGACGCTGCCATTGTTGATATGGTTCCTGGCAAGCCCATGTGTGTCGAGAGCTTCTCTGATTCTCCTCCCCTGGACCGTTTTGCTGTGCGTGACATGAGACAGACAGTCGCTGTGGGTGTCATCAAAGCAGTGGACAAGAAGGCAGCTGGAGCTGGCGAGGTCACCAAGTCTGCCCAGAGAGCTCAGAAGGCTAAATGAATGTTACCCCCAATACCTGCCACCCCAGTCTTAATCAGTGGTGGAAGAACGGTCTCAGAATGTCTCAATTGGCCATTTAATAGTAAAAGACCGGTTAATGATAACAATGCATCGTAAAACCTTCAGAAGGAAAGGAGGATGTTTTTGTGACCATATGTTTTGTGTGTGGCAGTTTAAGTTATTAGTTTTTAAAACCAGTACTTTTTAATGAAAACAACTTGACCAAAAATCTGTCACAGAATTTGAGACCCATTAAAAAAAGTTTAATGAGAAAAAAAATTTTTTTTAGATTTGTAGAAAAGCTGCAACGATAATACAAGTTCTCTAACTTAACATAGTTCTGGTACAATTATCACCTAAGAAATTAACATTGGTATAATGTGAACTATAGACTTAATTTGGATTCCATTAGTCTTTCCCATTAAAGTCCTCTTTCTGCTCCACGGTGGAACGTAGGATACCACATTACATTTAGATGTTGTGTCTTAGTCTCCTCCGGTCTACAGCAGTCCTTCAGTTTGTCCTTGTCTTTTATGACCTTGAGATTTTTGAGGAGTACTGGGCAGGTATTTTGTTGAATGTCCCTCCAGAGGGTTTGTTTAATGTTTTCTCAAAATCAGATTAAGCTTATGGATTTGGGGGAAGAACACCACAGAGGTGCAATGCCCTTCTTAGTGCTTCATGTCAAGGATACATGATGCTGATGTGTTTAATTACTAGTAATGTTAACTTTGATCACTTGGTTAGATATGTCTCCCAGGTTTCTCCATTGACAAGTTCTTTGTAATCAGTACATATTTCTGAGAGAAATACTTTGAAATTGTGCAAGTATCCCATTTCTCTTTAAATTCTTACTCACTAATTTCAGCAAGACAAAACTAAAAGCAAACCAAAAAACATATATACTTTCTTAAGCACTGGCCTAGTAATGAGATCAGTGAAAAGGGGGTTAAGAGATGGCTAACTTTTTTAAAAATACACATTATGATAAATATAAAAGCATTAAAAATTTAAAAATATATATTCTTATACCACTTATAATCATCTTATAGTCACAAAAACCTTGTCTTATAATCACAAAAACCTTGGACCACTCTAAGGTGCTAATGACCAAGGGGTTTAGGTTCTATGGTGATATTGTTGATCCTGTATTAGGATCGTGTAGTTATACCATGTAGTTACAGCATTGTCATTGGTTAGTTTAGTTGGTTGGTTTCTTTAGTTCATATGGTAACAATTTATTAATTGTACAATGTACGGAACCCTAAAGTAGGTTCAGGTTAAGACATAGGCTAGTAGGAGAAACGAGCTGAACAAGCCTTGGTGGGCTAAAATACAAGGCAGTGAACACAGCAGGCACTGGAGCTGTAGACTGTCCTGAGGAGTACAGTGGGTGGGAGTAGGGCATCCAGTCGGATCTGGGAAAATCAGGGGAGACAGCCTGGAGGAGGTGATATGGTCTGGGCCCACATTTCCCACTGCTTTGCCCAGATCTTATTCTGAGGGATACTCCTTTCTGAGGCTCAAAGTTTTTCCTTGGTTACATCGTGGAAAAGCCATTTGAGTCCACATTCCTCTTATTCCTCTATCTCCTTTTTCCTCACCCTGTACCCTGTCTCCCCCATCCTGATGGTTCAATCATGACAGATAAGATCTTGGTTGAGCTTGGAGTTCTGAGCCAAGTAAACACGGGAAGCCCATTCTGGAAGGGTAAATGTTTCTTCCAGAGGGGGTGAAGGATACTGCCTCCTTGGTTCAGTTGTTCTTGGCCCCAAGACTGTGTTTATGTGGCCCAGTGTTAAAGTGCTTGGATTTAACAAGGCGCAGTGTTCAGGGGCCTGTGAATTTGAGAGATTCCAGAAATTAGCCCATGTATAATCTCTCCAAGAGACTAACAGATATTCCAAGAGTCTGGATCAACGCACATGAGTCCTTTGTGTCCTGAGGATCTGAACTTTGAGCTTCATGTTGAAGATTGTGAGCTGAGTGGAGATGGAGGAGGGCTGGAAAGCTGGTGCGTGGAAGGAGAGCGTGCTCAACCCAGCATGAAGAGGCCCAATAGCCACTTGACCACAGGGTGGTGGGATCTAGGGTCACTACAGACTGCACCCACACTTTTCTAGTTCAGAGCCTTGGGGTTAGAGGGATGGGTAGGAAATGGGTCAGAGGCAGGTGGGATTAGAGCAGGAATAAGGACCCTTATTCCTGAAAGTGAAGAGGAACTGAAAACCCTCTTGATGAAAGCGAAAGAGGAGAGTGAAAAAGTTGGCTTAAACCTCAACATTCAGAAAACTAAGATCATGGCATCTGGTCCCATCACTTCATGGGAAATAGATGGGGAAACAGTGGAAACAGTGTCAGACTTTATTTTTTGGGGGGCTCCAAAATCACTGCAGATGGTGACTGCAGCCCTGAAATTAAAAGACGCTTACTCCTTGGAAGGAAAGTTATGGCCAACCTAGATAGCATATTCAACAGAGACGTTACTTTGCCAACAAAAGTCCATCTAGTCAAAGCTATGGTTTTTCCAGTGGTCATGTATGGATGTGAGAGCTGGACTGTGAAGAAAGCTGAGTGCCAAAGAATTGATGCTTTTGAATTGTGGTGTTGGAGAAGACTCTTGAGAGTCCCTTGGACTGAAAGGAGATCCAACCAGTCCATGCTAAAGGAGTTCAGCCCTGGGTGTTCTTTGGAAGGACTGATGTTGAAGCTGAAACTCCAATACTTTGGCCACCTCATGCGAAGAGTTGACTCATTGGAAAAGACTCTGATGCTGGGAGGGATTGGGGGCAGGAGGAGAAGGGGATGACAGAGGATGAGATGGCTGGATGGCATCACCAACTCGATGGACATGAGTTTGAGTGAACTCCAGGAGTTGATGATGGACAGGGAGCCTGGCGTGCTGTGATTCATGGGGTTGCAAAGAGTCGGACACGACTGAGCGACTGAACTGAACTGAACTGAAGGACCTGGAAGAATTTCTTTACATAAAATGCAGGACTTGAGCAAAGAATGGATATTTCTGTTTCTCCAGGAAGGCTGTGAAGCAAAGTATTTGCAGCAGTGGCTAGCACACGAGATGTCCTGCCAGCTATGGTTCTTGAGCAGAGGAGGGCTGGGGTTGCCATCTGGAGGGAGACATTTGTTTTGTCAATTCAAAGCCCTGGTAGAGCTCATGAACAGACTGCTTGACTGGCAGTAAGCAGATTGCCTTCCAAGATAACTTAGATATTGCCAGTTCTTCTGCTTTGTAAAGGCTGCTTTGTTGCAGACTGATGGCTAGGAGTGAGTCCCTGGCAGAGCTGCAGTTTTCCTCAAAGCACTTCCCGGGCCCTTTCCTAATTTCCCCATCTGATGTTTGGTGTCTTTCTTCTCTCTCCAGCTCTTCTTAGGGAGGAAGCCTGAATATCCCATCTTTCCCTCCAAGAAAGGTCGCCTTTTGTTGTTTGTGGTCTTCTTCTCTCTGATCCCAGGCAGATGACTCTGCTAAAAGGATTAGATGAAGACTTTGTTGCCCCTGAAACAAGAAATCTTTCTGCTGCTTTGGACTCATTCAGGAAGCAAGGGGACTGGGTGACTAGGATAGAACAACAGGTCTGGGTGACTGCCAAAGAACAATAGAATAGGACATTGACACTAGAAGGGCCCACTGGAAAACCGCTAGTTCCAACAGCCATCTCACTATATGCAGGAAAAGGCAGCGGTCCTATGGGGCACAAGGACTTGCTCACGATCTCACCGCCCTGTAATCGGGACCTGATGACTCTCTCTCTGCTCCTGGATATTTAGTTTTTCCCTTCTTAATCACATTGCCACTCAGAGTCAGAAAAAGATAATTGTAAAGTCCTAAAGAGCTCTTGTGGAAACCTGCCTGCTCACATGGCAGCCAGAGCCCAGTGTCGGAGAATGGGTAGACACATGGGTGGAACAGGGTGTCCTCTGTGGACATGCTGCTGGAGCTGTCTGGTGGGCATTGGGAGCTAGGCTCTCTAGAGGCATCTGAAGTTATACTGCATCTCTCAGGCATTCTAGAATCCAACTAGTAATGTTGAGATTGCTGTTGTTTAGTTGCTAAGTCGTGTCTGGCTCTTTTGTGACCCTGTGGATTATAGCCCGCCAGGCTCCTCTGTCCATGGGACTTCCTGGGCAAGAATAGTGGAGTGGGTTGCCATTCCCTTCTCCAGGGGATCTTCCCAACACAGTGATCAAACCCATGTCTCCTGCATTGGCAGGCAGATTCTTGACTGCTGAGCCACCAAGGAAGACCAATATTGAGATAACAGCAGCTTTCTTTTCTTGAATTCCAATGCTCCCAAAGTAAAGAGTGACTTTAAAAGATTTATTCTGCTCCTGTATTTTCACATTTGGCATTTCATTTTATAAAAGGACAAGAATAGAATCTCATCTCTTATAGTAACCAAATCTAGACTCTAATGCTCGTATACATGTGTGTGTGTATATATATATATATATATTTTTTTTTTTTCTCCTCTCTAATTCTTCTCTCAAATTCTTTCATCTTATTGAGGGGACAGCTATTTCTTTTTTTTTTTTTCTAAGAGTCTTTTTAAATGATTTATTTGACACTTTAATTCATTGCCTACTCTGAATGAAATATGAAAGTGGGTAGATTTCAAGGGGCTCACGACTGTGGGGCAGAGTGCAAGTAACAGTGATAAAATTATATAAATACCATGATAAAGGCATCTTCAGACCGCTGTGGGCTTGCAGAGTAGACAAACAGATCCTGTGAGGAGATCAAGAACTGTTTCACAGAGGAGGTAGTAACTGAGTTGGGCCTTGAAAGTAGTTGGCCAATGAGAGGCACTCAGAAAAAAGGTAACAGTGTGAGCAGTCTGGGGAGGAAGAGGAAAAAAAAAATGCAGTTTTCAGAGCAGCAGGCAGTGTGCTGTGCTTGTGCCTATATTGGAGTGGTGTGGTAGGGGAATATGGCAGATGAAGGCAAAGGGATTTCAAATTTTGGTGGTGACATCTGTCATGGGAGGGGTTTGGACTTAGTCACACCACTGTTGCTGTTAGTTAGGTCTTAATTACTTTTCCCCCAGAGGGTAGTTTTCAGTTTCTTTTTAGTAATGGAAAAACTTTTTTTTTTTCAAAACAACATTTATACCCATCTCCAAATTATATAAAACATAGGATGGCTTTTTAAAGTAAAACTGTATTTTCAGTAAGCATAGTGACCTGCACAATGGAGGTGAGAGAAAGCATTTTTGTGCTTGAATGGAGCTGACCCGAGAGAACCTTCTCATCTCTGGGCACTGGGCCGTTCCCGAATCCTCACGGTTTGGCAGTGACTGTGGTGGTGGAGTGCCTGTGAGTGGGCTCTCTGGGAATGGGAAAGACTGTAAAACCCTGGAGTGCGTCCCCAGAAGAGTGACCTTACGAGAGAAGTTCTGGGAAACAAACCGCAGGGAGACTTTACAGGAATTTTTGGTTGAGCCCACAGGCAAGGCACATGAGGAAAGAGATGTAATTATAGTTTGTAAGTCTATGAAAAGATGCAATGAGTGACACGAAATAGCCATTCTAAGTTTCTTTTTCCTGTTGGACAGGAAGGAATGGGGTTTTATGCATTCATTCAGCAGATTTTTACTACGTGCCAGCTGTAAGCTGGGCCCTATACTAAATGCAGAGAATAAGGTGGCCAGCAAAGCATTCAAGGCTCCTGCTCCTAAGGAACCTGGGGGGAAGCACATTATGGCACAAGGGGGCAATTACAGATTATGGTGAGTGCCATGGAGGATACGTCCTCATTCAGACTGGAGGGTTGCAGACTTCTCTTAGGAAGTGAGAGGCAAGTTGAGCCGAGTAAGATTCAGCCAGGCAAAGACTATGGCCTAGGGGAGCATCCAAGGCGAAGAGGAACAGCCTGGAGAAACTCTGACTCTTTGGGGAACTAAAAGGAGGCCCGCGGAGCTGGCACCCAGAGGGGGAGGGAGGAGAGGAGGCTGGAGAAGAGTCATACAGGGCCTTATAGGGACATGGGAAGATTTTAGATTTTACCCTGAATGTTGGGGAGCCATTGAAGTGTGTGAAGCAGGAAATGACATGATCTAGTGTAAAAGGGTGATTTAGACACCTCCGTGGAGGATGGAGCTGTGAGGGCAAGAGTGAAAGCTGGGGCGGTCAGGAGGTTTTCATCGCAGTTAAGGGGAGAGATTGGGGTGGCAATGAGGTGCAGAAAAATGGACAGATGAAAGATACATCTAGGAAGTAGCATTGTTTGGAATCGGTAAGTGGATTGGCTGCGGGCCAGAAAGAAGTAGGGATGCACAAAGGTATCTCCTTGTCAGTACAAGTCTGCATGGGGACTCCCTGCAGACCACATAGGTTACAGGTCCCTGTCTTTCTGGAAAGATCAGGTAGGACTGATCTGAATCCAGCCTTGCAGAGGCAGCAGGATTTAGCTGACCTCTTGCTCTGCCCAGTTCAAGGAACTTACACACAATAGCAGCACCCAGCAGATTCCAGTTCTCCCAGTAGTGGGACACTTACTGTGTTCCTATCTGGGCCCCTCTCCCCCCGACCCAGGACCCAGGACAAGGCTCTAAGGAACCACTATAACCCCTGTGTGCCACTAGGGGGAGCATGGCCTGCATTCTGTATCAGGTCTGGTCTGGAGGCGTTTTGGTTTGCATTACTTTAGAGAGGGACTGACCCTTATCAGCTTTAGTAATCCGCCCTGACCCTTCATGCTCCTTAGAGGAATGCCTGGTATATGGTATTTGTTGTTTGGTCGCTAAGTCGGGTCTGACTCTTTGCCACCTCATGGACTGTAGCTGGCCAGGCTCCTCTGTCCATGGGATTTCCCAGGCAAGAATACTGGGTTGCCATTTCCTTCTGCAGGGGATCTTCCTGACTCAGAGATCAAACCCAAGTCTCCTGCATTGCAGGTGGATTCTTTACTGCTGAGCCACCAGGGAAGCCCAGTCAGTAAACATGAGTTGGTATTATAACCACTCAAGTTGGTGATTAGTGTCTTATTGTAGAAATGAATGGGTATTACCTCTTGTTTCTCAGTATGGAGACTGGGCAGGTGGAATGTACATTTTAGGGATCAGGAGAAGAGCAGAGGACTGCCTGTTGGGAACGAGACAAGGGAGAAGGTGAGTGATTTGATGGTGTTGCCCTTGCCCTTTCATCCTATCCTTCACAGACGGGGGACACTAGGGCCTTTGAGGAATTCCTGAGTTGGTACTTGGGTCGGGGTGTTGGATTGGGTATTTCTAGTGGCTGGTTGAGTGTGCCCTCTTTGACACTCCGGTTGCTCCACTGACGCAGCAGTGTCCCCCACTTAGGGTTGGTGCCACCCTGTTATTTCCTGCTGGATTTTGTGATGCTCCTCCTACCTTATCTCCTACATATATTTACCTTTTAAACTAGAGTGAATTAAAATCTTGTTTTAAGAAATTTGCTATGATACTGAAGGTTAGTCAAAAACACAAAGATTCTGCAAGGGGTCTCTGCATTAAAGATTCCCTCAGGATCTCTCTAGCACTGCTTGAGGAAACAACATTGAAAAATATGGGGCTTCCTTGGTGGTTTAGATGGTGAAGAATTTGCCTGGAATACAGGAGACCTAGGCTCGATCCCCGGGTTGGGAAGATCCCCTGGAGAAGGAAATGGCAACCCACTCTAGTATTCTTGGCTGGAGAATCCCATGGACAGAGGAGCCTGGCAAGTTACAGCCCATGGGGTCGCAAAGAGTCAGACATGACTGAGCAGCTAACACATATTGAAAAGTATCTTCCTTGAGCCTCTGTGTCCTTTTCTAGGGGGCATACTTACTGCCCCAGGTTTTTGTCTGTGATGAAGAGCAGCTGAGATGAATGAGATTCTTAGCTCAGTGGCTGATTTAAGGAGAATGCTTTCACACACATCTTTTCATGCTTATCCTAGACCTAAAATATGGGGCTTCCTTGGTGGTTTAGATGGTGAAGAATTTGCCTGGAATACAGGAGACCTGGGCTCGATCCCCGGGTTGGGAAGATCCCCTGGAGAAGGAAATGGCAACCCACTCTAGTATTCTTGGCTGGAGAATCCCATGGACAGAGGAGCCTGGCAAGTTACAGCCCATTGGGTCGCAAAGAGTCAGACATGACTGAGCAGCTAACACATATTGAAAAGTATCTTCCTTGAGCCTCTGTGTCCTTTTCTAGGGGGCATACTTACTGCCCCAGGTTTTTGTCTGTGATGAAGAGCAGCTGAGATGAATGAGATTCTTAGCTCAGTGGCTGATTTAAGGAGAATGCTTTCACACACATCTTTTCATGCTTATCCTAGACCTGTCACTTGCTCAGGGGACGGGTTTTATGGGTAAAAGCTGGAAGGCTTGGTGACTTCTGAAGGGCATATGGCTGTCACAGAGCCCAGCACTGCCTGGTCTTCTGACCCTGGCTCTGTCTGGTGCCCTTGGAACTGCTCTACTTAGTACAGGAAAGAGAACTGAAAGGCTTGGGTATTATTTCTAGATCAACTATCTTCTGGTTTTGTGACCTGGGGCAAGTTATTTAACCTCTGTTTTAGATGTTTTAAAAAATCTGTTAAATTAGTATGATAACAGGAATCCTAAGTCCGGGTCTATTGGGTTTGAGAGATGAGCCAAGATTGTGAGAGTTTTTTTGAAAATTGTAAGGTAATGTATAGCTGTAGGGCAGGACTTTTTTTTCTCTAATCTGTGTACCAGTATGTTTCACATCTCATAGAGGCTATCTCAGAGCCTTCAAGGCTGAAAGGATGATAATTGAGCCTATCTTATCATGACTCAGAAGGAGTCTTTATCTTCCCCAGGGAATCCAGCCTTGATCTCATGACTGGCTGTCAAAAAAGTTGTTAGTTTGTAAGATCAGATGGCAGTGTACTTTAGAGGAAAGTACCAGGCTAGGGGGCAGCAGATTGGTCTCTACTGGTAGTACTTTGACTGCCAAACTGACTTTGTTACCGTGGACTAAACATTTGATCCCCTCGAGCCTCAGTTTTCCCGTCTATAAAATGGTGATAATAATGGTGGCTCAGATGGTAAAGAATCTGCCCACAATGCAGGAGACCTGGCTTCAATCCCTGGATAGGGAAGATGCCCTGGAGAATGGAATGGAACCCACTCTGGTATTCTTGCCTGGAGAATTCCGTGGACAGAGGAGCCTGGTGGGCTACCGTCCACAGGATCTCCAAAGAGCTGGACATGACTGAGAGATGACAATATGTCTCAAAGGGTTTGAGGATCAAACAAGATAGATCCCGTGAAAGAATATTACACAGTAGAAATATGCACCAGGGAGTTAAACTTTGAGGACTTGCTGTGTTCCAGGCGCTGTGCTGGCTCTTGGTCAGGACTGACACCATTTCTGACTTTGACAGCAGCCTGCAGAACGCCTGGGCTTTCTGTAGCTGTGTCGCGTCTGAAGCTCGGGCTGTGACTCTGGATTGCCCAGGATGCTTCCTGGCGCTGACTGAGTCTTTCCTCTCCATCGCAGGGAGATGAGAGGCTGTTTTGGCACTGGCGCTAGCAGCATGTGTCCCTGTGCTGGTTGAAGTCGTCGCCCCAACCTGGGCAGGCAGCAAGGTAAGCAGAGAGGCCCGTCCAGGCGAGCTCCTGAGATGTGAGTGCATTTCCGCCTCAGCCCGCTGCCCGGAAAACCCCAAGTGCACAAACAAGTCAAGGCAGGGCATCTGGGTCCTCCCTGCCCTCGCTCCAGGACCCAGAGGAAGGGCTGATTTCCCCTCCAAGCGTTCCAGCTGACTCCCTCCCCCCACCCCCCTCCCCAGCCGGGACTCTTCCAAGTTATAAAAAATGAGACACTGGAGGGGAACAAAACAAGTCCACTCACTGTCTTCTCCCGTCTCCCCTCTGAGCTGCTGAAGCGAGTTCCCAGGAGCAGCCCAGAGCCCTTGTCTGGCTGGAAGGGAGGTAGGAGGAGTGGAATGCGTGCGGAGCCCGAGCTGATCAAAAGACAGTGCTGTTCCGTGAAAGCCTCCCAGAACTAAGGGAGAGAGGGGGAGACTTCGAGGGGTGGGGAGGAGAGGGAGGGGGAGAGAGAGAGGGAGGGAGGGAAAGAGGGAGGGAGGGAGAGATCGGAGCGAGCGCTGGCGAGAACAGGGTCTCCATGACGACTGGCCTGGCCGGCCAGCAGTGCTCTGCTTATTTGGCTGGAAGGAGCTCCACGAAAAGGTCAGAGGAAGGAGCTGTGGGAAGCTTGCAGCAGGTATCGGAGCCTGAGTGAGTGGATTTGGGGGCCGTGGCTCCCTAACAGACTGTGGTGTGAGCCAGATTCTGCCGAGAATGGAGTGGGCAGGAAAGCACCGGGACTTTCAGGTAAGTCAGCTCCCGGCTGGGATTGTTTGTCCTCCTTTCCTGGCCGTGGTCTTGGGCTGTTTTCTGGGAGGCCGGCGAGTGTCTGTATGCTCTGCTCTGCTCAGGGTTTGGGGCTCAGGAATGATGTCATGCTCCAACAGTTGGATTCTATTAGCTTACGGAGGAGGGAAGCAGCCAGTTTTCTTGACTTTGCAAATCTAGCTGATCTCACTCTTGCTGAACCTGAGGTGTTTAGACTTCACTATAGGAATCATCATCTTACTTTTATTTAGCACAAAGGCTCTGGAAATTTTATGGGAAGAGTCTTTTATGTAGAGGAAAAAAAGAGAATTATCATCACTCCTGCAATGTGTTTGTAGTTCTTACATGGAAACTCCAGTGTCTTTGGAGTGACTGGGTTTGTTCTAGTGAACGCTGTTGTCTTTTGGTGCTGCTATGTCTGACCTAATGAAAAAAATAAAAGCTAATTAACTCAGCTGGGAGCTGCAGTGAGCTCCAAGTCTCTCTGGGGTAGTTATTAGGAGAGAGGGGCTGTCCTAGGCATGTCTGAACCAGGGTCAGTCTCTCCTCTCTCTCTTACCCCCAGGTAGCCTGGTAAGAAGCAAGCTGTCCTCCTTTATTATTAATAAAATCCATCACAGGTTTTCCTAAACAAATGTATGGGGTGAAGGCAGGGGTCGTCTGGGGGTGTGGGACCTGTTAAGAGGTTCCTTATCCCGATATCTCTGAGTGGGTTGCTGCTAAGAGCTGGGTTACCTGAGGAGACCTGAAGTACTGTGGTTGTGCTGAATGGATTTCCTGGTTAATGTTTGAATCAAGTCTCAGGGCATGCGGTGTCTCTGCCACGTACTCCTTCTATGCTGTTTGTCCTGTGTTTCGGTAAAACTTATCCTGACCTAGAGGACCGGTGTGTGGTGAACGCAGTGTGGCCTCGGAGAGGAGATCATTCAGAAAGGCACTTGTATAGGTACTGGGATCGCTAAGGTTGTCAGTGATCTCATCAGGAGGTTTCACGCAGCGGACACTCCCTGCAGTGGAGACCCCTCAGGAGACGTGCTTGTGCTTCAGCCATGTTATATCTTAAACTTACTCCTGGGCCTCAGGAGGCTCGGTGGCTGCTTCTGGTTTCCCTGTGGGATGAGGGAACAGCTGCGGTCCTAGCTCTTTGGTTTTTCTTCTTGAACTTTCTGAACAGAATGTCTTTTGTACTCCGGCACACAATGAGGGGGCCTTCTGATTAACTTCGGGTCAGCTTGCCAATGAAAGCACTGGCCGTGTCTCGGATCGGGCTCCCTGAATGTGTACATGCGTGCACCACTGTTGTGGCCCGAGGCTCCACAAGGGTGAACTCAATGGCCCTGGACCTCGGACGGGCCACTTATAAAGCAGTGCTTCCTTTTATTCCGTTCTAGGGCTCCTCTGCCTGGTTGACACCTCGATTAACTGGGGGGATGTGGCTTGGTGCTGTTGGCTGGGACTCAATTCAGGGGATATGAAGAGTCAGTGGGTCCGTCGGTGGGCAACACAAATCCAGGATCTGAGTTCTCCTCCACTTGTGTGGATGCAGTTGGGCAGCTCCTTCAATTTCATGTCCCTCGCTCATGTGAAGTAGAAGGCACTGGCGACCCACTCCAGTACTCTTGCCTGGAAAATCCCATGGACGGAGGAGCCTGGTAGGCTGCAGTCCATGGGGTCGAGAAGAGTCAGACACGACTGATGCAACTTAGCAGCAGCAGCAGCTCATGTGAAGAGGGCCAGCAGATGTTCTTTCTTCTGGTGTAGCAGAATGATAATAGCTTGGGGTTTAGAAGACTTGAATTGTGACTAGGTCATGCTGCTCACCATTCAGGTAGCCATTGGCAAGACTCTCAACTTCTATAACCTTCAGATTTATTGGCTGGTGAGATGGAGGTAATGATAATAGTTCCTCCACAGTACTGTTGGGAGGAGCAAATGAAACAATTTCCACGAAGAAGTTTAAACCAGTCAAGACTTATATAATGTAAGATGTTATGAGTTGACCCTTGAAGAATGGTCCCTCTCTCTTCTGGAAAGTCACTTTGCTCTCTGTTCTGGTTTTCCCATTTATAAAGGCCCCTCTTCTTTTTTGCATTTATAAATAAAAATGAGAAAAACCTTTTAAAAATTCAAGATGTAAAAGGAAACATATAGGCAAGTTTAGTAAGAGTGATGTTCACTGTAGGCTTGGAGCCTTGTAAATTATCCTTGAGAGATGAAGCTTTCCTTGGGTCCCCTGATTCACGTGTTTTTGTTCAGAGGAGAGGAATTTCAAGAGACCCCTTGGTTTTTCCAGTGTTCCTCAGCTAGCTGCCTGGTGTTTACAGAGTAATAGATTTTTAGGAGCTGGAAGGGAAGCTACTGGTTGCTAGGGCCTGTTCCCTCATCCTGTTAGGTTGTGCTAGGAAAACTGTTCTGAGGGAGCCCAGAGGACTTTCTCCTCTGTCCTGGGTTTTAAAGGCAGGGTTCTAACTGGCAGGAAGAGTTATTGCTCTGAAAGGTCCTTGGGGGCTGGGCAGCTCTCTTAGGAACCTGTAGCTATAGCTTAGAGGGAAACAAGAAATAAAGAAAGAAATGAGGAAGTGGGAATTCCAAGGGCAGAGATACTTGATATGCCCTGGGACTGTGCCAGGGAACAGAATCGCAGGAGGGTGGGGAGCCTCTGGGCAAGGGCATGCCAGCTCTGTCCTCGGGGACACCGGGAGGCTCCTGGGTACTAGGCGGGAACACAGAGGCGGGTCTGGTACCCCACCTGCAGTCGCAGCTGTTGTTGTAGGGCAGGGGCACACCTGGCAGCCAGGCCCTGGCATGGTGCCTAGGAAGAAGCCCCTGAACAGATTAAAAAAGTAACAACAAACAAACAAAAACAACTTCTTTTTTTTGTTTTTTTTTGTTTTGAAAAAGAGCCTTCTTTTCCAGGTGAGTCTTGTCACAGCAGCCTCTCTAGCCTAGGGAAGCTGTCCACAGCTTAGCGCGGGGCTGCAGCTGTTTTCCCGCTCCTTCCGTCCAGCTTCCCAGAGCTGAGTCACAAATTGGACCCCTCCATGTTCCTTAAGGATTAAAAAGTAACATTTCTGTTCTCACTCTCTCTCTCCCACTTTTTCTACTGCTCTTCTTACACTCTCCGCTCTCCGGCCCTGGGCTCCTTCTTTCCACTGCCGCATGACGAGGGAAATCACACCTTCCCTCTTGGACCTCAAAAGGGTCCTTCACTCCCTTGCTGCGACTCAAGAAGTTCCCCGCCACTCGCGCCCCCACTCGAGAGGAACCCCGAGGGTCCTGCCACAACTCAAGACGAGACCGTTGTCCCCTCCTCAGCTCGAGATGAGGGTTCCTTTCCCTGCTTCGTCGGGAAGGGATTCCCGGTGTTCCCGTTGCATCTGTCTACAAAATTAAGAGTTATCAGTAACCCCAGGAAGTTGAAACTTTGAAATACCCTGGAGGACAGCCCAAGGCCATCTTCAGTCCTGCTGGCTCTGCCCTGTCCCTGGAATGAAGGGCTTGGGGGTACCGTTTGGAGCAGTGCCCTGACTCCAGATATCAGGGCCATTCTGCTGGCCGGGGACGAGGAGGGGTGTGCCCCAGTCCCCACCTCGATGGATTCTGGGAGACCCACTGGTCACTGGAGTGAGGTGGAGGGTCTGAGTCCTGGGCCTTCCCAAGCACCTCCCTGTGGGCTGGTGAGACTGAGAGGCTGAGAGCATGTGGTCTGTTGCTTCTCTTAGCTGTTACCTGTCAGTGCCCTGGAGGCTCCTGATGTTTTGTGTGGGCCCAGGAGAGTTTGCTGAGACAGCCAAGCAGAGGGAAAGTCTGGAGCCTGGAGGAGGTGGAGGCCAGGCAGCAGCCCCCCAGGGCTTTGGCTTGTCTGCCTTCCGAGCCTCCACCTTCACTGGGGAGAACGGGCTGCGGGTAGGGGGAGGGCCAATCTGCTGACAGATGAGTGAGTTCTTTGATTTAGAGGAACCATGGAAAGTGGAGAAGGGGCCAGGAGGGCATGAGAGAAGGGAAAAAATGACCATCTGGCGTGGTCTGCAGAGATCTCTCTCTCTGTGGGAAAACGTGCTTTAGTGAGTGGCTTCTTCTAGGGGTGGGGAGGGAGTATCAGCCTGAAGGGGTGAGCAGTGTCTGCGGACGAAGACGTAGCCTCTGACTCATGGTATGGAAAGGGAAAGGAAAGTCACTCAGTCGTGTCCGACTCTTCACGACCCCACAGACAGCAGTTCACCAGGCTCCTCTGTCTATGGGATATTCCAGACAAGAGTACTGGAGTGGGGTGCCATTGCTTTCTCCGCATGGTACGGAACTACATATTTATTTCAAGCTTCAGGTTCTCTTTAATACTTTCACAAAAGCATTAGGTCAGAAGTTTGACATTTTCAGTTTCCCTCACCCAAATTTATTGCCTCCAGAAATCGTTGTTGCCCTACAGATTTCCTGCTTCAGTGATTTTCTCAGAATCGGCTTTACTATCTATTATCTACTTTCTCTTATGTGTCCTATACTTAACTTGTGATTACATTGTAACTCATACTGAGTGGGGTGCCATTGCTTTCTCCGCATGGTACGGAACTACATATTTATTTCAAGCTTCAGGTTCTCTTTAATACTTTCACAAAAGCATTAGGTCAGAAGTTTGACATTTTCAGTTTCCCTCACCCAGATTTATTGCCTCCAGAAATCGTTGTTGCCCTGCAGAGTTCCTGCTTCAGTGATTTTCTCAGAATCGGCTTTACTATCTATTATCTACTTTCTCTTATGTGTCCTATACTTAACTTGTGATTACATTGTAACTCATACCACATTCCTCAGTTTATTTCTTATCTTTCTAAATCCTGTTTGCCCCTAGCATGTTAAGATCACTATCTCCTAAAAGTGCTTCTAGCTATTAATTATTCCTAAACCCTAAACTCAGCAAACTTCTTTTGCTATAAATATTTCTCTCCCAAACATGTCTCAGATAACAATCCTTCCCATGGCCTCAAGCTGCGGCCTACATGCTCATCCTGAAACTTTCTTTGTAAAGATTCTTGAACAAATGTCAGTGGTTACTTTATAGATTATTTTCTGGGCACAATTGTAGAGGGTTTTGTGCTTTCTCATGCTTCTCTCAAGCACCTTAACCTTCTTTCCAGCCAACTCAACTGAAGAAAGGAAAGAACAAGTCAGAATCACAGGGCCTAACTCCTTCAGTTGGACTGTGAAGAAGGCTGAGNGACTGAGAAGGAACACAGACCTACTGAAGTTTTAGGTTTTGATGGTAGGGTTAATGACTATCTCATGCTTTAAACTGGGCAAAAGGAAGAGGGTCCAACTCTTAGACTCTGATTTGAAGCACTGTTTGAGTGATGGAAGAGAGCCAACTAAGGACTGGAAATAGGAGGAGGGTAAGGGTTCTAGGCCTGGGTGGCAGCTTCTCTGGGAGTGTTGGGCGACGGGGTGTGTGTGCAGGGGGTGGGGAATGGGAAAAGGGAAATGGGAAAATTGGAAAGAAAACTACAAAGTCAGCTGGTTTCTAGAACTCTTTAGCTTTGTGTGCTCATTTGTGTCTTGGAACAGAGGCTCCCTTATTGAGTTCTGACAACTGAGTTTTATAGATTGCTTTTAAGGGAGTCAACCTGTAATGGGTGTGTTCAACTCTCAGTGACTATTAGATGCCCAGTGAGAGTGTATGGTGCTGCCTTTGAGCAGCTCTGATGAAACTATTTACATATGATATGGGAGTATCTTATAGGCAGTCTGGTGAAGTGATTAAGGGCTGAAACTCAGGGATCTTAAATAAATCTAGATTTAGAACCTGACATTACTATTTGTTATCTATGTGACCTTGGGTAATTTATCTAATCTCTCTGAGCACACTTTGAAGAGACTATGACTGGCATCTCTTAATCAGGTTGGGGTTACTGTGTTAGGAAAGTCAAATCAGATCCTTCTTTTAGAAGGAGCGTAGACTTTGCATTTTCTTCCTCTTTCTGTCAAGACCTCAGGAGAGTTGCTGAAGTGGTCCTTCTTGACCCAGCTTCACAGGCTCAGCTTTATCCTCCTGAAGGAGGCTTATCTTCACAGCCAGGGGAGTCCAGAACTGCTTTTTGCCTGCCCCTCTCCTACAGGCCAGTCCAGGTGGGACCTTGAGGTCCTCTTTAACCTAGCCCCAGAGGCCCTGTCCAAGCTGGCTGCCCCTAGTACTCTGGACACTGGCTACCCTGGCACTGCTTACCTTTCTTCTGTGAATTCTCTGTGTCCTTCAAAACCCAGCTCAGAACATGGGCTTTGAGGCCGACTCTGGAGGTTCACAGTCTGGCTTTTCCTCTTACTACCTGTGGACCCCTGCTGCTGCTGCTGCTGCTAAGTCACTTCAGTCGTGTCCGACTCTTTGCGACCACATAGACGGCAGCCCACTAGGCTCTGCCGTC
This sequence comes from Aepyceros melampus, assembly GCA_006408695.1. NCBI lineage: Eukaryota > Metazoa > Chordata > Mammalia > Artiodactyla > Bovidae > Aepyceros > Aepyceros melampus. Next base: position 632,647 of record SJXQ01001556.1, on the reverse strand, counting down.
CCTGGGATTCTCCAGGCAAGAACACTGGAGTGGGTTGCCATTTCCTTCTCCAGTGGACCCCTGCAGTTAACCTGTATAAAACCTTAGTGTCTTCATCCATAAATTGGGAGTAATATTACCCATCCCAATGATCTGTCGCAGGAGTTAATTTGTATAAAGCACTTAGCTTAGTTTCTGGCACACACATGCTCTCAGTAAGTGCTAACTGCTGCTGTTGTTGGAGATCTCTCCCTCCTAGGAACATCTCTGCCTGCATGATGCTAAGTCACTTCAGTCGTGTCCGACTCTTTGCGACCACATAGACGGCAGCCCACTAGGCTCTGCCGTCCCTGGGATTCTCCAGGCAAGAACACTGGAGTGGGTTGCCATTTCCTTCTCCAGTGGACCCCTGCAGTTAACCTGTATAAAACCTTAGTGTCTTCATCCATAAATTGGGAGTAATATTACCCATCCCAACGATCTGTCGCAGGAGTTAATTTGTATAAAGCACTTAGCTTAGTTTCTGGCACACACATGCTCTCAGTAAGTGCTAACTGCTGCTGTTGTTGGAGATCTCTCCCTCCTAGGAACATCTCTGCCTGCATGCAGCAGGAGAAGGAGCCCTGGCCTTGTAGTAAGCAGATCCGAGTGTTAGTCCTAGGCTTCAGTTTCCTTTTCTAGCAAGGGGGATTGGGATTGGGTGTTTTCATTGACATTCTGACTCGGCACTTGAAATGTACTTATCTTTCCAACTAGATTCCCCAAAGTCTTATGAAACTGAACATAGTAGTTGATACATTTTATTTCCTCAAATTGACCTACGTATGTAGTTTATGCTTTAAAACATATTTGAGTAACTTTTTAAAAAAACCCCATCAGCTGGATTCTGGGAAACATTCCGACTTGGTTCTTTTAACTTGGAGACTGGGAGCTTGTTCTCAGCTGCACAACAACTTGCGAAGAGGCTCTAGCTCTTAGTAAGCTAGAAGGTCTCTCAGGTCAGTAAGAAATATAGGTGGTGGTTTCACTTAGTGCCTCTGGAAAAATTTTTGTCAGTAGATGTTTGGGGTACTCATGTGCCACAAAGACTTAGACCAGCTCTGTGAATAAATTCTGTCCACAGTTTCCCTCTCTCAGTGAGAAAACTGGCAAGTGTTTTCTGCTGGATCCTCTCTCCTGTAGATCCTGGAGTGAGCCGCTTGTGCTGAGAGACAAACCTGTGTGTTAGGGGAAGAGCCCTCCAGTGAAAGAGTGATGTCCAGAGCCGGGTCAGGCTGTTGTGGTTCACATTCAGGCTCTGCTACGTCCCAGCTCGGTCACGCTGGGTAAGGCACTTAGCCTCCTAGGACCCAGTCCCTCGTCTGTAGAATGGAGGTGGTAATAGTACTATTTTCATAGGGTCATGGCGAGGTCTAAATGTCAAGTGCTGAGAATAGCACCTCAAATCTAGCACTTCATGCAGTGTGAGCAATGATTGTTGTATTTATTATTCACTTGTAAGTCAAGCAGAGTTTGATTCTGGGTGGCTAGTCTGTCTGGTTTGTTCTGCTGAGAAATGTGAGGTGCTACCCACTTCCTCTATGTCTTGGACAGATATCTGGTATCAGCAGGGCAGTAATAAGTGTCCCTGATCAGTGCATGGACTTCCCAGGCGGCAGTAGTGGTAAAGAACCCGCCTGCCAATGCAGGAGGCCTAAGAGCCGTGGGTTCGATCCCTGGGTCAGGAAGATCCCCAGAAGGAGGCCATGGCAACCCACTCCATATTCTTGCCTGGAGAACCCTATGGACAAAGTAGTCCATAAGGCTGCGAAGAGTTGGACATGATGGAGGCAACTTAGCACATGCACTCCTATCAGTGCACGGGTCATAGCTCCTGTACCTTGCTTTTGTAAAGAAATATGTAAGCTAAAGTGGGAATCTGGCCAAACAAAGGAGCATCTAGGTTGAAAGGACCCTCTCTGATGAGTCATGCGTGTTCTGTAGCAGAGCCCTAGGTGAAAGAGTAAGGTGGGAAGTGGGCTGAGGGAGAATGTAAATTCAGGGGCAGAGAGAGCTTGTGAGTGGTGAATATCCCCAGGCAGGTGTTCGTGGTTGAGACAGTGAGTTGTAGGAGAGGCTCCTGGCACTTTGTCTTCCAGGAGACAGGTTGCCTCTCCCACCCCAGGTGACATTTGTCCCCGCACTGGACTCTGAGACCAGTCTCAGAGGAGCGGTGGGTTGGGTCCAGGAGGTTCTAACCTGTTCCTCACAAGAATGAGTAGTTCCAGTAGCTTGGTGCATCTTATCTACAAGTGTAATTATAAAGAGATTGCCTTTTTCAACGGTAAGAAATGGAAACTTTTGCTGCCAAATTTAGCAGCATGTTTTAAGTCCCTCAAATCTCCTTTGAGTGCTACCAAAGCTCTCAGCTTTGTTGTTATCTCTTGTTGAAACAGTCTGGGAAGGTCACATCAACAGTGCCAATTTATGGGCCTGCTGAACCCAGGCTGGCCTGGGGTAGAATGGAGAGTTCTTGGGAGTAGGTGCTAAACAAATTTTCCCTTTGAGTGAGGCTGCGTATAAACTTAAGGTTCCTTTTGCTTCAGAAGACCAAACTGCGGATTAGGGTCAAACGTCTTGTTTCTTCCGCAGTCTTACTTCTGTAGGCTCCCAGAGGCAGGAACTCAAACTCTGCAGTAGCTCCCTGTATACACCCAGGGGAAGCTCAGCCTTGATAGTGTTTTCAGCTGCCTACACTATGCCCGACTCTCCTTGCCCGAGGTAAGTTTTCTTGGGGCAGATTTGTGCCAGACTTCCCTATCTGTTTTAGTTGATTGGCAATTTTTGACCTCCCGTGTGTTCTGAAGGAGTGATTAAAAGAAGTGAAGACCAGAGGGTGTAGAAACCACACGTGAGGTTTCATACTCATTTCTAGATCTGAGAATAAGAAAGTCAGATCAACTTGTGCCTAGATTTTGTCTCTTAGCAAATGGATGCAAATAGGGAAAGGAAGTGAAAGAAGCTGACTGACCCTGGCAACTCTCAAGAAGTGTGGTGTTTGAATGCGGAAGGAAAATACCTGGGATAGCTGAGTGGAACTTGGCAATGGCAGTGGCCTTGGTTCACAATCTGTGACTTGACTCACTCAGAGAACTGAGACTTTGGAATCCAGAAAGAGAGCCCTGAAGTTTATTCTCTTTGTTCCTCTCTCGCCTCCAGATTTATTCACCTCTTTGGCTTCAGACATAAATGGAAATGTCAGATAAATTGCTGTCTTTGAGATGGCTTGAGCAGCACTGTCCTCTCTGGGTCCCGGGCTCTTTGGGTGGGCGTCATCACTGCCACTCAGGGTAGGGTCACTGCTCAGTTGTGCTGGGAGAGCCGGCTGTGAGGATGCTAGTGGTAAGAAGGACTGTGGGTTTTCTTAACGCTCAGTAACTGCCCAAAGGGAAGTGGCAGGGGCCAAGCTAAAAAGAAAACAGTGAGGAACAGCCAGAAAATTGTGTTGTATTTAGACCTCATTAAATACAAATGGACAAGTTTCTTCTCGAAACCCACATCTGTTTGGTAAACCCAGGTGGGTTTTATATGCAATGCTACCCAGACTTCTTTTCACCTGAAAAATACCCAAGGTCAGATGTCTACATAACTCTGCTAGAAAAAGTTGAGCCCTGGGAAGTTGTAGAAACTGAAGGATAAGACCTTGGAGTTGTGTGCATTCTACTACGATAAGAAAAGTTAGTGGGGGGAGAAGGCAAGCTGTGGAGATTACAATACCTGTGACATCGTCCTGGCCAGCAATAGCAGTTAATGTCAGTGGGGGAACGGGATGGCTTTATCTGTTTGTGTTCCCTTAGAGTTTATTTCTCCTCAGCCTTTTCTCTTTTTAAATTGCAGTGTTTCCCTGAGATCCCATGGAGGGCAGGGAGAGTGTCCAAATCTGCCTCTTTTGTTTAGAAATGTTATTTATTTATTCATTCACTCAATATGTCTTTATTGAGTGTCCATCCTGTTCTTCATTTCTTGGGCTTCCCTGATAGCTCAGTTGATAAAGAATCCGCCTGCCATTGCGGATGGCAATGGAGACCCCAGTTCGATTAGTGGGTGGGAAAGATCCGCTGGAGATGGGATAGGCTACCTACTCCAGTATTATTGGGCTTCACTTTTGGCTCAGCTGGTAAAGAATTCACCTGCAATGTCAGAGACCTGGGTTGGGAAAATCCCCTGGAGAAGGGAATGGCTACCCACTCCAGTATTCTGGCCTGGAGAATTCCATGGACTATTCCATGGGGTCACAAAGACTCAGACGCCACTGAGTGACTTTCACTTTCACTTTCATCCTGTTCTAGGCACCATTCTCTATGCTGTGAAAAGTAAAAGTGAAGTCTCTCAGTCATGTCTGACTCTTTGCAACCCCTACCAGGCTCCTCCGTTCATGGGATTCTCCAGGCAAGAATACTGGAGTGGGTTGCCATTTCCTTCTCCAGGGAATCTTCCCAACCTAGGGTCTCCCGAATTGCAGGCAGACACTTTAACCTCTGAGCCACCAGGGAAGTCCAAGAAGGTACCTTCCTCAAATCTGCACATTCACAGCTTTTTCTCGTCCTTGAAGCTTTAATGTCATCTTTTCTGAGAGGCCTTCCTGAACTTCTTTTTTGAAAATAGTTCTCAAGTTCCTGTGCCTCTCTCTTTTGCATCACCATTAATTCCTTCATCGCTTATATCAATATCTTTATCTTATTTGTGATTTGTTTGCTTATTTATTGCCTTCCCCCAGCTCTGCTCTACTTAAAGCTTCACCACACAAGGACTTTGATGTGTTAGTAGTTATCTCTACATCTGCAGCATGACAGGGGCTTCCCTGGTGGCTCAGAGGTTAAAGTGTCTGCCTGCAATGCTGGAGACCAGGGTTTGATCCCTGGGTTGGGAAGATCCCCTAGAGAAGGAAGTGGCAACCCATTCCAGTATTCTTGCCTGGAGAATCCCATGGACGGAGGAGCCTGGTAGGCTACAATGACTGACCGTCTTCACTTTCGTTCAACTTCCTGGAAGAGAGAACAGCAGAGCAAAGTCTTTGGGGGTAGAAAAGAGGTCGGCTTGTTGAAAGAACAGAAAGAAAGTTGTCATTGTTAGAATACAGGGGGCAAGTAGATTAGGAGTAGAAGATGGTGGAGGCTAGTTCAAGTGCAGCCTTTCGGCCGTGGTGAGGAGCTTGGAAAACCAGTATGAGGTGTCCATATTCTAGGTCTGTGACACAACTAGGGCTAAGTTGTCAAAATTTGAGAGGGATGATTGGCTGAGAAGAAGATTGCATTTCAAAAGAAAAAAAGGGGGGGAGAGAAGGGCTCTGGAGTGGGGGTTGGCACATAGGTAATTAACTAAAGGAAGTTGAATAAATACAACTCAATTCTGCATAGTTCTTGGGATCAAGCAATATGTTTTAAAGATTTCTGTAGATTTTAGATTTGTGGTACATCATTAGTAGAATGCATGCTTACTCTCTCATACGTACTGTGTTTTACTAGGTATTTTCACTCGCATCATTTTAGCAAATTCTCACAATGACTGTGAGTGAATTTGTTGATGCTCTGGTGTCTACAGTTGAGGAACCTAGACTGGCTAACTTGCTTAAAATCCAGATCTAAGTCTGTACCATTCCAAAGGATGTGCTCTTTCTATGCCCTCACTCTGACTGGTGCATTCCTCTTAATTATCTAAAATAGTTAATGAGCATTTCCCCCCCTGAGTTGTTCTGTGTTGTTTACTGTCCTGTTCTCCTTTCTATCCACTGGAAATTAGGATAAGGTTTTGGATATTTGTGGGTTTCATCTTTTTCTGAAAGGTGTATCTGGTTGAATGTTGAGAATACCGTCCCTATCAAAAATTGGGCAGGGTAAGGGTGTGTGGCAAGACTTGGAAACAGATAGTCTGAATCACCTCTCTTTATCTGGGTAGGATGAGTGATCATCTTTCTCATTAAACTCATTAACTACTTGTAGAGACAAGTAGTTAATTAAATGTTATATTATGATTCCCTCTCATTTTGCAGTAAGAAGATGGAATTTGTTTTTGGAAGATTTAAGTAATATGTCAGTAAATTAGCATTTGTAAGTAAATTCTGATTTTTAAGTCCACGGGTCTCTATTGGAGTCTTCAAGTTTGTTGGCAGTGTTTGAGGAAAGAAATTTATTAGGCCATAACTTTCACGCTCTGGAAATTGAACATTGACTAGTTTCTGTTGATGGATAGTTCTTTTTTGTGGGACTGATCCTGTTTGGATTCTGTAAATCAGGGGTGAGGGTTCTGGAATGAAAATGTACAGGGTGTTGATAAACTTCCAGTCCTTAGTGTTCATGAGATCTGTGTTCAGCCTTGGTCTGCCGGCTAGATGGAATGGTCTGTGAAGGGCAGAGAAGGTGAGATTGAATTTCAGGTTTAACATAGATTCCTGACACACAGAGGAATTTCTTTGGTAAGTAATGGGACTCTTTTCATTTTGCCCTTCCACTGTCTGTTTTGGTAACTATTTGGCTTCTGAAGGAAAAGCTCTGTGATTAGGAAAGGCTCCTTGAGAGGGTGCTTTCGTCTCCAGTACCTCTTCACTGAGCCTGCTCTAGATGGCCACCCCCATGAGCCGGGACACACAGGTGATCTAGTGGGTGACGGAAAAGAGCTCGGTTGAGGCCAGAACTTGAAGTGCTTGAACCCTCTGGAAATTGTTCTTCTGAAAGCAGGAAAAGGAACATACCTGGATTTAGCTGGTAAAAAAGAAACCCCCATGTAGTGCTAATAAAGTGGTAAAGAACCTACCTGCTAACACAGGAGATGTAAAAGATGCGGGTTTGATCCCTGAGTTGGGAAGATCCCCTGGAGGAGGGCATGGCCACCCACTCAGTATTCTTGCGTGGAGAATCTCATGGACAGAGGAGACCGGCGGGCTACAGTCCATAGGGTCGCAAAGAGTCAGACATGACTGAAGTGACTTAGCATGCATGCATGCACACAGGCATGCAAAGAAACCTGTGCGACCACATGGAAGATAGAATTAGAGGGGGAAGAAACATGTCTGTCTTATGGGTGTGACTGGAGAGCCTGATGGGCTACAGTCCATGGCTGCGAAGAGTCAGACATGACTGAGCACAGCACAGAGAGGTGGTATTCTAGTCCCTCAGAGTTCATTTAAAGGAGACTGTAAGGTCGCAAAGAGTCGGACACGACTGAGTGACTTCACTTTCCCTTTCACTTTCATGCATTGGAGAAGGAAATGGCAACCCACTCCAGTGTTCTTGCAAGGAGGATCCCAGGGACGGGGGAGCCTGGTGGACTGCCATCTATGGGGTTGCACAGAGTAGGACACGGCTGAAGCGACTTAGCATAAGGGAACTCTGGATGGTGGGGAGGGAGGATCTGACCTCCAGATGACAGAATTCTCTAGGGCCTTAAGCAGTGGTTTTCAGACTTGAGTTGCTCCCAAACTCACCTGGGAAGCTTGTTTCCAGTTCAGTAGGTCTGAAGTGGGGCCTGAGAATTTGCATTTTTAACAGGTTTCTAAATTGCTACTGCCATCACTGCTTGGGAAGCATTGCTTCCCAGGCTCAGCAGCTGAGAGTCTGATGTTGGTCAGAGGGCCAGATCTAAATAGGTGTGCCTTCCTTTCTAAACTTGGGCTTCCCTGGTGGCTCAGATGACCTGGGTTCGAGCCCTGGATTCAGAAGATGCCCTGAAGAAATGAATGGCTACCCATTCCAGTATACATGCCTGGAGAATACCATGGACAGAGGAGCCTAGTGGGCCCTAGTTCATGGGGGTGGCAAAGAGTCAGACATGACTGAATGGCTAACACTGCACACTTCCACTTCCTTCATTTACTTGGAATTTCATGTCTATACTTTACAGACTCCTGGGTCGCTAACCCCATAACATCAACAAAGCCTGGCCAAAGTTCCTGTCCTCAATCTCTAGGATTCTTCTCACAATATCCTCCCCCCGCCCCCGTCACCTCCACATGAGGTTTCCTGCTGTGTGCTCGTCTGTAAACAGCTGTTGACTGATTTTTGGAAAATGCCCTTCTCGGGCACTCTTTTCGGACAGGTGACCTTTATGCCAGGATAAAATCTCCCCTGCCCTTCAGCACAGCCTACTGTCTGGCAGGACTGTTTTCAGAGACTGCGGGCAGGCTCTGCATTGCCTGCATTCTGTTGATTAATGCACACTTCCACTTCCTTCATTTACTTGGAATTTCATGTCTATACTTTACAGAATCCTGGGTCGCTAACCCCATAACATCAACAAAGCCTGGCCAAAGTTCCTGTCCTCAATCTCTAGGATTCTTCTCACAATATCCTCCCCCCGCCCCGTCACCTCCACATGAGGTTTCCTGCTGTGTGCTCGTCTGTAAACACTGTTGACTGATTTTTGGAAAATGCCCTTCTCGGGCACTCTTTTCGGACAGGTGACCTTTATGCCAGGATAAAATCTCCCCTGCCCTTCAGCACAGCCTACTGTCTGGCAGGACTGTTTTCAGAGACTGCGGGCAGGCTCTGCATTGCCTGCATTCTGTTGATTAGCCAGGTTTACACAGGACATGCCTGGGAGATTATCTCTTTAGCCCAGGAGTTGAATTTCAAGGGCAAAGTCCACAGTTGGCACCTGATAGGCTGAGAACACCTGGACGGGAGGATTTCATGTGGCTTTCACTCAGCCAGGCCTCTGCGCCTCTTCCCACAGAGGTCAGGTTTTCTGCTTGTCTGTTGCCCAGGCAGGTGACTTCGGAATGCTTCTCCCAGAGCCTCATGGTTCCAGGCATTGCCCCTTGCTATCTCTTCCAGGGCCTGCGGCTCCAGGTGAGACACTCGACTTAGTAAATAAACACAAGCTGCCTTCTCTTCTGTGGAGTTCTGTTCCCCTTGATTCCTTGTCTGTGCTTGCCTCTCCCCTGGAGGGAGGATCTTCATCTCTCCTGCATGGTCAGTGACTCTTTGATTTTCCCAGGACTCTTCTTTGTTTAGCTTCCCTCATTATTCTAGGATTCTGTTTCAGTGTGGGAAGGGATGTTTAAAGGTTACCTGATTTTCCTCTGCCCAGCCTTTGTCATATCGCTGTACACATGGAAGATGATAAATTTTGTAAGATACTCTGGGATAGAAGAAGGCTGCTGGTAGCCCTGAGCCCTGGTGCTGCCCTGGGTTGAAGAGGTCTGCTGAGCTTACTGATTGGAAACTCTGATCCAGTCCCAGGTGCAATAGAGTAGAAGTGAGAAAACTGAGCGCCCGAGGTGGCCAAGCTAGGACTGCACTCAGATCTCCACTGCTGCTGATTCAGGGCATTGTTGTCTATACAAGACAAGAACTGTGAAGTGTTAACATTTCAGACTAGCAAGCATGCACGAAACTCTCTCTCAGCCTAATTTTTATTTAAGATTTGTTGTCCCCCCTCTTTTTTTTGGTAGCAAAAGTAATATATTCTAAAACCTTTTACAAAACAGAAAAATATATAAATCTGAATAGAGGAACCCATCCTTTAGACCCATGCACCAAAAAATATAATCATTGTTAACAGTTGAGTAACAATGGATTTTTTTCTACGTTTGCATATACACTTATTTAATCTTTCAAAAAATGATGATACTGTAATAAAGATAAAAAGCATTGATGACAGTGTGGAGAAAGTTAGAACCCTTATATATTACTGGTGAGATGTAAATGGTGTAGTTGTCAAGGGCCTGAATTCTTTTGATTCCTCGAAAAGCAAAAACTTGCCTAATGACCTAGCAATTCCACTTCCAGGTATAAACCCAACAGAAGTGAAAACAGAAACTCAGGTGCTTTATGCCAGTGTTCGTATCAGCGTTATTTGCTGCCTCAAAGGTGGAAACAACCGAGTTCATCCACACATGAATATGGACAGCATGTGGTAGATCCATATAGTGGAATGTTAATGAGCCATGAGAGGGATGGAATTCTGATGCATGCCGCAACATGGATGAACCTTTAAAACACTGTGCGAGGTGAAATAAATCAAGATATAATAGGACAGATATTGTATGAGTCTGCATATGTAGTTCAGTTCAGTTCAGTCGCTCAGTCGTGTCCGACTTTTGGCGACCCCATGAATTGCAGCACGCCAGGCCTCCCTGTCCATCACCAACTCCAAGAGTTCACCCACACTCACGTCCATCGAGTCAGTGATGCCATCCAGCCATCTCATCCTCTGTTGTCCCCTTCTCCTCCTGCCCCCAATCCCTCCCAGCATCAGTCTTTTCCAGTGAGTCAACTCTTTGCATGAGGTGGCCAAAGTACTGGAGCTTCAGCTTTAGCATTAGTCCTTCAAAGAACACCCAGGGCTGATTTCCTTTAGAATGGATTGATTGGATTTCCTTGTAGTCCAAGGGACTCTCAAGAGCTTCTCCAACACCGTAGTTCAAAAGCATCAATTCTTCGGCACTCGCTTTCTTCACAGTCCAACTCTCACATCCATACATGACCACTGGAAAAACCATAGCCTTGACTAGACGGACCTTTGTTGGCAAAGTAATGTCTCTGCTTTTCAATATGCTATCTAGGTTGGTCATAACTTTCCTTCAAATACCTGTAATAGGCAAATTAGTAGAGACCAAAAGCAGATTGGAGGTTACTAGGAGCCTGGGAAGAGGGGAGAATTGGGAAGTGTTGCTTAGTGGTTACAGTGTTTCTCTTTGGGAGAGTTTGAAAGAGTTTTGGAAATAGTGGTGATGGTTGCACAATGCTGTGGTTTAATTAATACCACTGAATTTTAAACTTCAAAAATGCTTAAAATGGCAAATGTTACATATATTTTAACCCAATAAAAATGGTTGAAATTTCTTCTCTTGATAATTTACCTAGGCTATTTTTTTTTCCATGTCTGTACATTAATTTTAATAGCAGTACTGTGTTTCTTCAGGTGGATGTATCATAATTTATTTAACCAAACATTTATTTCCAGTTTTTCCTATTATAAACAGTGCTGCAATAAATAGCTGAATATAGCTGACTTTGCCCCAGTAGTCTGGTATTTGTATTACCTTAAGCAAAATTCCTGGAAGGGAAGATTCACTGATCAAAGGTTATGCTCGTTTATACTGTTAATAAGTATTGCCAAACTGCTTTCCAGACAAGTTGCATCAGTTTAGTTCTCATCAAAAGTATATCATGATGCCTGTTTCCACCATGCCTTTGCCAAGTGGGTGTTGTAGAGTGTTTCAATCTTTGCCAATCTGATAGGTGAAAAAGTATTTCTTATTGTTGGGTTTCTTTAATTTTTAGTGAAATTGAACACCTTTTATGCTCACTGGCAGTGGTACTTATTCTTATATAAATTTTCTTTTCAAATACTTGATTCCCTTTTGTGTTTGGTCATTATTTTTTCCTTATAGATTTGTAAGAACTTTTACATACATATTACATTAGAACTACTTGCCCTATGTATTGCTGATATGTTTCACCCTTGGTTGTTTTATTATAATTTTTGACTTTGTAAGAACTTTTACATACATATTACACTAGAACTACTTGCTGTATGTATAGCTGATATTTTTCACCCTTGATTTGTTTTATTTTAATTTTTGACTTTGTGCTAATTATTTGCCTTTCACATGTTTTAAATTTCTATGTAGGTCAATGTATTATCTTTTCCTTCATGACTTTTTACCCCCCTTCATGGCTTTTGAGTTTAATTTTGTGTCATGCTTTGAAATTTTTTCTTCACTCATTAAAATTATAAAATTAATTTATTCATTTTTTTCCTAGCGTTTTTATGGTTCCAGCTTTTACATTTAGATTGTAATTAAATTTGTAATAAGGTATAATAGGAATTTTATTAATAAAAAACCTAAAATAAATTTTTTCCTATTATTTTTGTATACTTCTGTTCACTTTAGTCTATTTAGTGAGTGGGGCTACCTATATTCAAATCTTGTATTTCTTATTTATAATGTACCGTAGCCACTGAAAACGTTTTTCTGCAACATTTATAGAGGAACATTTTTGATTCAGTTTACCAAAAAAAAGCCTTTAGTGGGAGACTCAGATCAATAAATTGTACCCAGGTCTTCTGCTTTTGTGGTGACTCAGATAGTAAAGAATCAGCCTGCAGTGCGGGAGACTTGGGTTCGATCTCTGGTTTGGGAAGATCCCCTGGAGGAGGGTATGACAACCCACTCCAGTATTCTTGGCTGGAGAATCCCCATGGACTAGAGGAGCCTGGTGGGCTACAGTCCATAAGGTTGCAAAGAGTCTGATATGACTGAGCGACGAAGCACTTCTGATTCTCAATCCTGTTTGTTTTCTATTATCCATATATACTCATCCTTATATCCAGATTCCTTTTCATTATGTTTTGAAATAATTGCCTCACCCCACTTCTGAAAACTTGACAGTGAATCCTACATGCAATTGAAGTTGACATGATAGACCAGGGTGGTGTGACGTGAAAGCCTCTCTCTTAAATTACAGCTGGTGTGATGAGCTTATGCTGAGGCGGGGGCCGGGAAGCAATTGCCTGTTAAAGAAGTGCAGGTTGGTGCTGAGGAGATTCAGGGCCAAAGTCAGAAGGGATGATGAGACCCAGGAACCATGTGACTGCTGGAGGGAAGCCATGGGAAGAAGTGTGAAGAAACTTGGCTGCTTAGAGACAGATTAAGGAAGAGTTTTAAAGTGAAAGAAGGAAGAGGTATAATGTTTATTCCTCAATAAACTTATGTCCCAGATACTAACAAGTAGTTCCCCCCAATTGTGTTTTAAAAGTCAGCTTTTAGCAGTTTAGGCTTGCTGCTCCTCAAGGTCGTGAACCCAGCAAAGAAAGCCTTATTCAAAGGAAAATCCTGGGATGGGAAGTTAGAGTGCTATAGAGCGAGAGCAGCATTGACCCGGCATCATCTCTGCTCTTGTCAGCCAGAAGCTTAGATGGAAATGTTTTCAGTGAAGTAGACTAATAAGGAAGCAGAAGGATAAACCACTTCAGACCAGCAAACACTCCCTAGCCCCGTAGGACCAGCTGCACACAGACATACACGCCCTACCCCTAAGATACTTAATAGTTTACCACATAAGACATATACAAGGTCTGTACACTACAGTGAGATTTATGCCACCATCCAAGTGGCTCTGGTAAGAAAGGATTGATTCAGTCACTGGTGGGAAGACAGTGAGGAATATACAGGTAAAGTTTCACAAAGGTTCACATTTTGAAGTATGAATATACATTTTTTTTTTTAAGTTTGTTGCTTTTTGACACTATGAATAGTTTTTAAATGGCCAAGTCAAGGAAAGGCATTCCAGGTAAAGGGTTCAGTTCAGTTTAGTCGCTCAGTCGTGTCTGACTCTTTGCAACCCCATGAATCGCAGCATGCCAGGCCTCCCTGTCCATCACCAACTCCCGGAGTTCACTCAGACTCACGTCCATCGAGTCAGTGATGCCATCCAGCCATCTCATCCTCAGGTGCAAAAACAAAAGAGTGAAGCAGTGTATGCAAAGTCTGTGTGTGCAAAGCTACTATTGGTCGTTTTTCTGTACACGGTAGGGAGAGTGAGCAGCGTTAAGATGAGACTATATGGCCAAAGAATGGATAAGTGAGCTAGAAGATAGAATGGTGGAAATAACTGCTGAAGAGCAGAATAAAGGGAAAAGAATTAAGGATAGTCTTAGAGACCTCTGGGACAATATTAAACATCCCAACATTTGAATTTTAGGGGTCCCAGAAGAAGAAGGGAGAAAGAAAGGATTTGAGAAAATTTTTGAGGTGATTATAGTCGAAAACTTCCCCAACATGGGAAGGGAAATAGTCAGTCAATTCCAAGAAGTACAGAGAGTCCCATACAGGATAAACTTAAGGAAAAACATGCCAAGGCACATACACTCAGACTAGCAAAGACTGAACACAAAGAAAGAATATTAAAAGCAGCGAGAGAAAAGTAACAAGTAACATACAAAGGAAACCCCATATGATCAACAGCTGATCTTTCCGCAGAAACTCTGCAGGCCAGAAGGGAATGGTTGGATATAGTTAACATACTGAAAGGAGAAGATGAAACTAGAGAGACATAAAGTACTGAAAGGAAAAGATGAGACTGTGGAGATAGGCCTCGGGGAATAGCTCTTGGAAGGCTAGGTCTACAATTTTTCTGTGAACCAGATCACCCCAAGACATCATGAATGTTTAAGCAATAATTTTATTATTTTCTCATGTTTTTAAGGGTCTTGCTTGGGGTCTTCTCATGTAATATTTTTCAGAAGGTGGTTGGACTAGACTTATTCGGAAGACTCAGTCATTCCTATGTGTGGTGTCTGAGAGGGGAAGACTCAAACAGCTGGGGCCACTCGGCTCACTGGCTCCTACCAGCCCATTTCCATTCCTGCTCCCTGTGGTCCCTCCAGCACGGTGGCTCAGGACTGGGAAGCTAGTGCCCTGAGAGACTGGGGGTCACTGGCCCCATCCAAGCTAGCTTGGAAGATCAGCACCTTCATGTGGGCCCATTCTGTTCCTTGAGGTAGTTACAGAGGCCCTTCTGGTTCAAGGGAGAAATAGCAAACAACTGGTTAGCTTCTTTTGAAGTCACCACAATCATACAGATTAATTTGAATTTTACGCTGTAGGGCAGTTTTCCCCAGATTTAATTCATGCTTACCATCTTCACAATATTATCATGACCTCTCCAAACTATTATTTACATATTTAAGTCAGCTAACTTTCAAACTTAAGTTTATTTTTTAAGAGGAAAAGTTATCTCACTTTTGTAAAGTGGAAAATCAATATACCTTGCCATGCACAGCAGATAAGTTTTAAAGTAAATACATGAAGCAAAAAACAATGTTGAAAAAATTTTGCCAGATACTGCTGGCTGTGAATGTCTCCTCTCCCTCCCCCGACCCCGACCCCACTTGCTGTTTAATCTAGTGAGCTCCCAAAGACTTACAGAGTGAATGACTCGATCACCTTGTGATTTGATGGCATTTACTTCTGCATATTATGATGTTGAGTTCCTCCCATGCATTTCCTTACCACATATTGGGAAGTATTGCTATGAACAGTGGAGCTGCTAAAAGAATTTGAGCACTGGAGCAATATAGCTGCTAAATTTGCATTTTAGCAAGGTCACTTTGGCGGAATCATAGGAGATTTGAAGAAAGTAAAGCTGGGAGCAGGGAGATGGCTTTTAGAAAATTATTGCAGTAAGTCAAACAATCAGTAGTAAAATCTGACTCAGAGAATGGTGGGGGAATAGAGGAGATGAATATAAGACATTAAGGAGATGGAATCTGCAGGACTTGGTGATAGACTGAACTAGAGTAAGAAGGAGAATGTAAAGTCAAGGATGATGTGTAGAAATGGGTGGCGCTGTGGAAAAAAGTACAGGAGGGGGAAGTGTTTATTAGAGGTAGAGTGGGAAATGAGTTCAGTTTTAGGTATTCCTTTTTCTTAAGTATTTTTAACATGAATTTTCTTGCCACTTTATGGGTTTGTCTCATTGTTTCTTTGGGGTATAATCTAGATTCTTCCTCTTTCCCCTGTATTTTCTGTAAACTGTAAATTAGATATAGGGTTTGGTTAGATTTAGGGTAAGTGTTTTTGGGGAAAAAACTATAAATGATGAAGCAAATCAGAGGCATATAACATCTGGTTTCCTCACTATTATTGATGCTAAATTTGGTTACCGCTTAAGGTAGGGGCAGCCAAATTTCTCCATTGTAAAATTATAGCTTTTCTTTTATAACTAGCAGATAATCTGTGGGTGACCTTTGGCACTACTCCCCATCAATCTTCAACTTAAGTGGTTTTAGTTTTTGAACTTTTTATTATAGAAAATGTCAAACATACCCAAAAGTGGAGAAAATAGAAGACAAACACCCATGTATCCATCATCCATCTTCAGCTGTTATCAGCACTGGGGCTAACTGGTTTTTCCTCTGTCTTTGTCCACTACCCTTCTTTTTGCTCCTGTGGATTTTTGCAAGTGAATTCCAAGCATTATACTGTTTCATCCATAAACACTTCAGAACATCCCTCTCTCAGGAGGCCTTTCAGACAATGTGTAGCTGTATTGATTTCTGGCCAGCAGTTTTTAGTTGCCTTCACAAAAGATCAAGGAGTGCTGATGATTGAATTGATCCAGAATTAGGCTTTAAACTTGGTTCTTTGTATCCATGGATTCTGCATCCATGGATTCATTCAACCACAGATGGAAAATATTAGGAAAAAAATTCTAGAAAGTTTCAAAAAGCAAAACTTGAATTTACCACACACAGGCAACTGTTTACTTAGCATTCCCATTGTATTTACAGTTATTTACACATCATTAACATAGTACTGGGGTAAGTAATCTAGAGATGATTTAAAGTACATGGGTGGGTATGCATAGGTTATATGTAAGTACTACATCGGCCGCATGAGAGACTTGAGCATCTGTGGATTTTGTATCTGTGGTGGGTCCCTTTCTCCCTGGGGCCAGAGTTTGTGGGTGTGATGGATCATGGATTCTTGCCTGGAAGGACAGAAAGGTAAATTCGGAAACAGGAGGAGGGCTCAAGGGAAGAGAGACCTGAGCAAGGTCAAAGAGCAGTCGTGAATAGTAGAAAGACCCAGAGATAGGCAGAAAGGGGAACTGTGGTCAGGGAGGAGGATTTTGGAGGACAAGTTTGAGATGCATTGTCTCAGATGATGCCAAGGTCTGAGATTTGTCCGTAAGCATGGCTAACGAAAGTAAAATCAAAGTCAGGGGGTTGGTCATGAGACGGGTTTTGAATGGCTCCATCCACATCAGCATTGATGTTGCCAAAGTGAAGAAATAGCCATTAGGGAGAGTCTGGTCTTTGTTAGGGCAGGAGATGGTGCATAGATCTATGAAGAGTTGGAGGTTATGGGATAGTTGTTAGTTGAACAGCAGTCTATAGAGCAGATTGGAGGCACAGTTAGCAGAAGGCAAAGTGAAAAAAATGCAAAACCTCATTTTAAACAGCTTTTAGGGGGAGGGGGAAATGAAAAAAACAAAAAACAAAAAACAGCTTTTAAGTCTGTGTGCTCTAGTACAGGGGTCCCCAGTCCCCAGGGCTGGGGGTGAACTGAACTGAACTGAACTGAACTAGCTAGTCTTTGTGAAGATTTGTGTTGCGTGCCCTCAGTTCAGTTCAGTTGCTCAGTCGTGTCTGACTCTTTGCGACCCCATGGACTGCAGCACGCCAGGCTTCCCTGTCCATCACCAACTCCCAGAGCTTGCTCAAACTCATGTCCATTGAGTCGGTGATGCCGTTGTTACATTTTGCTTATAGAATTTGGGAGGGGGCAGGTAGAGGGGGGTGCGTTTTCGTGGATTTGCGGAGTCAGAAATGAAAACTCAACACCATGATTCCTCCTGGCAAAGATAATGTATCTTGAAATTGTGTTTTTTAGGAAGGTCATCACAAGAGAGAAGTTTGGGAGGAACTGGAAGAAAAGAAGGCCTAGCTGACTTAATACCAGCATCTCCTTAATTCCAAAACAAGCCGAGTGTGTCCCCAGGGGAGGCTAAAAGTGGGATGACTTCTCACTATTTTGCCAAACACCTATGTTTAAGGGAGTAATTGGACCACATGCTTTCATGGCTTAATGGTTTTAATGTCAAGAGAAAAGTTTTCCTGTTGGACTGTTCTTGGAGTTCACTTCTTGCCGACTACTGGTGTGTGTTTGTGTGTGTGTGTGTGTGCACGTGTCAGCAGAGATGTCAGCCTGGTTTTCTACATCTTCTCCTGGAGGATAAGGATAGTTATTTACATTTGAATAATAACTTACAGCATATAAAATATTTTTATGTACTCTCTTTCGTTGGTTTTATATTCTTTCACAAGAGGAATTGAGGTGGCTAACTACAGAAGACATAATAAAAACAGTACTTGACTGTACTTTCCATGAGATAGTGGGAAGAACAGGAACTTTAGTTAGACCTAGTTTGAATTCTGGGTTTTCCTTTTACTAGCTGTATGACCCTGGGTTGTAGTTTTCTTGTTGGTAAAACAGAATTGATAACATTTACCTCCTAGGATTGTTTTGGCACCTTAAATTAATTAACATAGTTAACACGTAGGGATGGTGCTTGGCACACAGTGGATGATGGATGAAGGGAGGTTTCTATAACGTGGAAACAGATCATCCACATCAAAGAAAAGAAGAGCATCCTAATCTTGAGTGTCCTAATCTTGTTAATTAAGATCGTTGCTATGAATGGCCTTGCACTTTGACTCCTCATTCTTTGGCAGTCTGGGAAACTGGCCATTTGACATCTTACCATAAAGTAAGAGGAAGCATGCCACGTCTCTCCAGGCAGACAAAGTCTTATATTTTAGTGAAAAATTTTTAAAAATTTATAGTGAAATTTTGTATGTGGATGTATTTGTTGGAGATGCTGAATGATACAAAAGATAATGATCCTTACCATTTTTAAACTGAGAGGTATGTTTTTTATTTTTTTTCCTTGTTTTTACAACCACAGGCTATATATATATATATATATATTTTTTTTTTTTTTTTTTTTACTGTTTGTATAACAAATACTTATGTGATTTCAGTTTCCAATAATTCTCATATAGTGACTGCTGATAAAATACAAATGTGTTACATGAGATTGCAGCTCAGTGAAACCACCCTGTAAGGAGCTGAGCTAATCCTGTATGTATGTAGCTTTCCAGTGATCTGATAGAAACATGGAGCTTAAAATACCGAGGGGCGTGGCTATTCATCACACCCCCTTAGATGGTCTTTAAATATCACTTTTTAAGAGTTTCTAAGAGTTGGACAGGAATCAGTTCAAGCCCCTGACTTCTATATTCTTGACTTACTTCCAAATGGAAGCAGATGTGTGGTGTTTGGAAAACAGATGGAAGGGTTGACTTCCTATAAGACAGAGCCATACAACTTACGCTCTTGCGTGTATTAAAATATTATTTCGTTTAATTTTTATAATAGCCCCGGGAGGGAATGGGACTGACCAAACGTTTAATTCCCCCTGAAGTACCAGGTCTTGGGCTTTTCCTGTATTTACAAATGAGAGGCTGACTCCAAGTCTTGAGAGATCAGGTGAACAAGCCCATTGTCTTTTTCCCTTCTCTTCCTCATCTCCTGAGTCATAAATGCTAGACAGGGGATTGCCCTTTGCTTTATCTCTGTGACTATTGCTGATCTGGAAACGACTGTCATCACTTTTAGATAATACCAGTACTGGGCAGTTGCGGAATGAAGCTCACATCACAACAAATCATGGGGTTATCGTGACCAGGGAGAGGTTCTAGTTGGGAGTGGGTGACTTTTGCAGAAGCTGAAAAACAACACCAGGGCAGACAGGTGACTGCCTTCACCATGCAGGAAGTACCCCTTGCTCTGTGTCATCCTTGTTGGTCAGAAGTAGAAAGAGGGGAAATTGAACCACAGAAAGTTTTGCATATGTGTTCTTTTATCCTTGTGTATCTTTTCCTCTTTGCAGCAGTGATCCTAGAAACCAGGAAAAACAGCTATGATCACCATCAATTATTTATTTATATATTTATTTTTACTGAATTATAAGTGATTTACAATGTTGTGTTAGTTTCTGGGGTACAGAAAAGTGATTGAGTATATACATACTGAAAAGTAGTTCAGAGTGATTGAGACTTCATATATTATAAGTCTTTTTTTGTGTTCTTTTCCATTATGGTTTATTATAGGATGTTGAATGTAGTTCCCTGTGCTACACACTAGAACATTGTTATTTATCCATCCTGTGTATAATCGTTTGCCTCTGCTGGTCCCAACTCCTGATCTTTCCCTCCCCAGCCTCTCATGCTCCTTGGCAAACACATGCCTGTTCTCTGTATATCTGCGAGTTTGTTCTGTTTTGTAGGTTTGTTGGTTTGTGCTGTATTTTAGATTCCACATGTCAGTGATATCACACAGTATTTGTCTTTCTCTGTCTGACTCACTTCACTTAGTATGATAATCTCTAGATCCATCCATACTGCAACAAATGGCATTACTTCATTCTTTTTTATGACTGAGTAATATTCCATTTTATATATATATATATATATATATATATGTATGTCACATCTTCTTTATCCATTTGTCTCTTGATGGACCCTTGGGTTGCTTCTATGTCTTCAGTTCAGTTCAGTCGCTCAGTCATGTGCGACTCTTTGCAACCCCATGGACTGCAGCACACCGGGCCTCCCTGTCCATCACCAACTCCCGGAGTTTACTCAGACTCAATGTCCATTGAGTCAGTGATGCCATCTAACCATCTCATCCTCTGTCGTCCCCTTCTCCTCTCGCCTTCAATCTTTCCCTGCATCAGGGTCTTTTCCAGTGAGTCAGCTCTTCGCATCAGGTGGCCAGAGTATTGGAACTTCAGCTTCAGTATCAGTTCTTCTTACCTATTGTGTATAGTGCTGCTGTGAACATTGGAGTGTGTGTATCTTTTTGAATTATAGTTTTCTCTGAATATATGCCCAGGAGTGTCATTGTTGGATCATATGGCAACTCTATTTTTAGCTTTTTAAGGAACCTCTATACTGTTCTCCATAGTGGCTGCACTAATTTACATTCTCACCAATAGTGTAGGAGGATTTCCTTTCCTCCACATCCTTTCCAGCATTTTAATTTGTAGACATTTAAATGATAGCTGTTCTGATCGACGTGAGTTGGTACCTCTTGTAGTAATATACAGTCAGTTCTTAATGGAAAGAAATACTGATGATGGTTTTTCATTGGCATAGCCGAAATTCAGGATTTGGGGACGGGGTGGAAAGCTTGACTGCTGTGGAAACGCAGGCAGCTGACTCCTTGGATGAAACCCACAGCGTGTGACAGCGCAGAGTGGCTTCGTTTCACCGTATGCTCCTGGAGTCTCAGAGGTTGTACCTTGCCATGCCATGGTTTCTTAACAGCGACTTGACCCTCTGGGGGCTTATGTGACGGAGGTACTGCACCCAGAAGGAAGATACACATACCAAGAGAACGTCTGTGTCGGTTCGTAGGTGCTGTGTGGCCAGTACCTTTTTGGTTGGTTTAGGGTGTAGATCGGAGAAGGCAATGGCACCCCACTCCAGTACTCTTGCCTGGAAAATCCCATGGGCAGAGGAGCCTGCTAGGCTGCAGTCCATGGGGTCGCTAAGAGTCGGACACGACTGAGCGACTTCACTTTTACTTCTCACTTTCATGCATTGGAGAAGGAAATGGCAACCCACTCCAGTGTTCTTGCCTGGAAAATCCCAGGGACGAGGGAGCCTGGTGGGCTACCGTCTATGGGGTCGCCAGAGTCGGACACGACTGAAGCGACTTAGCAGCAGGGTGTAGATGTTTCACGTTTGCCTGTATGCAAGACTGGCTTGTGATTGCCACCTTGCCCACCAGCCCGCTTTTCTCATTCTGTTCCTAAGGCTTCCTTGCCTTTCTCACTAATTTTAGAGCCATAGAATTGCTGGTTATGCAGACAAGACCAAGGTCAGGCCACTGTGAGGCCATTGCTTTTGTTGCCGCAGTCAACCTCCTCATCACAGATAATTCAGTCATGACTGATATGTCCTTAAAGCTGAGGGGGGTCTGAGGGGTGGGAGTGTGGGGTGAGTTGAATAAAGGGAAGATAGTTTGGGCTGAAAACTCCACTCTTCAGGGATCTGTTCTTTTTTTTTTTTAAATTATTATTTAGCTGTGCTGTGTCTTGGTTATTGTACGTGGGATCTAGTTCCCTGACCAGGAATTGAACCCAGGCCCCCTGCATTAGGAGCGCAGAGTCTTAGCCGCTGGACCATCAGGCAAGTCCCTGGGGATCTGTTCTTATGACGGACTTTATACCCAGGAAGCTTAGCCAAGAATCNGATCTATTCCCTGACCAGGAATTGAACCCAGGCCCCCTGCATTAGGAGCGCAGAGTCTTAGCCGCTGGACCATCAGGCAAGTCCCTGGGGATCTGTTCTTATGACGGACTTTATACCCAGGAAGCTTAGCCAAGAATCTTCTTTCCATTAATCAAGCTACACCAAAAGAAGCTAGTCTCCATACCAGATTCAGAAACTGTGAAATAGAGAATGAATAATTATCAACATTTTGTGTAGAATTTGGGAACTGTTAGTTTTCTTTGACACACTCTCTCTGCCCTTCAGTTACAGAGAGCTGTCCCCAGCTGCCCACCTACCTCTTACCTTCTTCCTCTTCTTACTAAAGATTCTTACCCTGGATGAAAACATCTGAGCCCTGCTCTCTCAACCCGTTCACTTTTGTAGAGCTTTTGTTACAATTCTGTCTTCAATATCTCCTTCTTTTTCTCCTAGCCTCTTGAATTATTCCAGGTACAATCCCCCTCCTATTGACAGAGCCATCTCCTTCTTCCTTTTTCTATTCTTCTGTGCAAAATTAATTAACTTTATTGATTTTTTAAAATAATAAAAGAAATGCATGTTCATTGCAGAATATTTTACATAACAAATGGAGAAGGAAATGGCAACCCACTCCAGTAGTCTTGCTTGGAGAACCCCATGGAGGGAGGAGCCTGGTGGGCTACAGTCCATGGGGTCGCAAAGAGTCGGACACGACTGAGCAACTTAACTAACTTACATAACAAAAAATATTAGGAAGAAAGTAAAAATCACATTTCATCCTTTTACCAGAGATAGCATAATTTAATTTTTTGGTATATATCTTTTTGGATCTTTTTTCTTACATGTTCTAGATATATTTTTTCAAAATATAAACATAGCATTGTTATTTGCTTCCTTCTTTGACTAATAATTGGAGAAGGAAATGGCAAGCCACTCCAGTATTCTTGCCTGGAGAATCTCATGGACAGAGGAGTCTGGCAGGGGATTGCAGAGTCGGGCACAACTGAGCAACTAACACTTGACTGATATATTACGTGGGTATCTTCCAGGGACATAGATAGAGCTACTTTGTAATGTTTAATGCTCCATAGAGAATTCCATTGTATGGATGAATCAATATTTATTTAATCTCCTGACAGTGGTCTTTTGGGGTATTTCTTTTATTTTGCTGTTCAAAGCTATGCTGGGGCTTCCCCTGTGGGTCAGTGGTAAAGAATTTGCAGGAGACATGGGTTCAATCCCTGATTCGGGACGATCCCACATGTTTTGGAGCAATTAAGACTGTGCACCACAACTACTGAGCCTGTGCTCTAGAGCCTGGGAACTGCAACTGTTTGAGCCCACGTGCCACCACTACCGCAGCCCGAGCGCCCTAGAGCCTGTACTCTACAACAACAGAAGCCACCACAATGAGGAGCCCATGTACTGCAACTAGAGAAGAGCCCGCACAGCAATGAAGACCCAGCACAGCCAAAAATAATAAATAAATGAAGAGAATTATTTTTAAAAAAGCTATGTGGTAGTACACGGCTAAACATCTATCCCTATTTGTATAACGTCAGAATAAATTTCTAGAAATGGAATTGCTGTATCGAATAGTATATAAGGTACATGAACTATTTAATAATATCTTTAAGATTTTAAGTATATTTTAAGCAAAAGAAAAAAATTGATATAATAAAAACCTGTGCACCCATCACCCAAATTTAATACATTTAACATTTTATCATATTTGCTTCAGGTCTCTTATTTTAAAAAATTTTGATATGACAGATACGATTAAGCTTTCCCCAGTCCTTTTCTCTCAGAAATTGATATGCCTCATTCCTACGTGTATCTTATCCTTTATATGTATACATGTGTTCATAATTAATGTATAGTATTGTGTATTTTAACATTTTATACACATGACACCATTCCAGCATGCAGCCTTTGGCAGCCTGGTTTATTTCACTTAGTATTGTTTTTGAAAAGTATGCATGTATAAAACGATTGTTTAATTGGCGTATGATGTGCCATTGCATGCTAGTGAGAGATGAATTAAGTCTTTCACTTTTTATGTGTTCCAAACAAGGCTATGATGAGCAGCCTTATACAGGGAATGCACAAGAATTTATGTACACCAGCCACCTGTAGCGGGTATGTGATTCTTCAGCTTTGTTAGGTTGTACCAGATTGCTGTCGATAGTGATTGTATTTGTTTCCGGCAATGTATACAGATTTTCATTTCCCTAAATTTTTGCTAACATTCGGAGATTCTATACTTCTCAGTATTTTCCAATCTAATTAATATGAACATTGCTTTAATATGCGATTTCCTGATTGCAGAGAGATTGAGCATTGTTCCATATTTTATTGGTTATTTGGGTTTCCTTTTCTTTGAATTGTCTATTCATATCTTTAATACCTGTTTTTTGGTTGGGTTATTTACCTTTTTCCTATTGATTTTCGAAGTTAATGTGTTCTCATTTTTAGTCTTTTGTATGCTTTGCAGTATTTTCTTCCTGGCTGTGGCTTGTCTTTTACCTTTATGTAGGATATCATTGTGAGCACGTATTTATCAGAGTTTATATAATCCTAAATTGTCCTCCAGAAAAGTTGTGCTGGTTTCCAGTACCTCTCCCAGGTTCTGAGAGTGCTCAGTTTGCCACCCTCTGCCTGACTCTGGGATTAGTTTTATCATTTGATTGCCTAATCTGATAGACAAAAAGCGGTATTGCCTCTTGTTTTCTACCTTTTCTTTGAACCTTCCTACTTGAAACCTGGCTTTTCCCTGAAGATTTCACTTCCCTTGTGACCCACTCTAATGAAGCAACTTCCTCTCCTCCGCTGACTTTCACTGTCTCCTCCCTGACCTTGCTTCCAGCCCTGCCTGGCAACCTTTTCCACTGGAAGTCAGTCTCTCCCTTCACACAGATCTCCTGTCCTCCTTCCTGGTGCTGACTGCCTCTTGCCTTCCACGTTAGTTGCTTACAGCCTTCTTCATAGGTCTCCTGTCTGCTATGATAGGACTTGGGACTTCATGCTGAGAATCCTTCAGTGCTCTGGCCTCAGAGTCCCTCAGTCTTTTCACTCTAAAGACTGTATCTTCATTCCTCTTAAGGTGCTCTTAGCTCTGGCTTCATCACTTGGAGCTATTCCACTTTCAGGATCCTCAACTCTGAAATTCCTTTTCCTCCCCCAAGCCCCTGAATGCTTACAGCTCTTTCGGGGAGGGGGAGGCTCCCTCTGGCCCTTGCCCCACCCTTAGGACTGCCCACCTATTGTTCTGTCTGCCTGAACCTCAAAGACAAGAATTCCAGGCATGTAATTGATTACGAGTCTCCTCCCTCTTATCCTCACTACAGTCTTCAGTCCTGGTGGAAACAAACAAACTTCTGCTTATAGCCTCTTGATTTCTTTTTTTTTTTTTCCTAACGTTTTATTTTATTTTGGAGTATAGTTGGTTAGCAATATTGTGACAGTTTCAGGTTTATAGCAAAGTGATTCAGTTGTACATTTTCCCATTGAGTTTGTTACATAACATTGAGCAGAGTTTCCTATGCTATTCAGTAGGTCCTTCTTGGTTATCTATTTCAAATACACTGAGCCATAGGGGAAACCCCAACATAGCTTTGAACAGCAAAATGAAAGAAATAACCCAAAACTCTAGGTCCATCCATGTTGCAGCAGATGTATAGCCCCTAGATTTCTAAGTGTGGCTTCATCTTTCAGAAGCAGTTCCTGACCCATTATTCCTTTCTCAGAATAGTTCCTTGATTTCCCAGAGAAAAGATCCTTAATTTGGTTCTCAAAGACCTCTAAGATCTGGGATTTCCCTCTTTCCAGCTCTCCTCCTTGGTATACTTGCTGATAAGTTCCCATCAGACTGAACATCTTATTCTCCTTTGTATGTCTTCTACTTCCCTGCCTCTAAGATTTTGCTTATATAGTTTCATCTGCCCAGGGTCGCCCCTCTATCCTTTTGCTGTTTGATCTTCCAGGACCAGCGCAAGGGCAGGCTTCTCTATGAACCCTCTCTGCTTCTTTCACTGGAAACGATCCCCCTCTACATTTCCGCAGCCTTTATGTCCCCACTGGCACTTAAAATAGTCTCCTGGCATTTGTTGTATTTATGTGTCTTTGTATCCGCCTTATTGGAATGTCAGCTCTTTGTGGATGGCCCCATGCTTGATGGATTTTGGTGTCCCAACCACCACTAAGTACATTAGTTAACACGTGGTTGGTCTTCAGTATATGTTAGTTGAATGTACGAATGATTGTAAGTGTGAATGGGAAGAGGAGAGACTATTGTCATGGCAAACCAGAGATTGTAGTTAAAATTTCATCCCCCTTCTCCTGCTCTCGAGTGAAGAATCAGACTTTTAGCTTGACCTGGCCCAGAAGAACAATAGACCCAGCACCTGACCCACTTTGAAGTTTGTCCTGTTGTGGAGGCAGGATCCTTGAGTACCAAGAATTCCACCTAGGTGTTTTCATTTTTAGGGAGCTGGGCTGGCTGAGTTCTGTGTGCTCTAGGCGAGAGGATTTCAAAGGAGTGCAGAAAAAGGAAGCACTGAGCGTGCTCTTGGCAGAGGCAGGAGCAGAGGGACAACAGGGTATCGCGACCGTGAGGGGAGCGTTTTACTTTTGCCGTCAGGCTGTTCTCTTTCCTCCTTGCCTCCCAGGGCTGCCATTCTTCCTGCCTTGGAACCTTGAGTCATAGTCTGACTCTAAATCTCAAAACAACCTTTTGTCTCATTCTGTCCAACTACTCTTTGTCCTTTAAAACTTGTCTCTTTTTTCGTCTCCCACAGAAGTCCTTTCATGAGCCCTTCCACTCCCACCCACTGTGCTTTTGAGCACTTTTAGTCTGGAACTCACATTTGAATTATTTCCTATTATGTCTTGCTTCCCTGAGTTAGACTGTGAGCTCTTTGAGTTCAGGAATCACGTCTCATGTTTACTTGCTCTCTGCTAAAAACAAAGCAGTGATCAGTGACTACTGTTGATTTTACTGAGGAGGTTGATACTAGAACTTGGAAGATTCTCAGTAGCAGAAAATCTGAAGATGGTAAAGGATATGAAGGTAAAACAGCCTCCAGAGTCTGGATCAGGGGAGTCAACGCCTGTGCGTTTTACAGTCTACTGGTATACAAGGGAGGAGGGGGTGCTTCCTGAATTCTGGCTTTTGAAGGTCTGCCTTCCAGCAGCAGTCAGCTTAGAGGCAGGTCAGGTGTTCAGGGTATGGCTTCCAGGGAAGAAGAGGGGAGGGCGGGTGGTTGGGGCCCCACACCGCTGTGACTGACTTGGGGGTGAACAAGCTCCATGCCAGCCCCCCTGGTACGAGGGAGCTGTCAGCCCACATGGTTGATTGGAGCGCGAAGGATCCCTTACAGCCTCTTCCCTGAACTGGAAGCAGGAGGACGGGGAGCAGCAGGCCAGTTGGCTGGCTTGCCTTTTCTGCCTTAAAGTACTTTGTTTCTGTTGCTAACAACAGACATGGGTAGTGTAAATAAAGTGCAGACACATAGACACATATGTGGAGACTGAAAATTGGAGTTGTCAAGGGCAGGGGAAGGGCTGAGTGAAAGGGGACTGGAAATGTGTAGCTAAGTCTCTAAAGGTGCGTAGTGTGCCCTGGACCCTCCCTTCAGCCTTTAGCAATGGACTGCCCTTAGAGGGCAGGCTGGGAGGTCAAGAACTATATAAGCAACGTCTTAGAGTAAGCAACGTCAAGAAAGTAGAAGACATAATTCTGGATGCCACAGGTTTCAGAGACTTGCTTGTTTCAGTTGAATATAGCTTTGCTCAGGCACACACGCCTTTAAGCTAGGTGCTAGTGGTCCTCGAGGACTAATGGCGGCAGCTTCTTCCTTCTGTCCTGCCTTTTCTGAAAGGCTTTGCTCGTTAATCCCTGTTGCACCCATGGATCAGCAGCAGCTGTGGCCTTTCCGGCAGCCCTGACCTGTCAGAGCCCCCTGAGGTTTGCACACCTAAACACAGGACTGGTGTTTTGAGTGAGCTTCCTTAGAATGGTTCCTGATGCCAGTTCAGCCTGGCTAGGAAGAGTGATCTTACTAGCTGGAGCCTGAATCATTAGCTGTTACAAGAAGTAAAACTTGAGTCTCACGTGAGAGGAGCTTCTTTGGAGACATGGGTGTAGACAGACTGATGAGGACGGGTGAGGAGGAAGACTGAGTTTCTTCTGCTGGAACTGTAAATTGAGGCGATTTGGTGTTCTCTCCTCCTTCCTCCTCGAGCCTAAGAGGATGTCTGGAGAGCCTCTCCTGTTTCTGATTCAGGGGGAAAGAGCTGCTGCGTTGATACGATATGTTATGTGGAGTTACTCCATTTGTTACTGCAGAAGTTAAAGGACCAGGGTACTTGTGAATAGGTTACCTATTTTTACAATTGAGAAGGAATGCGGGATTATTCCTATAATGATAGCAATCTAATTCCCATTCAGTAACCTTTCCAGAACAGGAGAGAGAGGAGTGAAGTTATTATTAGGGTCTGAGAATCGCACACCATCCTGGAGTGCCTAAGGGGTTGCCCCCAACTGGCCCCCAGAAGCTATGCAGTCACAGTGGTGCAAAGTCTGGGAACTCCTAGGGAAAGGGTTGGTTGCTTGCTTCCTTTTCCCTGGCTTAGGGTAGGGCTATGAAGCTGAGTATCTGGTTCTTGGGAGGAGTAGTTGACTAAGGTTGTTACTGAATGAGATTGGACACTGCTGGCCTCTGAAGCTGATAAAACTCCAAAGCAGGACAGGAGACAGTGCTCCCCAAGGTGGGCAGAGCGAATGATGATTCTTGTACTAGAGTATGTTCTAAACCACCATGCCTGGCAGGTGCTGGGGGGAGCTTCTTAGAAAGGCTGAAGGAGAGGCAAGTCCACCTCACCCAACTGGACTTCCTCTCCCACCCCCACCTCTGCCTCTGCAAATGTTGCAACAAGCCGCCTCTGAGGTCTGGTTCTTGACTCTCCTACCTGCACAGTTCAGGTGAAAAGGGAGGTTCGTGGTGAGGCCCTCCCACCAGTTGGGAGCATGGAGGGTTGTGTTGTTTTCTTTCCCCTGCCTTAGTGAGTGGCCTAGTGCCTGACACAGAGGAGGTGCTTGCTCATTGTTTGTGGGTCTGATGGTCTCCCAACTGAGGTTTGGGAGGGACCTTAGACAGGGCATGGAGCATGGGTAGGATCTGGATAACAGGGAGGAAGGGGAGAACTCCAGGCTGGAAATGGTTTGAGCGTAAAAACACAGCTGCAGATGCAGAAATGGACATATATGGAGCGGGGAGGTGTCCTGCCTAGAGATAGAAGTACATTTGTGTGTGTGTATGTGGAGGGGGTGTATGCAAGTCTGTATGTCTTTGCATGGAGGGGAATGGAGGATGGTAGGGGAGTCGTGGTGGTAGGGAAGGAGGGTGGTTGAAAGAGTGGCAGGGAAGGAAGTGAGATTGGTTGGTAGCATTTGACAAGGTTCTGGAGGACCCAGAGGAGTCTGGATTTGGTGTGATTGGCATTTGTGTGTGTGTGTGTGTGTGTGTGTGTGTGTGTGACTCAGTTGTGTCCAACTCTTTGAGACTCCATGGACTATAGCTCACCAAGCTTTCTGTTCCATGGATTTCTCCAGGTCAGAATACTGGAGTGGGTTGTGATTCCCTTCTCCAGGGCATCTTCCTGACCCGGGGATTGAACCTGGGTCTCCTGTATTGCAGTCGGATTCTTTACCATCTGAGCCACCAGAGAAGCCCGTGATTGGCAGTTCAGTTAAGTTCAGTCGCTCAGTCGTGTCCGACTCTTTGCGACCCCATGAATTGCAGCACACCAGGCCTCCCTGTCCATCACCAACTCCCGGAGTTCACTCAGACTCATGTCCATCGAGTCGGTGATGCCATCCAGCCATCTCATCCTCTGTTGTCCCCTTCTCCTTCTGCTCCTAATCCCTCCCAGCATCAGAGTCTTTTCCAATGAGTCAGCTCTTCACATGAGGTGGCCAAAGTACTGGAGTTTCAGCCTTAGCATCATTCCTTCCAAAGAACACCCTGGGCAGTGAAGGAGCCCCAGAGAGCAACATGATGATGATACTGAGATTCTAGAATACTTAGTTGTTTATGAGCAGGAGGAGATGGAAGAAGAATGGGGAACTAGTCATGATACTGATAACATTTCACATTTATATATTGCCTCCATGGCTGGCACTGGTAAAGTTCTCTTTATGTAATCAGAGACCATTGTAGTAAGCTTGGTATGAGGTGATTAGCTGGAGAAAAATTGTATAGCAGATGACATAGTTAGCTCCTTCATATCTGGCTATATTAGGCTCTTATTTGGTTAAATAAGAAATAGCTCCAAGGACATCTTCTTCCTGAACTCTGCTTCCCAAAATGTGTCCTTGAAGCCTCTGGAGCTGGAGCTGTTGTCTGGCTCAGCTGGGCTGCTCAGCGCTTGCACACTCGCTGCCAGGAACTAATGTCCTTGGGCCTCATCTGGGGTGTGTCCCCAGTACAGCCATCTGGAAGGTCAGAGAAATTAGCCACTAGAATGTACCCATTAGTGTTTCAAGAGGTTACAACCTGTCCATGGAATCCCAAGCCTGGGAACTGCTGCTCTCACAGGGCTTTTCAGAGTTGGAACAAGCTAACAGTTCTCTAGCACTGACTGCTCCCTTATTTGGACACTAAATTTTCAGGGTGAGATTAGACCTCTCCTTTGTTTTAGGAGAGTTTTTAAGGACCTGATATCCCTGTGAGTGATTTTCAGAGAGAAGATGTGACATCAGAGCCATACCTTTCCTCCCCTTTTTCTTTCCTTGGCCTCCAGCCCACCCATTTAGGAGAGTGGGAAGGGGCCCCTGTCGACTCACCTCAGTCTTGGAGGAGGAAAATGGACAGCACATCCTGGAACCAAGAGTCATGGAGTGGCCTGGCTCCAGGGCTGGGGCAGCCCCGCCTGAGGGCTTGTCTCTTGGCTTTGGGGAACTTACTATGGCCATTAACTTGGCAGAAATGTAGTTTATCAGTCGAGCTTCATGTGAAGGGCTGGCGATGGTGGTGCTGCTGAGGGGTGAAGAGTCTTCTGCGGCGACTTTGAGAGTGTACTTCTTCCCCGCCAACCTCCTAACATGGATGGGTGATGGCACTGCAAGCCCAGCTCTATTAGCTTCTGCCTTTCCTTCTGAAGGTTGATCCCCATGAACCTCACAAAAGTAATTCAGCTCCTGGCGTGACGTTGGATCCTATTGGAGGAAGGGAAAGCAGGAAGGAGAAGAACATGTTTCTGTCAACAAAGGTGTGCTCTCGCTAGTTTGAACGCGCTGTGAGGTGGCTTTCAGCCCTTGGGTGATAACTGTGGGCTTAAATTGTGATGCCGTGTGTGGAAAAGGCTGTAAGTCATAGAGACTGTGGGGCTGTGGAGTGAAGGTAGGGCCTCCAACTGCAGTCGCCAAGAACCCAAGGTAAAGGCTGGCCGAACTAGGGAACTGCTACTGCCCAGAAAGAAAGCACTTTGGGCAGTGGTAAGTGCTTTGCTTGCAGTATCTTATTTAATCTGCACAAGAATACTTCGTGCTTGGAACTGTCATCCCCACCTTAGAGTTAAGGAAGCTCAAGCCTCGAAAGCTCATTCACAGCTTGGTAGCTAGTTGAGTTGGAATTCATACCCCAGACTACTCTTTTCCCATTATTCCTTACAGAGGAAACAATGACTAACCACTAATTTTAATAAACATTCTGTATCAGAAGAGTTACAGATTTGCAGAAAAGTTGCAAAGATAATATATAGAGTTCCTGTCGACCCTGCAAGCCATTCATTTTTTTCTTCCTCTTCTGGTCCATTTTATGAGGATTCATGGGGGTGAAGTACAGATTTGAAATAAGGACATTTTTTTCCCAAAGCTTCCAGCTTAGTGATTTTCAGCTAGAATTTTTGAAAGTCCATTCGAACATATTATTTCTTCCCCAGTTCTACCCTGTCTCAGTCCTGCTGGAAAGGACTAGACCTGGCTTTGCCATCTGGTTTCAAACACCCTACTCTCTTGACTTTCTCAATAGAGGTGGACAGCAGCTGAGCTTCTCAGAGGTAGGGAAGGCAGGTGGGTGTGGGGAACATTTGCACCAGCTTGGCTTCTGGACCTTCTGCCTGATAGGGTTGTGACGGGGGTGTTAGGAGTTTCAGCTGATGTTTCCTGATCTGCAGCCAGAGCCCTCCCAAGGGACATGGGGAGTCTAGGCAGTGAGGCCTGTTTGTTGGATGCTCTCCTGAAAATCTGTCCTTGTACGGTACAGAATGGTTTGTGGTGGTCGCTGCTGTAGGCCCAGGCCTCAGGCTGCAAGCAGGCAGGCTGACTGTGGGCAGGATAATACCCGTGGGCAGCTGGTGTGCTTTGCTGGGTCCCAGGCATGTTGTCCATTTAAGGGAAAGGGGTCTGCGATCTCCTTGGCTCTGGGTGTGAATGGGCTGGCCTGAAATTTGCTCATGGCCTTTGCTGGATGTGCTTTTTCAATGAGATCATTCCAGAATTACATTCCTATGAAATTATATTTTGCTCAGGATGTGAAGCTGGATTTGTGTAAAAGCATTGGCACTAAAACTCCGGGCTCAGAGTGGGGCAGAAATGAGAATTGAGATAAACAGACCTTTAGAAGGAAGGGAAGACAGAAGGAAAGAGAAAACAGTTGTTAAAGGATTTTGCATTTAAAATTGGTGCACTGTAAGCATACCAAGGAGTTGGGATTGCCACTCAGATCATGGAAAGGCAGAGGTGACGTGTGTTGTCCCAGCTGCCTGCCGCCCCCAGGCAGTGCGGGCTCAGCCTCCTACATCTCATTTTTCTCTCTTTGCTTTTTCTCTTTCTCTTTGTCTCTGTCTCTCTCTCTTGTGCACACACATACAAGTGGATACACATACAGCCCCTTCATGCTGGTAGTGTGAGATGACCATATTCTGTGTAATTCAGCCTGGAAATCCTGTCTAAATGCTGTTCTCTTGGCTCTGAATGTCCTTCTCTCCCTTTGCCCAGGTACGTCTAGTCACTCTCATTTGAGCATTGCTTTTCTAAAATCTATTGTGCTGCTCTCAGAGTTATTTTCTGGCAACGCTGTGCTCTCACTCCCCTGTGTGTCCCACTCTTCCCATACTTCTCATTTGGTACTGGAGGGCAAGGAATATTACCCTCCCCGGTGCCTGGTAAAGAATCAGATACTCATTAACTGATTGTAGAAGAGAGGAACCAAATGAGTGACAAGTTGGGAACTGCAGGGAGGGCAAGCACAGAATGTTGGCTAACATAGCATACGTGACCTTGGAGGCTGAGAGACTAGAGAGTTAGACTTGCAAAAAGGGTAATTAATGTGTGCATGCAAGTGTGTGCAAAAGCATGGGGAAATTTGTGGAATGGTAAGATGGAAAGCCCAGTAAGTTCCAGATTCCACAGGCAAACTGCGTGGTTAGACTCACTCAGGTTAGATGAAGCTGCCCCCTGAGTAATCCTTGTGAAGCTGCACAAGGACAGAGAGGAAGGAGCTTTAGGTTTGGAATGGGAGGGTTCTGATGGTGATGCTAATAATGTTCTTAATAATAACAACAGCACCAGTAATAACATAGTCCTCACACTGGGCCAGACATTATTCCAAGTACTTTTCGTATTTTAGCCCTTTTGTTCTTACAGTAAGCCAGATGAGGGAGTTAATTATTGACATAGGAAGAACTGCATAGTAGTTTTAGACCTGGTTCTGCACTTACGGGTTGAGTGACCTTGGGGCAAGACAGCCTCCCTAAGCTAGTCTCCTTTGTTAAATGGAGAAAATACCTTTTGCTTTTAACCACTGGGGTTTGATTGGCAGACTCAAATGAGCTAGCAATGAATGTTGTTTTGAGAAGTCTGAAACTTTTTAGACTCTGAAGGACTTGGAACTAGAGTTGGGGAAGAAGGGTAACTTGCATAGTCATTGTGGTGAGATATTGGGCTCATACGTAAGGGGCGTGCTGCTCCGAGTGCGGGCCGTGGTGGTACTTCACAGCTGCTCTATGCTGGCCAGTGGCGGTATCATTGATTATATTTAGAATCAAGACTTGAGCTTCCATTAAAGAATCAAGAAACTAGTTCTCAATGGAACTAAATATACATGTGAAATATCGTTAGGGACAGATCTTAAGGGCTAACCAGGCCTTCCCTCCCAGCCAGGGAGGCAGTGGGGAAGCATGGTGGTGGGTGTTTGCAAGGGGGAGAATTATTCTGTTGAGCCCTTGGGAGCAGCGAGGCCTCTGCAACTAGTGGCAGAGAGGCTGGCTAGAGAGGTGGCCCATGTCGGCTCCCACAGCCCAGCCCCACAGCAGGGGACTGCAAGGTTCTGTGGGCTGGTGGATGTGACCCATTTTTCCTCAAGCGAGAGATCTGTAGGGAGTTTGAGAAGTAGTTTTAAATCATTATGGCCGTGGTAATGGAGAATATGTCCAGCAAAGTGGTCCATATTTGTGGATACTGGGTCCACAGAGATGCCAACCCTTGGGGTTGGGATTGCACTGTGCTGAGCTGGGCAGTGGATGAGGAAGCTTGGTGAAGGGAACAGAGGGGATAGCATCTCCATGTGCAGCCTAGGAAGAGCAATGTGGACCCAGCAGGCCTGTTACTAACTCTAGAGCCGAGCGACCTCCTCCGTGAGGTCTGAGCTCAGAGTGCCTCTAGCCTGACAGTTGCCTGGATGGGCGGTGATGCCTGTGTGAATAATTATAGGTCACAAAACAGAACCATAGTCAGCTACATCCCTCAGAAATGCCTAATTGTAGGCTACAAATGTGAAAATATACAAGAGCTTAGACACATGTCATACCTCATTACAGAGAGCTCTGGCATGAGTCAGATGTGACTTGGGTGGCTCTTTGTGTGTCAAGAACTGCTTGGTGGGCATGCTGGCTGGCCCAGAAGGAGGAGGCCTCTTCCCCATGCATCCCTTAGGGAGACTGGGAGCTTAGGGAAGGGGGAGAAATATGTGCTGTGCCCACAGCTTGCTCTTCATTTGTGCACTTGCATGGCTAAAAACCTGTGGTTACCCAAGGTAGGTTTGATTCCTCTTTAGGAATTGTCTTCAGCACCAGTTCACAAACTGCTTTAGAAAATGTCACATTTGAGTCTTGGGATCTTTGGCATTTGTGTCTGATGTTTTTGCATTCAACTGTTTCTTTTTTTGAAAAACATTGGAGTGTAACTGTTTTATAATGTTGTGTTACTTTCTGCTGTACAAATCGTGAATCAGCCATATGTATACATGCACCCCTTGCCCCTGAGCCTCCCTCCCACCCCCCACCACAGTCCACCCTCTAGGTCATCACAGAGCCCTGAGCCGAGCTCCCTGCGCGATACATCAGCTTCTGCTGGCCCTCTGTTTCACACAGGCTCGTGTATTTATGTCAGTGGTGCTCCCTCAATCTGTCCCGCCCTCTCCTTCCTCCGCTGCGACCTCAAGTCTCTTCTCTATGTCTGTGTTTCTATTCCTATTCCTGCAAATAGGTTTATCTGTGCCATTTTTCTAGAGTCCATGTATGGCAGGGTATAACTGTTCCTCACTCCTGAAGGCCTGTGATGCATAGCAGTTTGTAAATTGCTGGCATCCAGGTTTGGAGCAGTGGTGCAAGGACTCAGGGAAGCAGGGCACCTTGTTGGCACGCTCTCAGTGCCCAGTGTTGGCACACCTGCTGAGTTCTTTGGGCACTTGTGAACCTCCTAAACTGGTAGACTGGTAGAAGTTTCTGTTCTTAGAAATTTTCTGTGGAGGTTCTTGGTGTTTATTGGATACTGGGAGGGGTCTGGACCTCAAATAGTTGTACTCTTAAAAAGTAGAGATTTCGGGAATTCCTTGGCTGTCCAGTGGCTAGGGAACCTCCATGCTTTCACTGCTGAGGGTGCGGGTTCAGTCCCTGGTCGGGGAATCTAAGATCCCACAAGCCATGTGGCATGGCCAAAAAAAAAAATAAAAAATAAATTAACCTAAATTAAATTATATTAAAAAATTGGAGATTTGGGACAGTCTCAGTATGCACCCCTTTTGATATCAAGGCTCCAGAGGTTACTTGACAGTTCCTGCTGCTTTTGACCTAAGGTACTTTTCTCTGGTTTGCACCCTTTTTGTCCTATGGCTCTGAATGAGTTAGCATCCTTAATGGATGCAGATTTTCCTTCAGAGAAAATTCAGATAATGTTCCAAAGTTTCTGAGGGCAATTGCCAAATAGGAATTTTAGGAATGTTTTGAGAATGTATTGGAATAAACATTCAGGCCTCCAAGGACTACCCTGGAGAGGAGAATGTCTGTGTATATTGTGTATCTGGTATATTGCATACATAGTTGTTAAATCATCCGTTTTGTTACCTTTAGTTTCATTACCTTTAGTTCATACCCTCAGAAGTTGGAACCAAGTCTGTGTCCCCAGTACAACCTGGAAGATCTTAGAATTCTTTCCTTGCAAGATAATAGTCTGAGGCTGATGGGGACATTTTCAGTTCCTTAGAGAAATGAGGGTATCTGAAATACCCCTCACTGGACCTAACTGGACCGTACTGACTTATTGCTGGGCTGAGGGAGCCCTGGTTTACATAGGAGCCTACTTTGTCTTATCTGGAGTGCTTGGGGGTCTTTGATAAAATGCCCAGCTGGGTTGGGCTGGGCTGGTCCAGCACTGGGCTATTTCTGCATGGGGCATCTCCCTGGCTGAAGGTAGCCTTAGCGTGGTCCAGATTTCCAGGCTGTGAACAGTAGCAGTAGTGGTGGGTGGGGCTTATCTATTAGGGTCCTGTTTGCTCTCAGTTTAAAATATCTTAGTCATCTCTGAAAATGAAGGAATCTCAAGAGTGGAAGGGACCTTACATGCTATCTGTGCTAATCTACACAGCAGGGGGAGGGGAAGACTAACCTTATCTCCTCTCACCCTAGTATCCCTAGCATCTTAACTGAGGGAGTGGATTCAAAAATACCAATCAAGTGAATGAGTAAGCTCCAACTTCAAACAGACCATTGTCCTTGCTTCATTAGTTCATTTATTTCACAAATAATAAGCTCTTACTATGTGCCACTGGGGTATACCATAGTGATGCAGACCGCCTTTGTCCTCAGGAGCCTAGTCTATAATTTAGAAGTGAGGAATTAAAAAGAACTTGTTGTCTGTAATTGAAATTTAAGAATAAAATGTTCTCATTTTGGCCATTCTGGATCTTCTCATTGTCTAAGATCTCTTTACAGGACCACAGATAACATGTCTAATCCCTTTTTCACATGAGGGCCTTTCAGAATTCTCAAGGCAATTTTCAGCTTCGCCCATCCTCAGTCTTGTCTTCTCCAGGGTAAACATTCTCGGTTCTTTAGTCATTCTCCTGTGACATGCCTGTGAATGCCTTGTCCATCCTGGTCCTCAGGATGCGTCCAAACTGAGTCTGTCCCTCGGACAGTGTGGAGTCCAGAACCCAAGGCAGTTTCACAAATGTTAATTTCCAAGGAACGTTCCAGCCTGGAGCTTTTCCTGCATTTCAGCTTTGCTCTGCTCACCCTGGGCTCAGACAGCGGATAATGAAAAGAGAAAAATTCTAAACTTGGCCAGACTGAGAAGATCTTCATATTTGGCTAATCCTGGAATTAAAAACTTGTGTCTCTGTTCTGTCCTAGCCCCACTACCCCACCCCACTCCCCTTGGTGTAGATGAATCTACACACAGCCTTGCTGCCAGTGGCTTGCTTGCCTTTCATTTTCTGAGCCAGTGCCCTTCATTACCAGGGAAATTAGCATGAAAAAGCAAATTCCAGTTCTATGACTTTATACAGTTTAAGTCCTTTATCACATTCTCTAACCCCACTCCCTACAGAAAATGATAAAAGTTGGAGTCTTATGACATCACAACAGTTGGCTGTTGTATCAACAGCTGTGATGTCACCAACGGAGGATTATGACTTCAAGGAAGAACAGAGGGAGGGAATGTATCAGACCAGAGACCCCCAGGGTGGTGGTGGGGCTGGGGGAGACTAGCAGGACACAAAGGCATAATTTTCATGTAAATCTTCACCCAAAAGCCCAGTTGGCCTTTCAGCGGCTGGGCTGCCCGTGGAATCCCTTTCCAGATTCCCATCACTCCCTCCCTCTGTGGATTAATGGTTTGGTTTGTGGGCATTGCTCAAGTCTGAGCGTGTGTGGAAGTCCCCTGCTGGCCTGCTGGCTTCTGGGCTGGCTTGGGGTTTTATTCATGAGGTTCCTGCTGAGTATAACTTTTCAAGGAGGGAGTTCAGAGGGGAGCCCGGGAGCCTGGGGTAAAGCTGATGCAGATGTAGGCAGCCTCTGAGCTGAGAGGGCGCTGCTGTGCAGCCTAGTCTCTCCAGGCAGAGGGGCAGCTGTTCTGTCAGTGTGGGAGATCCTGAGCGTGCAGTCCACAGGCCTGCGTGCTAGCTGCCCACATGCAGCTGGGGCAGGCTGGGCCGCCCTGAGCGCCTCCAGGGCTCTTGATGCAGAGACTTAAAAACCCCTGCTGCAGAGGTTCCCAAACTCCCTCAGTTTGTGGGCCTTTAGTGCTGCAGTAATTTTTCACAGTGCTCAGAGGTGGAATATTTTTATGAAATATTTAAGTGTAAACAATTTAGTAAGTGCTTATACATCCTAATAACTGAGTAGCCATTTGAAAAACATTATATATATATAAATTGAAAGAAAAAATGTTTTTAGAGGAGGGTTGGGGGGATTGGTGAAATCGGTGCAGGGGATTAAGAGGTACAAATCTCCAGTTATAAGTAAGTCATGAGGATGTAATACACAGCATAAGGAATATTGTCAATAACATTGTAATAACTTGTATAGGACTGGATTTATCATGGTGATCATAACATATACAAATATCAAATCACTACCTAGTACGCCTGAACTAGTATAATATTGTACATCCATTTCAATTAAGAATACTTGTATTTCATTCTCAAGAAGCCATAGTCACTAACTAATGGGATGTACTGGGCACTGCACAGCATCTCACGGGTTGGAACTGCATTGGCTATTGCCATCCCCATTTCCTCTTCTACATTGCTTTTCACACGGTTACTGCTTTTTAATCACAGCAGCTGCTGAAAACCCAGCTTCACAAAGAAATGACATCATCGAAAAGAATGTAGTGCAATCTCATGTTAAAACTCACGGGATATCCAACAAATGTTGAATATTGCCCTTGTTTCCCTCAAAAATTTAAAATATCTTGCAGCACCCCCTGTGAGTTCCCTGTGGTACTCTCGGGCACCTCTGCACACAGTTTGAGAACCACAGAAGCCAAGTAGCACTTGCTTCATTTAAAGGAGGAAAAAGGCCAGTTCTATCCCTATCATAACCTTTAAAGCAGTTGGGTAGACGGATGGACAAATGCCCCTTATCTTCAGTCTCAGCTCTGCTAGACTGTATAGGGGAAGGCTTTTATTTTACCAGGGTCTGTGTTTGTGAGTGCCTCTGTCCCTGGGTGGGGAAGAATGATAAGGAGAAAAGACTTGAAGAACAGCAAAAGAGGAGCATCTCTTTCATTTATTTCCCATTGCCATGACACACAGCATATGGGATCTTATTAGTTCCCTGACCAGGGGTCGAACCCACGGCCCTACATTGGGAGCATGAAGTCTTAACCACTGGACCACCAGGAAAGTCCTTTTTACGTTTGTGTTTGGTTGATTTAGGGCCCTATGAACTAAATGGCCTAAAGAAAAATGGGATTTTAACACCAAGAATTCGGGGGCCAGGCATGAGACTACTGCTGTTTCTAACTCTATCCAGATAGAGCTGGGCTGCAGGAGTGTACTCAGGATGGAGGATGGCTTCCTGCCACAAGATATGACAGAGACCAAGGGACTTACTGCTCTGGTTTCCGTTACAGACCTTAGTGCCAAACTCTCCAGACTCTGGGGTCTACACTTACTATAAAACCCTGGGCAAATTACTTAGCCTGAGCCTCAGTTTCTTACTCCATAAAGTAGAGATAATGACAGCTAGATTAGAGATAAACGTGTACTTAGAACAACCAAGCCTGGTTGTGTACATACACTTTCTTCTACTCCCTTCTAAGACTGGGACTTTTATCCAAAGGGAGATTAAACCCCAATGATCTGGCCAAGATCTGCAGTTTGAGAGTTACTCAACTTCTAGATAACTTTGCTTTGTGTACCTAATGTTCCCACTGTGCTGAGTTCTATAATCTGTGTACCCACTCTGAAAGTTCCTTTTTCGCTCTGTAAATGGCATTTTTTAACGAACAGAGTTCTTATTTAGTGTAATCTGATTGATCAAGGTTTTCCATTATGGTAATCTGATCAATCAAGTTTTCCATTATGGTTATTGCTTTTTGTCCTGTTCTTGCTCCAAGGTCTCCTTGGCTTTTGGTCACAGTTTTCCTTCTGCTAGCAGCAACATTCTTCCTCTGTTTCTTTGTCTTCAACAAGTCCTATAAAACTCAGCCCAGCGTCACTTCCTGTCTCTTCCAGAACCCTCTCCCGCATCTGTCCTGTCTACCTGGTTAGGTGTCTTTCCCTTGCTCTCAGAGCTCTGTGTCCATACGTCTGTCAGAGCTCTTGTTACATTGTACCAGCAACTTTCCTTTACTTGATCGTCTCAGGCAGGATGGAGAGCTGCTCAAGGGCAAGGACCAGGATATAGCACAGTGGCAGGGAGGCCTGGCCAGGAAGATGCCCTGGAAGGGTTCAAGTGAGTAAACAAATGAGTCTCAGATGCCACACCTGTCTCTGCTTCTACTTCTCTTATGATATTTTCCCAGCCTTTCATGACCTGTGCCCTCTTTTGATGAGCATAAAGATCTTCCAGGCAGATGGTAAAATGCTATCCCCAGAGAGCATACTCCAGATTGAGACTTAACTACATCACAGTGCTTCAGAGAGGGCTGATCAGTGGTGTCCCAAGCAGCAGACATCAGGATAGGAAAGCCCTGTCATTCATTAAGCCTCAGAGAAAGGATCTTTGTGTTTTATAACAGGAAGATCATTGTAATCTTTGCAGAGAGCAGCTTCAGTTCTGGGGCTGAAGCCATTCCTGGTCTGAATCTGTTCAGAGGTGTTCAGAGGACATGACTCCCTTCTGAATGTTTTGAGTGGACGTGTTTGCTGCAGATGGGTCAGAGTCTGAAATGGGAAGGCTGGTGGTGTTGGAAGATGGGCCTTCTTTCTGGAAGAAGGAAAACAGTGAGCAAAAGCCAAGGAGACCTTGGAGCAAGAAAAGGGCAAAAAGCAATAACCATAATGGAAAACCTTGACCAAGCTGCTCACTCTGTCCGGTATGGCTACTCTGAGCTGGTGGCAAGTGTTTTTTTCATTAAAATGTATTTATTGATTGGATTTCCCTGGTGGTCCAGTGGTTAAGAATCTGCCTGCCATTGCAGGGTAGATGGGTTCGATCCCTGGTCCATGAAGATTCCACATGCCATGAAGCAGCTAGCCCATGTGCCACTACTAAGGCCCTAGAGCCTGTGCTCTGCAACAAGAGAGGTCAGCACAATGAGAAGCTGGTGCATGGCAACTGCAGAGTAGCCCCCACATGCCGCAACTAGAGAAAGCCTCCATGCAGCAATGAAGACCCAACATAGCCATAAATAAATAATTTTTAAAGTATTTACTGAGGGCCTATTGTGTGCCAGGGTCTGTCCTAGGCACTAAGGGTAAAGCTATAAACAAAACCCCTAAATCCCTAGGCTCATGGAGCTTATACAGACATAATAAATAAATGGAAAAGAAGAGTAGGTGTGTTGGATGGTGATGAATGTTATGGAGAAGGGTAAAACAGGAGAAGGGAGAATAGGAGGGCTGAGGGGATAGTAGGGTGGAGGAAGGGTTTTTAATATAGTAATTTCTTAGCACTAAATTTTATAGTGTGATCTAGAGGAATTTTCACTAAGAAGGTGATGTCTGTCCTGGGAGTGAGGGAGGAACCTCTTTTGGGGGAGAATGTTCTAGTTACAGGGGACAGTGGGTGTGGAAGCCTGGAGTTGGAATGTGCCTGGTGTATTTGAGGAAATAATAAGGAGGATGTGGCTGGTGGGGGAAGAGTAAAGGGCAAGAGTAGTTGAAATGAGATTGGAAGTATCATAGAGACCTGGATGAGGAAGGCCTTGTAGATCGTTGTGAACATTTTGACTCTTACTTTGAGTGATTGGGATCCATGTTAGGGTTTTGCCACAGAAGTGGCAAGATCTGCGCTGTTGCTAGTGATGGGTGCGTCTGATGATGGTAGCTTATTGAGGGTCTGTTCTCATTGTTTCTGTTTTTTTTTTTGATGAAATAGGAAACAGTTAGAGCGAAGAGAGTGAGGACAAGGGAAGAGGTCTTGAGGCTGAGAGTTGGGGGAATGCCAGAGACTTCAAGTATGTTACCTCTTGGTTCTGGGTATTCTTTGTATTTTATATATAGCTTCTCACTGGTTTTGATGTTCTCATGATAGAGGCAGAGTATTCTCCCTATACACAGATAGGAAAATGAAGGTATTGAGACTTCCCCAGCCCCTTTAGCCCTTACCACTTCTGAGAAAGTTGACTTGTGGGTTGTGTGTTTCTGGAGCAGGGCAGGCATCTTGCCATCAGTCAGGTTGAGTTCAGCTAGGCTGGAGAGGATGGGAAGGGTGAGAATGAGGTCAAGATTTAGGATCAGGAAAGGCTTCAGAAAGAAGTTGACATTTGAACTGGATATTTAAGAAAGAATGGGGGTGGAAGACTTCACGATGGAAGGAATTGGTTGAATAAAAGCTTAGAGGCATAAACATTCCTGGCATGTGCAGGAAATGGCATTTAGTCTGCTGTGACTGGCAGAGGGAAGGCCCTGGTATGAGCTAGGTCTGTGGCCTTGGAATCCACAACATGTTTATAGGACCCACAAGGTTCTTCTTGCCAGGGAGGAAGAGGGCAGGCCTTTGTGGGGCAGGCCTCCATTCTCTGGACAGAGCAGGCTCCATTGTCCTGGCAGGGCTGCGTTAAGGTCCTTGCTAAGAAGCTGAGCTTCCATACTGGCAGAAACAGCTATGTCAAGGTTTATAAAACTGTCTTGGAAGCAACCAGATTTCCTTTGGCCTGGATTGCCTAAGAAGCCCTCATCCCATTTTAGGCTTTCAGGAAACATTTAAACCCAGCTTCAAACCTCCACAAAATCAGTACTAAAGTGGAGAAGGACCATCTGACAGGAAAAGGGACTGAAAATGGTTGAGGTTGAAAACCCCAACTTAAAGGCCTCTTTGAGGAGGAGAGTTGGGAAAGAGGATGTGGGAGTGATAAGTGGACAGTGAGGAGATGGATAGAGAACTTGACTTTTTTTTTTTTTTTGGTTATTATTCAACAACAAAAATAATCTTTTCTGTGACTGGTTGAGGAGGATTTCAGCCTCACAGGGACTTGTAAAAACACTCGGCAATTCTTCTGATCTCCCAGCAAAACAAATCTTGGTCCCTCTCCACTTGACCAGGCTCATAATCCCCTTGACAGTTTTGCTCGAAGGGTTTCTGGACCTAGAACTCCAGAACCTGGGGCTGAAATGGAAAAGATCCAAGGTACCAGGTATGTAGAGGTACTGATGGAGAAAAAGGGTCTGGCGTTTTGGAGAGAATTAGGGGATCAGCTTGAGAAAAACCTTGCTGGCTTCCTTGTGATAGCTTTTGATGGCCCAGCACCCAATCTCTGAGCCCACTTTCTCCCCTTTCCCTTGTAGTTGCTTGATTTTAGGTACAACAGAGCTGAAAACAAGGTTGTGGCAGATAACCAGTGAGAAATGAATCAGGAAAGGAAGGGAGGAAAAGGGATGGAGGAGGAGAAAGCCAGCATGAGCGAGATGAAGGGTGGTTTCCCAGGAAGAGTCTCTCTTCCTGGGTGTGTTGAATGAACTGTTACTGCAGGAGTGTCCGGGAAGGTACCAGGGGCACTTGTGAGGAGACTGAAACTCCGGCGGGAGAGGGGACTGGCTGAGGGGTGGGGCAGGGGGGAAGGCCTGCTGGTGACAGCCCAACTGGGTGACAGCTACAGTTGGAAAACCTTTCATTGGTTGTACAGCCACCAGGGCTGTGGGGAGTGAAGGAGTGCACCTTACAGATGACGGCCAGTGCTTGAATTTCTTGCGGCCTTTGTCTCCCTGGCCTTTGACTCCTTGGGGGCCCACTTTTGCCATCAGTTAGCAAATCAGTTAAGTTTTGTGGGCCTTTTAGGTGAAGAACTCTCTGCTCGGTACTGAGGATTGTTCAAAACGTGAAGAAC
Source organism: Aepyceros melampus (assembly GCA_006408695.1). Classification (NCBI taxonomy): domain Eukaryota; kingdom Metazoa; phylum Chordata; class Mammalia; order Artiodactyla; family Bovidae; genus Aepyceros; species Aepyceros melampus. Next base: position 588,642 of record SJXQ01001556.1, on the reverse strand, counting down.
TCTCTAAGTACTGCTACACTGCTTTCTCAACTGTGTGGGGTCAGAGGGGGCCAGGGTGTCAGGAGACCTGGAGGATGGCTATGAATGTCCTAGGAGGGCCCAGGAACAAGGAGGCTGTGGAGGTGAGCTGCTGCAGCAGGGCCTGAGCTGTCAATCTGGGCAGAACTCTGAAAGGTCAATGAAGCAGTTCCCACCTTAGCCCAGTCCAGGGACACCTACAAAACCTCACGCTGTGGAGAGGTCTGGCTTGAGTAGGTAGAAGGAACTCTTTCTGTGCTGACCCTTTCTGAAGCTTAAGTGGCAATGTTGGTTGCTGAGACTCTTGGAGGAAGAAATTAAAGATGTAGGCCCTTCTCTGGGGGAGCTGCCAGTATGATCCTTATCTTCTCGGTCTAGAATGAAGAAAGACTTCAGAGGGGAGTCAGTAAGAAGGGGAGGGTGGTCTGGTGGGTGTTCCCTGGGCAGGGTGAGCAGCAGGTTGACCCCAGGGCAGTCAGACTACAGCTGTCTAGAGCCAGATTGGGCTAAACCCAGGTTCTCAGGACACACAGAGCTTGGTTTTCTTGCCTGCCTTCTCCTTCCCTGTGGGCTGCTTCCTAAGCTATTACTTCCACATGAGAGTTTGCATAAGAGATTAGTGGAATGTCAACATAGCAGAAATTCCCTCATGTGGTTTAGAGGTTTCCTTTGTGGAGGCTCCGGACTTCTTACCTGGACCAGCAGAGCAGAGTGCTTGGCGGTGTTTGTGTTTTCTCTCGATGGCGACTTGAACCCAGAAGATCGGGAGGCCTCCCTCCACACACATCTGTTCCTCAGCGCTCTCGGGGTTCAGATGTCTCCTTTTCATGGACGAGGCACATGGTCATGTCCAAAACTAGGCCTGCGGAAAAGCACCACACAGGCATTTAGAAATGTCACCTAACCAGGGTGATCGAAAGGTTCATTCTTAGAGGCTGGTCACCCCTCGGAAGGAGCCCCCTTCAGACACTGACCTCTAAGGGATTCCTCTCGGGCCGTGGGGAGAGCACCTGTGGGCCGGGTGGTGAGACTGAATTGTAGGGAGAGAGAGCCCTAAGGGAGCAGGAGAGAGAACTGCAGGATGCAGGCTGGCCTGAGCCGCAGCAGGGAGCCCCGAGGCTCTCTCCTTCAGTGGAGTTAGGGGGATAGATGGAGGGCTTCCGGGGGCCAGAATCAGCTCCTCCCTGCCCTGCACAAGCCCCGCCCTCCAGGAGGCTTTGCATGGCTGCTCGAAGGGCAGTGCCCCCAACCTTCCCTGCTGGGACGGGGGACACAGCATCAGCTGCCGACTGGGAGAGTCAGGTCACTGAGCCGAGCAAAGCTGGCCACCTGTCACCGCTGGGTGGGGAGGGACAGCGGTGAATTGGGGAGGGCTTGCTACATCTAAATGGATGGCCAGCTGCTGCCATATAGAAATACAGAAATGATAGCAGATTTTTCAAGAGAATCCAGAATCTGAATTTTTATTTCCATTTTGTTTATATTCACCCAATTCAACTTAAAAAATAAATAAATAAAGGGAAAGCCAAATGAGACATACTTTTGTTGTTGCAAACCACCAGTTTATAAACCACCATTTATAAACTCTTGTTCCCAGGGGTTTGAAAGGGAGGGGAAGTAAGGAAAACCGTTGTTAGCCACCAGGGGCGGGTGGCAGGAAGAGCTGCTTTGAGATACAGGAACTCAGAGCACACTGAAGACTGAGGACCCTGTTTAGGGCAGATGTTACTGATGCTTTTACTGGATCCCATGATATGCCTGCTTCTCTGTTGAGGGTCAGTGGTTCTTTGCAGGTGGAAGAAGCTGGGGGTGGGAGGAGGAAAGGGTACCTAGTCACAGCTGGGCAGACTCTTGGGAAGATGGTCAGTAGTGACCCTTCAAACCTTTACAAGCTCTCAGCATCTGGTAGGACACAGTTTTTCACACAGGTCCATAAGACCAGCCTGAAATGCTTGCTGAACATGCAGCCTAGGTCCCATTCAAGAGGGAGAGATGGGGCCTGTGACTCTGCATTTTTTTTTAACACTCACCCCCGTCAATGTTAAGGAAAGTAAGTAGATGGTGGACTCAGGGCTGAGTCAACGTTCCTGCCCTGTTCCTTCACCGGGTGAGTCATCTTGGGCCAGTCTTTTAATCTCTCTGAACCTGCATTTCCTGATTGGAAAGTTATCACTGTTTCACAGAATGGTGAGAGCTGATCCAGAAGATGGGTGGAGGTCATGCAAAGACCTGCCTCAGAGCTGTGACACTGGTGCGGGCCACCTGGCTCCAACTCCTGCCTTGCCACTTTCTAGCCGTGGACGTGGGGCGAGCGGTTTAGCTGCTGTGTACCTTGGTTTCCTTGGTGGTGGTGGTGGTTTAGTCACTAAGTCTTGACCGACTCTTGTGACCCCATGGACCTCTGTCCATGGGATTCTCCAGGCAAGAACATTGGAGTGGGTTGCCATTTCCTTCTCCACTGGTTTCCTTGGTAACATGTATATAATAATAGCACCCACTTTGTAGAGTTGCCCTAGGGATTAAATTATTTAATCTTTTAAAATGCTTTTAAATTTAGCTATTCTATAAAGAATCTAGTAGCACCTTTCATAATAAATGCATCTTTTTTTTTAGGTCACAAATAGGTTATGGCTTACTTTCAAATGTCACCTCTCCATAAGGCTTCCCTGGAGTCCACTTTTTCCTTCGCTTTTCTCCCTTTACAGTTAGCTCCTCCAGGGCAAGGACTGTATCTGTTCATTTTTATTTATTTATTAAAAATTTTAATATTTCCTAATTTGGCTGTGCTGGGTCTTAGTTGCAGTATGCAAAGTCTCAGTTGTGGCGTTTGGGGTCTAGTTCCCTGACCAGGGATTGAATCAGGCCCCCTGCTTGGGAACATGGAGTTTTAGCCACTGAACCACCAGGGAAGCCCCCATTTTTATATCCTAGTACCTTGCACAGTGCCTGGCATAGAGTCACTGGATTGAGTGGCAGTATCGGGGAGTCTGAAAAATGATGAATCTAGCTTGGGAATGGAGAAAGCGACTTCCAAACACCCAGAGAAGCATGATATGGAAGAAAAGTGATTTATCAAGCTTCAGTGTGTCTGAATTACAGTTACATGAGGTAGGTAATGTTCTTATTATTGCTCTTACGGTGAGAAAGTTGAGTCTTCAAAACTCAGGTATGCAATGACCCTTGACTAGCATTAGCTAGACTCCAAGTCAGGTGTTCTTCCCACTACACCTTGAGATCCCAGGACTGTGATTTCTGTCTCAGGGCAGAGACTGTAGAGAAGTTCTGGTGGTGCCTTGTTGTGCCCCACCTTTGGGTTGTAGCTTTCAGATAGTTGTCTATAACTTGTCAGAGCTGGGTTTTTGAGCAATTCGTGATTGGTGGTAGATCCTACTTGAACAATTTCATTTTCCAAACATGTAGTTTTTGGCAGAATTTTAGTGAAACAGCCTCTCATCCCCCTGGCTTCTCTGCTCTTTTCCCAGTGGGTGTTTCGGTTGTTTGGGAGTGTCTTCTCTCCTTGCAGCCGGACCAGCCAAAGGAGTCAGGCAGAGAGCGTTGCTGGGAGTCTGGGCTGGCTCTCAGGGTCTTGCGAGAAGGCCCCGGGAAGCCAGCCACGCAGTATTCAAGTCTGCGCTTCGTGTGTGGAGGGTTAGCCTGGTCCTCAGCTTCTCACGCCGCTGGATTATTCCCTGAGCCTGAGAGACTTGGCTGGAGAGAGTGGGTGGCGGGAGCACCATGAATAGGCACCTCTGCCTGAGGGGGCCCTCCGGGGTTTTCTCTCAGCGGAGCCTCCCCACGATGCCTCACCTCCTGGGCGGCTGCTGGGAACAGCAGCTGTGCTTCTGCAGGCATGTGACCAAGGTGGCAGTTTTGATCCACTCCTTTCTTGGTTGCATCTTCATAGAATTTTTCTTTTTGGCTCCAGCAAATACCACAGTTATCTATGTTTCCCCCCTTTTCTAGTTGGCTCTTGGTTCTCCTGTTACAGCTTTTCAGAGCAGTGGGTCCACCCTTCTTAGATCAGAAATTCAGGGAAGGAAAGAATATATTTTTCATCATGTTCTTTTAATATATTTCAGTTTCTGTTCTTCCCACAAACCTTCTGTCCTCCCCCGAGGGCCTGCCCTGAGCTGGTAGAGCATGTCCAGCGCTGTTAGGATGGGTTCTGACGATTATTGTGACCGTCGTTACCATGGGCGCAGCTGAAAGCTGATGCTTAGCAAGTTGATTCCTTGTTTCACTGTGTTCCCTGAGGACCCCGAGAACTGGCCTGGGAAAGCTTCCAGGGGCTGCCTCTCCTTTTCTTAACACATAGAGCCATCTACCAAGCTCTTAACTTGGCCTGGGCTGGGACAGGTAAAGGACATCTCATGAGCGCCAGTGTGCATGAAGGATAAAAGTGAGGCTCAAGGTTTTCCTTTTTCTGAAAGCTTCTGTAGTATTCACTGTGGGAGGGATGTTTTACTGCTGTCACCTACAGCTGCTTCCTCCCTTTCTAATTCCCATTTCACTCACTACCATCATCACCAGAACAACAGCCATGGGAGCTTATGTGAAGGCAGTGCATTTCATGTTGAAACTAGGAAAGAATTATAAATGATATCAAGAATGTGGGTTTGGCTTGTTTTTATCATTGAGACCAATCACTTATTTGCACCAAGGTAATAAATAAGATACTCTCCAGGATTAAGGTCATTCAGTTCAGTTCAGTTCAGTCGCTCAGTCATATCCGACTCTTTGCAACCCCATGAACCGCAGCACGCCAGGCCTCCCTGTCCATCACCAACTCCCGGAGTTCACTCAAACTCACATCCATCAAGTTGGTGATGCCATCCAGCCATCTCATCCTCTGTCGTCCCCTTCTCTTCCTGCCCCTAATCCCTCCCAGCACCAGAGTCTTTTCCAATGAGTCAACTCTTCGCATGAGGTGGCCAAAGTACTGGAATTTCAGCTTTAGCGTCATTCCTTCCAAAGAACACCCAGGACCGATCTCCTTTAGAACAGACTGGTTGGATCTCCTTGCAGTCCAAAGGACTCTCAGGAGTCTTCTCCAACACCACAGTTCAAAAGCATCAATTCTTCGGCGCTCAGCCTTCTTCACAGTCCCAACTCTCACATCCATACATGACCGCAGGAAAAACCATAGCCTTGACTACACGGACTTTTGTTGGCAAAGTAATGTCTCTGTTTTTCAATATGCCATCTAGGTTGGTCATAACTTTTCTTCCAAGGAATAAGTGTCTTTTAATTTCATGGCTGCAGTCACCATCTGCAGTGATTTTGGAGCCTCCCAAAATAAAGTCTGACACTGTTTACACTGTTTCCCCATCTATTTCCCATGAAGTGATGGGGCCAGATGCCATGATCTTCATTTTCTGAATGTTGAGCTTTAAGCCAACTTTTTTACTCTCCTCTTTCACTTTTCATCAAGAGGCTTTTGAGTTCCTCTTCACTTTCTGCCATAAGGGTGGTGTCATCTGCATATCTGAGGTTATTGATATTTCTCCCGGCAACCTTGATTCCAGCTTGTGCTTCTTCCAGCCCAGCGTTTCTCATGATGTACTCTGCATATAAGTTAAATAAGCAGGGTGACAATATACAGCCTTGACGTACTCCTTTTCCTATTTGGAACCAGTCTGTTGTTCCATGTCCAGTTCTAACTGTTGCTTCCTGACCTGCATATAAGTTTCTCAAGAGGCAGGTCAGATGGTCTGGTATTCCCATCTCTTTCAGAATTTTCCACAGTTTATTGTGATCCACACAGTCAAAGGCTTTCGGCATAGTCAATAAAGCAGAAATAGATGTTTTTCTGGAACTCTCTTGCTTTTTCCATGATCCAGCGAATGTTGGCAATTTGATCTCTGGTTCCTCTGCCTTTTCTAAAACCAGCTTGAACATGTGAAAGTTCATGGTTCACGTATTGCTGAAGCCTGAATGTTTAACTTTCATATCCAAAGATGCTTCATTTTTGTCATATGATGAGAATGACGATCAGAGTGAGAGAACTGTTGTTTTTGTTTACTTTTAACTTTCCCCTGAAGGTGATGTTAGCCTAGAACAGGGTGTACTTTCATATTGAAAATATATTTGGTACATCAATTATTGCTGTGTCACATGCACTCTCCAAGGCACTTAAAATTTTAAAGTTTTTTTTAACATCTACATTGAGATACAATTCACATGCTATAAAATTCACCCCTGTATACAATTCATTTGTTTTTTTTTATGTATTTTTAGAGTTATATAACCATCACCACTATCTAATTCCAGAACTTTTTTTCATACCCCAAAAGAAACACCATATTCATAGGAGTCACTCCACATTCTGCCACCCTAAACCCAACCCTGAGCCACCACTGATTTTATATCCCTGTAGACTTGTCTATTCTGGACATTTCATAAAACTGGCATCAGGGTTCATCCATGAAGAATGTATCTTTTTATGTCTGAATAATATTCCATTTTATGGATATACCACATTAAAAAAAATCTTCTGGCCGCTCCATGTGGCATGTAGGATCTTATTTCCCCCACTAGGGATGGAACCCCTGCCCCCTGCCTTGGTAGCTTGGGGTCTTAACTATTGGACCATGGGAAAGTCCCACATTTGTTTGCCAATGCAATCATCCATTGATGGACATTTGGGTTTCCACTTTTTGGTTTTTATGAACATTAGTACAAGTATTTGTGTGGACATGATTTCCTTTCTCATGGCTATATACCCAGGAGTGAGTCATGCTGGGTCATGTGGTAACTATATATCACTTTTTGAGGAACTGCCAACTGTTTTCCAAAGTGGCAGCACAATTTTACATTCCCACCAGCAGTGAATGAAGGTTCTAATTTCTCCACAATCTCACAGTCTAACTAATGCTTGTTTTTATCTGTCTTTTTTATTGTAGTCATCCTGGTGGTGTGAAGTAATATTGGGTTGACCAAAAGGTTCATTTGGGGTTTCCCATAAGATGTTACAAAAAACCTGAGTGAACTTTTTGCCAACCCAATACCTTACTGTGGTTTTACCTTGTATTTCCCTAATGACTGATGATGTTGAGCATTGCTTCACATACTTATTAGCCAGTTTTATATCTTTGGAGACATGTCTGTTTAAATCCTTTGTATATTTTAAAATTGGATTATGTGTCTTTTTTATTATTGAGTTATAAGAGTTCTTTATATATTCTAGATAGAAGTAGCTTAGCCAATATATATCATTTTCAGATAATTCTCCCATTCTGTGGGTGTCTTTCTACTCTCATATTTTTTATAGCATGAAATTTTTTATTTAGTATAATATAGTTTATATCTTTTTTTCTTTTTGTTGCTTGTGCTTTTTGGTGTCATACCTAAGAAACTGTTGCCTAATCCAGTGTTACAAAGATTTACCTGTGTTTTCTTCCAGGTTTTTCTTTTGTAATGTTAATTCTTAAATTTAGTTCTTGATCCATTTTTACTTTTTTTTTGTATAGTATCAGGGTAAGTGTCCTACTTTATTCTTTATCTACAAATACACAGTTGTCTGAGCATCGTTTGTTGAAAAGACTCTTCTTTCCCTCTTCAGTTATCCTATTATCATCCTTGTTGAAATCAGCTGACCATTAATGTAGGAGTTTATTTCTCAATTCTATTCTGTTGATTTCTATTTATATTCTTATATCTGTGTACACTGTCTTGATTATTATGGCTTTGTAGTATTTTGAAGTTGGGAAATCCGAGTCTTCTAAGTTTATTCTTCATTTCCATGATTCTTTTGACTGCTCTAGGTCCCTGCCACTGCCATAAAATTTTGGGATCAGTGTCACTTTCTGCAGTTGATGGATATTCGATTCAGTCTGTAGATGGATTTGGGGAATACTGCCATCTTAACAACTTTTAGTTTTCTGATTGTGAACATGGGATGTCTTTCTGTTTATTTATGTCTTCTTTACTTTCTGTCAATGATGTTTTGCAGTTTGCAGTGTATAAGTCTTGCACTTCTTTTGTTAAATCTCTTCCTCAGTATTTTATTTTTTTTGCTCTATTATTGTGCAGCATACTAAGTTGCTTCAGTTGTGTCGGACTCTTTGTGACCCCGTGGACTGTAGCCTACCAGGCTTTTCCCTCCATGGGATTCTCCAGGCAAGAATACTGGAGTGGGTTGCCATTTCCTTCTCCCGGGGATCTTCCTGACCCAGGGATCGAACCCTGGTCTCCAGCATTGCAGGCAGACGCTTTAACCTCTGAGCCACCAGGGAAGCCTTGCATTGGTAGGTGGGTTCTTTATCACTAGCGCCACCTGGGAAGCTGCCATTATTAATGGAATTGTTTTTCTTGATTTTGTTTTTAGATTGTTCGTTGCTAGTGTGTAGAAAGAAATTTATTCTTTAAGTATTACGTTATATCCTGCAAGCATGCTTGACATTATATATTAGTTTAATGGTGTTTTAGTGGAAATGTTATGACTTTCTACAAGCATGATTGTATCATCTGCAAATATGAGATAATTTTACTTTTTCTTTTCCAGTCTGGATGTACCCTTAAGTTTTAACCTTTTTCTTCATTATTTTAGCATAAAACAACTTTATATGATATTAGCTAATTGTATCTGGTACATATACAACATTTTTCACTTTGTAGTGCTTAAATACTTTAAAGCATATTAATTTTATTTTAATGGGTGTTAAAAATATGATAGCTCATAATTTTATGGTGTTGACTCAGGTGTCACTTTATTAGGATGTTCTTCCCTGAACATCCTATTTAAAATGGCACATCTTCTCTCCTTTTCCTCTACCTTGCTTCATTTTTCCTTTCTACCACTTACCAGTATACATATTACACACAAGCATACACTTGCATATCACACATGTGAGATGTGGCTGCTTATTGTCTGTTTCCCTCTGCTAGGATGTAGCTCCCTGAGAGCAGAGACTTGGGTTTATTCTTTGCTGATGGCAGTGTCCAGGAAATTGGTACTCAGTAAATATTTGTCAGTGGTTAATTGTTTAGAATGGAGTTAAGACCAGTTCATCAGTTTCAAGTTGATTCAAGAAAAATACTAATACATGATTGTTCAGGAAGTATACAAATATGGCAAAATCCATAAGGGCTGTATGGCATGCCAGAAAGTTGGGAAACTAACTTCAGTAACGAGAAGAAGCTGGATGGGAATGGAGTTTTTAAAATCATTTTCTGTGAAGTGAGAAGTCATTTGTTAGCTGACAGACTTTTCCCCCCACCCGGATCAGGGAAGCCTTGAGGCCCACAAGCTGTAACAGATGAAATTAAATATATGTGGGAAAGCGGTTCCCGCTCCCACCACAGAAGCCCTGCTGGCGGTGCTGGAGGTCATCTGGGAATGTTTGAGGTGCTTTGGGCTACCCATGGAAACTTGGCTGATCGGTCTTGTCTTCTCCGCAGGGCTCTGTGTTTGCAGAGAGCAGAAATGACCATGACTGCCAACAAGAATTCCAGCATCACTCACGGAGCTGGAGGCACTAAGGCCCCTCGGGGGACTCTGAGCAGGTGAGTCAGGGAACATTGCCTGGGGGAGTGGAGCTCAGTGGAGGGTAGAATCAAAGGACACCTAACGCCCTGTGTCCTGGATAGGACTGCTGCCAAGTGTGTGTGGTTATCCTCATGATTCTGACAGTCATCCAGGTGAATCATCTGGGCCAAACTTTAACCACTGACCAAACAGTGAGATCTCAGGGCATTTTCTTATGCCCCCTAAAATTTTGCTTCCTCATCTGTAAAATAATAATAGTACCTGTCTCCCAGAGTTTGCTTGACGATTAAATGAGATGATAATGTCAGTGCTTAGCATAGTGCCTAGCAGAAAAAACACTTATTAAATATTAGCTCTGTCTCTGCAATGGGATAGAAGCTTCCAGAGCTGGCAGTTAAAGGTACAACTGTCACCAGGGCTTCTCAGGTCTTGGCCTAGGCTAGATGCTGATTTCCTTGAAGAACTTCTTTTACTAAAGCCACATACCTTTCATAGCCCCTTCATCTGAGTCTCAGCTGGATGGGTTTGGCTTTGGAGCCTCAGTTGCCGGAATGGGTAGCTATGAGAAGAATGCCATCTTCGATAGGGATCGGGCTCGTGGCCTCCTGGAGGGCGGAGCTGTGCAGCGCCAGATAGTCCAGTGGAGTGGCGCACACTCAGGTCTGCCCAGAGGTTGTGGTAGATGTTTGGTTCGTTCAGAGCTGGAATCCAGGTATGGTTGGTAGAGAGGGGCACAGGCTGTAGCCCCTCGGGAGTGGCTGGAGTTGAAGGAGGCAAGAGGAATTCTGTACACCATATGTGCAGAGTTTGGTCCCGGTGGAAATGGTCTGGATGGACTGTACCAACTAAATGGAAACTAGTACATTCTGACATGTTAAATACATAAGTGTCTGGGGCTCAGATAGACAAATTGACTCTCTGCTCTGTAGCAACAAGAGCAGTAAGGAGACCCTCTGCCCACGCACTGTCTCTAACCTGGACTACAGTTGCTGGCATACTTGCTTCCCTGAGTGAGGTGAGGCTGAGGATGGCAGGGACCAGCAACCTCATGGGTAAAGCTGATAGAAAAACTGAACTCTCCCAGGGCATGTTGGTGGCTGAGGCAGAAACAGGCCTGGGTCCTAGACGTTTTGTCCCCCGTGATCTGCTTCTTGGGAACAACTTGGTGGGCTCTGGCCAGTCAAGGGGCATTTCTTCCTCTGCAGTGTGAATGTGACTTGGCAGGTGGAGACTGGCAGCGAAGGTCCCCGTCTTATTTATATGAGACTGTAGGGGTGAAGCCCAGGGATGGGGGAGCCTGGTGGGCTGCTGTCTGTGGGGTTGCACAGAGTCGGCCACGACTGAAGCGACTTAGCAACAGCAGCAGCAGCAGGGGTGAAAGAAGCATTATTTGTGATTTTACTGTTTTATTCTTAAGTTAAAAGAAATAGTATACTTAGAACCTGAATTAGAAATTACTGTACCCAGCAGCCCTCAGCTCCTTTAAGTATTTGTTTCTTCTTCTGATTTCCGCTTCGTGGGTGGGTGGGACGGGAGATGCATTGTTTACATAAAGTCACAAAGCTGAATCAGAACTGCTGACAGGCACCCTAGTTTTATTTGGAGTACGGCCCTACATGTTTTATACATTTTTAGAAATCCCTCTTCCTTTAGCTTCTCAGCATGCTTGCCGTCGTAACATGATGGATGGTACTTGTAAATATCTGAGTCTCTGATGTGCCTAAAAAAAGCATTTCTCCCTTCTCAGTCTTCACTTCCCTTCCTTCCTGCCACATTTCCGCTTCCCTCCCTACTTTCCTCGGTTTTTGGCATGGAATCACAGGCCTTGTCTCAGAGGCTACTGCTGGGCTGTAGTTGTTACATCACAGTTGTCTGGCGGTGTCATCTGGTGGCTGCCTCCACTCGCAGCCACATCTGGGGCTGTTCTTTGGGCCGAGTAGGGCAGTAAGTCACCAGTTCATCTAGGAATTTGTCTGGCAACCCTGAGGGCTCTCCTTCTAGGTGCCAGGCTCTGTGGTGGACACTGAGGGACACAAAGGAAGGATCCATTTTCTTTTTTTCAAGGCATTTACAGTTTGGATTGATGACGTTGGTGCCCAGAGTTTTTAGTCGGACCTTCTAATAGACATTTGCCTGGGACCTGGGGCCCTTTAATCATTGCCCATTCAGGAGTGCCAGTGAGAAAAGACTCCCAGGTGTGACTGGTTGGGAAGTGCAGGGGTGCTAGGGCCTTGGAAAGCTGGGCCTTGGAGCCCTGGTGGCTTTAGGGATCTCTGCCCACATCATCCACATGGAGGCAAAGGAACCTGATGAGATGGAGAAGCCTTTGTATCTAATTTTGGGGGCAGGGGTACTTTGGGGCATGGAAAACTGATGGGGAAGGGCAGAAGGTACCCTAAGGAAGTGCCGAGATAGGTATTTTCAAGGCTCTATCCTTAATTTGAATAAGACCTCACCTGGTGCCACCACTGAGCTAGTTTGGGTTAAAGATCCTAGATTCCATTGCATTATTAGCTTTTTATGGGTGTTCTGCTAGTTTATTATCTTCCTTTTCCTTATAGCCCATTCTTGATTTGATGAGATATGTAGGAGGAGGACATCAACCTTTCATTTGACCACAGAGTTTTCTGTTCTTTACTATGTTTGGGTCTCTTCGAGCAATCTTCCCTTTGTTAGTGAGGCCAGAGGGGCGTGATGCTTCACCCTTAGCTGCTTTCCCTTCCCACAGGCTGCTCCCTCTCCAGCTTATTTAGATTTGGCTGCATCCATTTCTGGGAGTGGGAGGTGAGATTCTCAAAGCTCCTCTGAATTCTAGAGGTCAGACTTTATGATGTTGGTACTGATGACCCAGGTGAGTCTAAAAGCAGCTCAGTGACTTGCAAACAAAAAGGCGTTGTATTGAGAGCTAGTTCAGCCATCTCCATGGGGTAAACTTTGCCACTTGGTGCTCTCAGGAGATTTCACTTGTGCTGTAAGACTTGGCCGGCAGCAGGGGCTGTTCTCAGAAGACTTGTCATGCCTGCTGATTTCCTCAACAGCTTCTTTACTGTGAAACTCCAGCGTGCAGGTCATTGTGACTTAAAAATACAAGCTATTGGTATTGTCTTTTAGGAACCTTGCCTCTGGGTGTATGTGTGGGAAACTTGGGTGACTATAGAAGTATAGATTTCTTGGGGTCAAGGACTTTGACTTTTTTCTGTCTCCTCCAAGCCTGCAATGATACCCGGTATCCAGAAGACTGTTTGTTGACCAGTTGTCTAGATGGCTGTGAGATCAGCCTCATAGAGCATAGGCTATGTGCTATTTGAGTTTTTAATAGTTCTTTCATAATAGGTCTTATTAACTTAGTTTTTTTTTAATTTATTTATTTTTAATTGTTTTATATCATTGTGTTGATTTCTGCCTATATCAACATAAATCAGCCATAGGTATACATATGTCCCCCCACTTCTTGAAATTCCCTCCCACACCCCACCCTATTCCACCCCCTAGATCATCACAGAGCACTGGATTTGAGCTCCCTGCGTCATACAGCAAATTGCCACTGCTTATCTAATCTTACATGTGGAGATGTGTATGTTTCAATGCTACTCTCTCAATTCGTCCCACCCTCTCCTACCCTCTGTGTCCACAAGTGTGTCTCTGTGTCTCCACTGCTGCCCCGCACATAGGTTCATCCGTACCATCTTTCTAGATTCCATATATATATGCGTTAATATATGATACTTGTTTTTCTCTTTCTGACTTAACATCACTCTGTAGAGTAGGCTCTAGGTTCATCTACCTTATTAGAACTGAATCAAATGCATTGCTTTTATGGCCGAGTAATAGGGCTTCCCACTCCCCAGGTTGGTAGGTGCCCAGTATCCTACTGGAGACCAGTGGAGAAATAACTCCAGGAAGAATGAAGAGATGGAGCCAAAGCAAAACAGCACGCAGTTGTGGATGTGACTGGTGATGAAAGTATAAAGTCTGATGCTGTAAAGAGCAATATTGCATAGGAACCTGGAATGTCAGGTCCACGAATCAAGGCAAATTGGAAATGGTCAAACAGGAGATGGCAAGAGTGAACATTGACATGTTGGGAATCAGCGAGCTAAAATGGACTGGAATGGGTGAATTTAACTCAGGTGACCATTATATCTACTACTGCGGGCAGGAATTCCTTAGAAGAAATGGAGTAGCCATCATAGTCAACAAAAGAGTCTGAAGTGCAGTACTTGGATGCAATCTCAAAAACGACAGAATGATCTCTGTTCGTTCCAAGGCAAACCATTCAATATCACAGTAATCCAAGTCTGTGCCCCGATCAGTAATGCTGAAGAAGCTGAAGTTGAACGGTTCTATGAAGACCTACAAGACCTTTTAGAACTAACAAACACCCAAACAAGATGTCCTTTTCATTATAGGGGACTGGAATGCAAAAGTAGGAAGTCAAGAAACACCTGGAATAACGGGCAAATTTGGCCTTGGAGTACAGAATGAAGCAGGGCAAAGGCTAACAGTTTTGCCAAGAGAACGCACTGATCATAACAAACACCCTTTTCCAACAACACAAGAGAAGACTCTACACATGGACATCACCAGATGCTCAATACCAAAATCAGATTGATTATAGTCTTTGCAGCCAAAGATGGAGAAGCTCTATACAGTTAGCAAAAACAAGACTTGGAGCTGACTGTGGCTCAGATCATGAACTCCTTATTGCCAAATTCAGACTTAAATTGAAGAAAGTGGGGAAAACCACTAGACCATTCAGGTATGACCTAAATCAAATCCCTTATGATTATACAGTGGAAGTGAGAAATAGATTTAAGGGACTAGATCTGATAGATAGAGTGCCTGATGAACTATGGATGGAGGTTTGTGACATTGTACAGAAGACAGGGATCAAGACCATCCCCAAGAAAAAGAAATGCAAAAAAGCAAAATGGCTGTCTGGGGAGGCCTTACAAATAGCTGTGAAAAGAAGAGAGGCGAAAAGCAAAGGAGAAAAGGAAAGATATAAGCATCTGAATGCAGAGTTCCAAAGAATAGCAAGAAGAGATAAGAAAGCCTTCTTCAGCGATCAATGTAAAGAAATAGAGGAAAAGAACAGAATGGGAAAGACTAGAGATCTCTTCAAGAAAATTAGAGATACCAAGGGAACATTTCATGCAAAGATGGGCTCGATAAAGGACAGAAATGGTCTGGACCTAACAGAAGCAGAAGATATTAAGAAGAGGTGGCAAGAATACACGGAAGAACTGTACAAAAAAGATCTTCACGACCCAGATAATCACGATGGTGTGATCACTCACCTAGAACCAGGTATCCTGGAGTGCGAAGTCAAGGGAGGCTTAGAAGCATCACTATGAACAAAGCTAGTGGGGGTGATGGAATTCCAGTTGAGCTATTTCAAATCCTAAAAAATGATGTTGTGAAAATGCTGCACTCAATATGCCAGGAAATTTGGAAAACTCAGCAGTAGCCACAGGACTGGAAAAGTCAATTTTCATTCTAGTCCCAAAGAAAGGCAATGCCGAAGAATGTTTAAACTACCACACACTTGCACTCATCTCACATGCTGGCAAAGTAATGCTCAAAATTCTCCAAGCCAGGCTTCAACAGTGTGTGAACCTCCAGATGTTCAAGCTGGATTTAGAAAAGGCAGAGAAACCAGAGATCAAATTGCCAACATCTGTTGGATCGTTGAAAAAGCAAGAGAGTTCCAGAAAAACATCTACTTGTGCTTCATTGACTGTGCCAAAGCCTTTGACTGTGTGGATCACAACAAACTGCGGAAAATCCTTAAAGAGATGGGGATACCAGACCACCTGACTGCCTCCTGATAAATCTGTATGCAGGTCAAGAAGCAACAGTTAGTACTGAACATGGAACAACAGACTGGTTCCAAATCAGGAAAGGAGTATGTCAAGGTTGTATATTATCACCCTGCTTATTTAACTTCTATGAGGAGTATATCGTGTGAAATGCTGGGCTGGATGAAGCACAAGCTGGAATCAAGATTGCTGGGAGAACTGTCAATAACCTCAGATATGCAGATGATACCACACAGCAGAAAGCGAAGAAGAACTAAGAGCCTCTTGAAAGTGAAAGAGGAGAGTGAAAAAGTTGACCTAAAACTCAACATTCAAAAAACTAAGATCATGGCATCTGGTCCCATCACTTCTTGGCAGATAGATGGGGAAACAATGGAAACAGTGAGAGACTTTATTTTTGGGGGGCTCCAAAATCACTGCAGATGGTGACTGCAGCTATGAAATTAAAATAAACTTGCTCCTTGGAAGAAAAGTTATGATCAATTTAGCATATTAAAAAGCAGAGACATTATTTTGCCAGCAATTGTCTGTCTAGTCAAAGCTTTGATGAAAGTGAAAGAGGAGAGTGAAAAAGTTGACCTAAAACTCAACATTCAAAAAACTAAGATCATGGCATCTGGTCCCATCACTTCTTGGCAGATAGATGGGGAAACAATGGAAACAGTGAGAGACTTTATTTTTGGGGGGCTCCAAAATCACTGCAGATGGTGACTGCAGCTATGAAATTAAAATAAACTTGCTCCTTGGAAGAAAAGTTATGATCAATTTAGCATATTAAAAAGCAGAGACATTATTTTGCCAGCAATTGTCTGTCTAGTCAAAGCTTTGGTTTTTCCAGTAGTCATGTATGGATGTGAGAGTTGGACTATAAAGAAATCTGAGCACTGAAGAATTGATGCTTTTTAACTGTGGTATTGGAGAAGACTCCTGAGAGTCCCTTGAACTGCAAGGAAATCCAACCAGTCCATCCTAAAAGGAATCAGTCCTGAATTTTCATTGGAAGAACTGATGCTAAAGCTGAAACTCCAACACCTTAGCCACGTGATGGGAAGAACTGACTCATCTGAAAAGACCCTGATGCTGGGAAAGATTGAAGGCAGGAGGAGAAGGGGACGACAGGGGATGAGATGGTTGGATGGCATTACCGACTTGATGGACATGAGTTTGAGTCAGCTCTAGGAGTTGGTGATGGACATGGAGGCCTGGTGTGCTGCAGTCCATGGCGTTGCAAAGAGTCGGACGCGTCTGGTGACTGAACTGAACTGAACTGAATAGGGCTTTCCCGGTGCTGCTAGTGGTGAAGAACCTGCCTACAAATGTAGGAGGCATAAGAGACTTGGGTTTAATCCCTGGGTCAGGAAGATCCCCTGGAGGAGGGCGTGGCAATCCACTCCAGTATTCTTGCCTGGAGAATCCCGTGGACAGAGGAACCTGGCAACCTGCAGTCCATAGGGTCGCAGAGTCGAACCTGACCGAAGCAACTTAGCACGCACACACCCACAGTAGGAGTGGGAGAGCTAAGTGTGTGTTCTTGCCCCTGTTAGTTTTGTTTCCTTGGGGAGTACCTCCTCTTCTCTGTGTCTGCTGCCCAAACTATCCAACAAGTGGGTGACCAGTGCAGGTCTTGTTAACTTTTGGATTCCCTTTCCATTTAGTCCACTGACTCTGAGAAAGAGAGAAGAAAAGGAACCTTAGAGCTTATTTAGTCTCAGCCACTTGTTTGATAGTTTGGGCAACAAACCCAGAGAAGAGGTGGTACCCCCCAAGGATACAAAGCTAATGGGAAGGTTGCATGCCTAGCTCTCCTGCTCCTTCCATTATTTTATTTTACCACCAGATTCATCTCCCTGTAAACACAACTGGGCTCTCCTTGCTCAGAAACTGCTGTCATCTATGACACCATCAAACTTGACCTGGTTGGAAAGGCTTTCCCTAGAAGCCCTGATGTTTGTTTCTGCTTTTATCCTTCACTGCACTCCTACATGAACCTGACAATTCTGCCAGTCTGGATACAGATGTTATTTCCTGCAGGGCTTTTCCTGACCACTCGGCTCAGGAGGATTTCCCTCCTCATATGTATTCATTCTTAGAACCCTTGGTTCAGAGTCTCTGAGTGGCACTTTTAGTACCTCTTAAGGTGAGTAAGTGGATTTTTCCTGGTGAAATTGCTATGGGACAATGGTTCTTAAGAGTCTCAGAAGCTTTATTATTTAGAGGATCTGCATGGCTCATCCTTAAGATCCTTAGAAGGCCTTTTGTCTGAGAGTCAAGAGGCTAGGACTTCCCGGGCAGTCCAGTGGTTAAAACTTCACCTTCCAGTGCAGGAAGTATGGGTTTAGTCCCTGATCGGGGAGCTAAGACCGCACATGCCTCACCACCAAAAAGCCAAAACATTAAACAAAAAGAAACAATATTTTAACAAATTCAATAAAAAATTTAAAAATGGTCCACAGGAAAAAAAACCAAAAATATTCAACGAGGCAGCACTTTAAATATATTTTAGGTCTTGACAAAGCATCTTGCAGTCCCACTGTAGATTTTTTTCTGAAGATTTATTGAGGGATAATTAAAGTATTATAAACTATCCAATTTAAAGTTTTCAGTTTGATGAGTTTACAGACATGCACACAGAGTGTAGCTGTCACCGCCGTCTGGAAGCCATTTCCTAATTTGAGAATTTTGTATTGCCTAGAGATAGAGACTGAAACAAGTTCTATTTTCTAACTCTGAAAGCCCTGTGCCATTTATGTTTCCTTTAAATTTTATTGGAAAACTGAACAGTTCCTGTTTGGCTCATCCCTTCTCTGGTTCACTAGTGAGAGTTCAGTTCAGTCGCTCAGTCGTGTCCGACTCTTTGTGACCCCATGAATCGCAGCACACCAGGCCTCCCTGTCCATCACCAACTCCCAGAGTTCACTCAGACTCATGTCCATCGCGTCAGTGATGCCATCCAGTGAGAGTTAGAAGGAGTCAAATGGCACTCTGCCTGGAAATGTCTTTGGCTAGTTCATCTCATTTATTTTCCATGTTACCACAGGTGACAGAATTACCTAACTTTTCAATATTGTGAGGGTCCCCTTATCTCTAGCTTCTAACTTTTCTTTATTTTGTTTTAACCGCCACCCCCAGTAGCCATGCCTCAGTCCCACAGTCAATGCTCCAGGTTTTTATGTCAACAGTGCTCCACGTCTCGATACCAAAATTTGTGCCCATTGTCTATTGCCACCTAACTACCGCAGATTCCATAGTGTCAAACAGCCATGTTATTATGCCCACAGACAGAGACTGCACAATGTCTGCTGCTGCTCATGATGTCTGGTTTTCAGACAGAGACTGCACGCATGTCTGCTGCTGCTGCTGATGTCTGGAACCTCAGCTGGAAAGACTTCAAGGCTTAGGGCGACTCAGTGGCTAGAGGCTGGTGTCTCCTGGAGTCGTCTGATCTCACATGTCTCCAGGGTTGATGCTGCCTGTTGCTGGGACCCCAGGTGGGATTGTTAGTCAGAACACTCTCTCCACATGACCTGGGCTTCCTCACAGCCTGGGAGATTGGAAGCAGAAGCTGTTGGTTTCCTGGGGTCTGGACCTGAAAAGTGGTGCAGGTTCATTTCTACCATATTCTACTGGTCAAGCAATCTCAGAGCCCAGATTCAAGATTAGGGGTCATTTTGACAGCAGGCATGTCATTTGGGTACTGTGTTTTAAAACTATCACAAATATCTTTAGCAGGTTTTCCTGGAACTACATTTTTCTCCCTCTTGGCTTTGGATGGTGCCTGGTTCTGCTTTATATGGCAGTTCCATTTTTGCTGGACTAGGACATTGGGTTTGTTCCCATAAGACATCATTTTTCACCTGTCTCAGAGATGGCTTATGCCTGGTAAATACTCTGTATTCAGTGCTGCTACTTCACAGAGGACTAGGGATTGATTCCCTTCCAGAGAAGAGCTCACCATTCCTCTTTGTGCTTCTGCAGAAATGAGCCAGGGGACAGGCAGATAGATGTGCTTCCTGGAGGTGGAAAGGTGACTCAGTTTGTGCTCAGCTACTGGATTCCCTGGTGGCTCAGGTAGTAAAGCATCTGCCTGCAATGCAGGAGACCCAGGTTTGATCCCTGGGTCGGGAAGATCCCCTGAAGAAGGAAATGGCAACCCACTCCAATACTCTGGCCTAGAAAATTCCATGGATGGAGGAGCCTGGTGGGTTACAGTCCATGGGGTCGCAAAGAGTTGGACACAACCGAGCGACTTCACTTCACCGTTCTGCTTACCCCGACAAACCAAGGCTGACTTAGGAGGCTCTGTGCATGGTGGTCAGGTGTAGCCCCACTTGGAGGATGAGGCTGTCCTGGACCCTTTGGAGGTCTTCCAGCCATTTGAGGTAAAGCTGCTTTGCGAGTAGGATGGTCAAGATGTGAGTGTCAGCCTCTTTCTAACTTCTGTCCCAGAATGGGATGTCAGTTACTGAGCTGAGTCCCTGCTCTGGCCTGGGGAACAAACTTCCGGACTTGCAGATAGGACTGTGGCAGGCCTCCTCCCTATTCTCCTTCTGGGTACCCCAGAATATGTCCTGGGGAAGTGTAGTGAGCATGCCGTCTCCAGAGCTGGGGTGGTCACGTAGTGATGGGAGCACACCATTGCCCACTGAGCCAACAGGGCCCACTTTAGTTGAGCAGGCCTGGGATGGTGGTTGGCCAACTCCAGGGCACTTTCATTTGGGAGCAGGTTAGACACCTGCTTAGTAGGGACTAGGCATAGTGGAAGCTGGGCCCTGAGGAACCTTCACCTGCAGACAGGCTCACGTCATGGTTCAGTTCAGTTCAGTCGCTCAGTTGTGTCCGACTCTTTGCAACCCCATGGACTGCAGCACACCAGGACTCCCTGTTCATCACCAACTCCCAGAGTTTACTCAGACTCATGTCCATTGAGTCAGTGATGCCATCCAACCATCTCATCTTCTGTCATCCCCTTCTCCTTGCGATTTCAGTCTTTCCCAACATCAGGGTCTTTTCAAATGAGTCATTTCTTTGCATCAGATGGCCAGAGTATTGGAGTTTCAGCTTCAACATCAGTCCTTCCAATGAATACTCAGGACTGACCTCCTTTAAGATGGACTGGTTGGATCTCCTTGCAGTCCAAGGGACTCTCAAGAGTCTTCTCCAACACCACAATTCAAAAGCATCAATTCTGTGGCATTCAGCTTTCTTTATAGTCCAACTCTCACATCCATACATGACCACTGGAAAAGCCATAGCCTTGACTGGACAGACCTTTGTTGGCAAAGTAATGTCTCTGCTTTGTAATAAGCTGTCTAGGTTGGTCATAACTTTTCTTCCAAGAGTAAGTGTCTTTTAATTTCATGGCTGCAGTCACCATCTGCAGTGATTTTGGAGCCCAAAAAAATAAAGTCTGCCACTGTTTCCACTGTTTCCCCATCTATTTCCCATGAAGTGATGGGACCAGATGCCATGATCTTCGTTTTCTGGATGTTGAGCTTCAAGCCAGCTTTTTCACACTCCTCTTTCACTTTCTTCAAGAGGCTCTTTACCACATCATGGTATCCAAAGCCCATCTCAGTGCCTCTGGGGCTATTTCCTGGACTCCAGGAACCTTCTCCAACTGGCCCCAAGTTGGTCCTCTTCCTGATACTAATACTTCAGGAACTCTGTGGCCAGAGCATGCTGAGTTGAGAACAGTCTTATCGTCAAGGGCTAAAGACAGCCTTCCCTCCCAAAAAGTCCCTGGGTGACCTTGACAATATATGCTGTGTACCTTGTCATGAATGCTTCCTGCTATGTTACTGGAGAATGGCCCAGGTCACTAACCCAAGGGCTGGGTCATATTCTTAAGAAACAGCACCAGAGGGAAGGGCATGTATTTTGCACTTTAACTCTCACTTTCTGTCTGTGCGTGTGTGTCCGTGTACACACACACACGCTGCTTTCTCTTTAAGTTTGTTTCTTATTCTCTACCTTAGTTGATGCCCTTTCTGTCCTACTCACTGGTCTTACACATTTGTGTGTGTGTGCTTACGCTCCTCTGTTACATTTCCTTTGCGTCTCCCCCTTTCTTCTCTTTCCTTGTATCTGTTTATCTTCGTCCCTCTCCTGTCATGTTGGTTTTGGCCGGTCCTGTGCCACAGTGTGGTGGCCACATCTGGGCTGAGCAGCAGAGCTGGCCGCCTGCAGCTGGGGCAGTGGCACCCGGGCCCAGTTTCACTGTGTCTGCCTTCCTGGGAACGGGCTCCGAGATGTTAGCATAAAGAACGAGCGGTGATAGGATCAGAGTCTTAAGTGTCCTTTAGCTGTTTTGTGTTTACTTCTCTTTTATATTTCTTCTGTCTTCATGAAACTGTTATTGTGTTCAAACACGTTTAAAGTTTACATCACCTTAGTCACACAGCTAGTATGTGAGGATGCTCAGAGCAAGTGTTTCCCACTGTTTTATAGACAAAGAGCCCGAGGCTCAGAGAATGTAGGTGACTTTGCTCATGAGCACAACCAGAAAGTGAGGGATCCAGAACAAGAGCAAAACCCAGGTCTCTGGACTCATGGCCAGGGTGCGATTTTTGCCTTGCGGGAGAAGGCTTTGGGGACTGACAGCCGTGCTGGGCTGCACCAGGTGCTTTGTGTGCATTTCTGTGTTGTTCCTCAGGTCACGTGGCTCAAAGAGGGAGGCGAGGAAATTTGTGAACAATACCCTGGGGAGTCTTAGGGAGACCTAGGTTTTAATCATTTTTTGAAAAATTCGTTCATTTAGTCATTCAGCACAGATGTATTAATTCCTACTAAACTCTAGATGCCATGCAAAGAGCTGGGGATATTGGGGTTAACAAGACACCGTCACCACCTCCCAGTGGGTTCACTGGTACATAGTCTAGTGAGGGAGGCAGGTGATGAAACCGTACAGTCCAATAAAATGTTACAGAGTCCCAAGACAGACTTTTTCCAGGCACAGTGGAGGCCTCAAATCTCACATCTCCACCTGGGTGAGGGGGGGTAGTGTCAAGAGAGATACCACGGAGGAGCCACAGAGATGTGTAAGTGGACAAGCCAGCACCGCAGCAAAGGAGACGGAATGTGTGAAGGCCTAGAGTTGTGACAAGCAAGGAGTTTGATGTGACTAAGTGTGAGATGCAGAGTTGTTTGGAGGAAAAGACAGTATGAGATGATAGAGGACACATGGGGACCAGATCATGCAGTCCCTGTGATCCACGCCCATGAATTTGCTTTTCATTCCTTAGAGAGTGGGGAGTTAGAAGCATGATGAGTTTTGTAGTTTAGAAAGATGTCAGGAGGCAAGAGGATGGCCTTGGAACTGGGTTAAGACCAAAAGCAGAGAGGGAAGTTGAGAGCTTATTTTAATAGTCCCAGTGAAAGGTAGATCTGAATCAAGGTGGCAGCAGGTAGCAGTGGGGATGGCACGGGGAGGGAAGATCTGAGGTCTCAGGCATCGAGTACATCGTTGAGTCTGGGGAGGAAGCTGGATCAGATGCTTCAGGGAGAGGGAAGAAAGAACAGATCTGACCTTGTCTTCCCTCTGAGGAATGAATTGGGAATATATACAGGAGTCAAAGCCACGGTGAAGGGGGCAGAAAGCAGCCTAGGAATGAGATTGTGTGAGAAGACACTGAAGTCTCAGTGCCTGGGAATGAGACCAAGTGGAGTTCTTCAGTCTAAGCCCCCCACCCCGTCGATAGGCGTGAGGTCCCTATCCCTTCACGCCCGCTCACTGCTCAGTGTTCTCACGGCCTGCACTTGTCCTACTTGAACAGCGTTTCACTCTCCACTGGATTATTCTGGCCATCATACAAACATGCACTCTGTACCCAACATTCCCCTCCAGTTACCACCTCATTTCCTTGTTCCTCCTTTAGGGATGCCTTTGAAAGACTTGTCTGAGCTCCTTGTCTCCATTCCCTCTCTTTAATTTCTTGAATTCCTTCCATGCAGGCTTCCCTTCCTACAACTCCACCAGAATCTCTCTTCTCAAGGTTACTACCTAAATCTAGGGGTCACTCTGCACTCTTTTCCTTGCTTAGCTGTTAGCAGATTTGGCTCAACTGATCACTCCCTGTTTCTCAAAGGTCTCAGGATGTCAGGAAACCACGTGGTTTCCTTCCTTCCTCACTATGTGCTCTTCCCAGTTTTCCTTTGCTAGTTGTTCCTCCTCTACCTGAGCTGGAAATGCTGGAATGCCCCAGGGTTCAACCCTTGGACTTCCCTAGACACACTGACTCCCTAGATGGTTCATCTAGCCATGTCAGTCGCTCAGTTCAGTTCAGTTGCTCAGTCGTGTCCGACTCTTTGTGACCCCAAGGATGGCAGCACACCAGGTGTCCCTGTCTATCACCAACTCCCGGAGCTCACTCAAACTCATGTCCATTGAATCGGTGATGTCATCCACCATCTCATTCTCTGTCCTCCCCTTCTCCTCCCGCCTTCAATCTTTCCCAGCATCAGGGTCTTTTCCAATGAGTCGGTTCTTCACATCAGGTGGTCAAAGTATTGGAGCTTCAGCTTCAGCATCAGTCCTTCCAGTAAGTGTTCAGGACTGATTTCCTTTAGGATTGACTGGTTGGGTCTCCTCTCTGTCCAAGGGACTCTCAAGAATTTTCTCCAGCACCACAGTTCAAAAACATCAATTCTTCAGCTTTCCACTTTCTTTATAGTCCAACTCTCACATCCATACGTGACTACTGGAAAAACCATAGCTTTGACTAGCAGACTTTTGTTGGCAAAGTAATGTCTCTGCTTTTTAGTATGCTGTCTAGGTTTGTCATGGCTTTTCTTCCAAAGAGAAAGTTTCTTTTACTTTCATGGGTGCAGTCACCATCTGCAGTGATTTTGGAGCCCAAGTCTGTCACTGTTTCCATTGTTTCCCCATCTATTTGCCACGAGGTGATGGGACCGGATGCCATGATCTTCTTTTTCTGAATGTTGAGTTTTAAGCCAGCTTTTTCACTCTCTTCTTTCACTTTCATCAAGAGGCTCTTTAGTTCCTCTTCTCATCCAGCCATGAGGTTTTAAAATAATATCTGTATACCACTGACAGATCCCAAATGGAAATTTATAACCCTAACTCCTTTCTACCAGGTGCTCAGGCCCAGAACTGGGATTCATCCTTGACTTTCCTTTGTTTCTCTTACCTCTTATCCACTCCATCAGCCAATCTGATTGGCATAGTTCTGGGGAAAAATCCATCTGTCCTGCTGTCGTTCTAGTTCAGGCCACAGTAACTTCTTGTGTAGATTGTTCCAGTGGCCTTTACATGATCTCACTGTGGCCACCTTGCATCCCTACCACTTCATTTTCTGATATGATCAGAGCATGTCATTCTTCAGCTCACACTCCTTCGAGAGCTTCCTTTCTCAGAGTAGAGCCCCAGCCTTCCTGTTGGTCTGTGGGCTTCTCTGGTGCCTCTGACGATCTCCAGCCCACTCCTCTTCTTCACACTCAACTCTGGCCACGCTAGCCCCTTGGTTGCCCCAAGCCTCTGCCCTCCTGCTCCTCTTGCCTGGAACATTCCTCCCCTGGATAAACACATTGCTCATTTCCTTAAGGTTCTGTTCTCATGGTCCCTGGCAGAGGGGCCTCCCCGATCTCCTCCACTGTTAAGCTCTGCTCCTTTACCCTGCCTTATTCTCCTTCACTGGCCCCACAACCCTCTCACAGCATGGGTTTGTTTATTGTCTATTCACTCAAGACAAATAAAGCCATACTGTCTCCCTCTACCAGACTATAACCTGTAGAGAGAGACTGTCTAGTTTTAGTCTCTGCTGATCCTCGATGCCTAAAATAGTACCTGGTGTGTAGTGGGCACTCAGTACATGCTGGTTGAATGGATGAAGAGCTGAAGTGTGTCTCAAGCCTGTTATGGTTGGCACACTGTGATCTGGCAACTAGGTGGCTTCCTTTCTCCACTTGCTCAGGATTCAGGGAAGGTTGGCCATGAGCTGCCCTGGGAGCCCTGAAGACCTGAAGCTGGAACCTGTCAATGGCAGAATGAGAGACCAGACCCCAGAAGAGGCTTTTCTCAGGTGCTTGGCTTCCTAAGGCAGCCTGGGTCCTGGCACTGTCTTTCTCTTGACCGTAGTCTTTCCTTGTGCAGCAAGGGGAGAGTGGCTTTCACTTGCAACCTCAGTTTGAGGAATTGGGAAACAACTGGAGTGTGCAACTGAGGACCAGAGTGAGCACACTCTCCCATCCGTGCTTTGGAGGTGCCACCTGTTGTGTGCACTCACTGTCACAAGGACACACGCGTCCATCCTGTGCTCTAGGTGAAGATTCTCCCAAGCTTCCTCAACTGGGGAGCAAACCCTGATGGAAGCCGATTCTTGGGACTCCAGAGCTAGCTTCATTTACAGGGAATGCTTTGAAGAGACCCCCAAAAGAGTGCCAAAGCCTTGAGCAGTGAGAGAAAGGGAGAGAGAGATGCAGTCCGAACACCAACCCTTGGTAGCTGGCCTCTAGGGAAGTGCAGGAGAGAGTCATGGGAATGGGAGGCCCAGGACAGTGGTCCTGCACTGGGGTGGGGATGGGGGGCCACTTACACATAAGCCCAGCCTTTCCCACCACATCACTTTGCTATTGTGTTGTAGCAAATCACCCTAAGACTTAGGGGCCTAGAACAGTCAGTGATTTCTCACATTTCTTGTGCATTCACTGAGTAGTTCCTCTACTGGCTTCCCCTGGGCTTGCTCATGTAGCTGGTTCCTTGGCTCCAAGATGACCTCACCATGTGTCAGGCCCATGTGGTGGTTGGGGAGCCACAGTGACCCTGTGCATGGCCTCCTCTGAAACACCAGACTGGCTTTTCTTATGTGACAGTTTCAGGGCAGGACCCCAAGTGTGTGAAGTTGGAAACATCAAGGCTTCTTGAGGCCTCAAATTTTAAACTGAGAGTTTATTTTCTACCATATTCTATTCATCAAAGCAAATCACAGGGTCAGCCTAGAATTAAAGAGCAGAAGAATTGACTCTACCTTTTGATAGCATGAGCTGCAAAGAATTTATGACTGTATTTAATTTACTCCTTTCCTTTCCCAGGCTTCCCTGATATGTGTGTGTGTGTGTGTGTGTGTGTGTGTGTGTTAGTCACTAAGTCATGTCTGACTCTTGGCTCAGACAGTAAAGAATGTGCCTGCAGTGCAGGAGACTCGGGTTCGATCCCTAGGTTGGGAAGATCCCCTGGAGAAGGGCATGGCAACCCACTCCAGTATTCTTGCCTGGAGAATCCCACGAGCAGAGGAGCCTGGCGGGCTACAGTCCACGACGTTGTAAAGAGTCAGACACGACTGAGTGGCTAGCCCTTTCACACTTCTCCCCTCCCACCCTGAATGTTTAGAATCCAAGGACAGAGGTAAACTGTTTTAATAAGTTTATCAAGTGATTATTCTGAATAGGCAGCTCCTTGCTGATGTTAGTTATTATCAAGCTAAGACTGAGTACCGTGTGTTAGCAACTGATCTGACACTTGAGCCATACTCTCTCGGTTCCTTACAACAGTCCGCTGAGACGTGTGTTCTTTCAACCTCCATTTTATTTATTTATTTAGTGTGATCCGCTTCTGGTCTTTTTCCTTTCTAAAAAGAAATACTGATTTTTTAATTGAAGGATAATTGTTTTACAGAATTTTGTTGTTTTCTGCCAGAGATATGGAAACTGAGGCTTAGATAAAGTTATCTGCACCAGTCATGTAAGTTGTTAGTGGCTGGGCTGGAACTTAAACGCTGCTACTGTGATGTTCTTACCTTCTACTGAGAACAACCAGCCTAGATAACCTGGTGAAAAGCTTACTAATAATAAACTGTCATAATGAGTTACAATGTTCGACTCATTTCATATCCATAGTCACATGTGCCCGTTACAACAACTCTGATGTAGGTAGAATAACATTTTGAGGAATTGATACTGGCAGCTTATAGAGCCTGTGGGGCTTTGCCCATCGTCACGTTCCTGATACCAGGCAGAATCGGAAATGTGCAGAGAAATGCAGTGAGTTCTGTCCTCCGGTAAGCATTGGAGCCCATGAGGGGCGGGGCCTTATGGATGACCGTGGTATGAATGAATGCTGCTGCTTTGTGATGAACCTGGAGGTGGCTGGACTCCAGGTCAACGTAGTCAGGCCTCCTTTTGACCCCGAGTTGCCAGAGCACATTGGCTTGGCCTGTGTGTGGGTTTGGGCGAGGAGCATTTGTGGCTCTGGGCCCCAGATGAGCCAAGATCTGAAGACCAGGACCTTTAAAGGAAGGGCCTGTCTCTGTCTGTTTTGTCCTTCACTAGGAGAGAAAAACTAAGCCTCAGTTAAAACAGACTAGGCACTGCAAGAATTTCTTAACTTGTGGGATTGCCTTCATGTACGAACTGCTGAGGGAACTTTCAGAGTCATCCTTTCTGAAAGCATCAGAAGCAGACTGGGATCTTAACAGACCAGAGGTTCTCGCTGTTTTTCTGTACCCCTGTGGGAGCCATTGCCCCCATCCCCCAGTGGTTCATGGACTGGTGAATTCTCACCTTGAAGGTTGAGGAGCTGCTTTGTAGGGGAGCATTTATCGAAATATCTAGAGAGATGAGGTACATATAGTTTAAAAGGGCTTCCTGAGAGATTCTGAGTCTCATTAAATACTGGCCACCACTGACTAGGATTCAAGCTTCATGAGGACATGAATTTTTGTCTCTTGTTTATTTGGATAGCTGGTGCCTAGAGCAGGGCCTGGCATGCAGTAGGTGCTCACTAATTATTACTGAATGAGTAAACACATGACAAAGTCATCTTCTGTTAAAGGCATCTTCTGCCGCCTCCAGTTGAGAGTAACTGAGACAGAGAGTCCTTTGTGTAGCCCAGACGCTTGTTGCCTTACAGGGCTGGACTTTGACCTTTTGCATCCGTGGTTCTGTGAAAGAAGTGAGGGACCTGGGCCTTTCTTGATTGTGAGTAGGTCAGGCTCTCCCCAGGCTCCAGCTTGGCATGTTGCCCTAGGCCTGCCCGCCCTGGGGAGTACTTGTTTCACACCTCCTTGCTGAGCAAAGTCTCTTTGGTCATCGGCTTGGCTGGGCACCGGATTTCTCTCATCTGTGCCCATGTACACGTGGGATGGCTCTTGTTTGACTTGCCCTTTTAAAAACAACTTAAGCATGTTGAGGTTTCCTGTTGACTGGGGGCAGCCAAAGGCTATGACCCAACAGGGAATTGTTGGCCAATCCCTGACTCACTCGAGCTGCAGTTTTCTGTGTGTGATCGAGCAGCGACAGCAGCCTGGCTCAGGGGCAGCTGGCTGCATTCCCCAGATGGCATGGTGCTCTGGAGCCTTGAGTCTGGACTGCCCCACTCTGAAGGCCTGGGGATTAGGGGCAGGTAGGCCTTGGGAGCATGCGGTGTTGGCGATACCCTGCTGTCTTTGAACTAAAGCAGTTTGGGCACGTTTCTGAAAGTTGACAGTGGTTTCCCTAGTAGACAACTAGAAAAGAATGCCGACAAGGAAGTATGCCCGTGGTTCTCTTCAGTCAGCTCACTGTACCTTTTCCTGTCTTTATTTGTTCATCATTCATGGTGCACCTTTTAGATACCGAGCAGGTGTCCCTCCACCTGGAAGAAATCATGGTCTCATAAGGAAGACCAAGAGGTTCCCTGATACTTACAACACTACGGTGGAGGCAGGATTGTGCCCAGAGCTGTGGGGGTCTCTGCTGATCTATGTCTAGGGACCTGGGCAGTTCACAAGGATGGTGGAGGCCCACTGCCTCCTCTTTAGAGCAGCAACATAGCATAGTCCCGGCTTCACATACCAGCTGAGACCTTGAATGAGATGTTTAACCTTTCTATGCCTCAGTGTTTTTCATTTGCAAAATGAGGATAATAATCAAGTATAATAATATGACAGAGTTTTGTGAAGATTGAATGAATAAATATATGTTAAGACCTATCCTAAAGAAAATCAACCCTGAATATTCTTTGGAAGGACTGATGCTGAAGCTGAAGTTCCAATACTTGGGCCACCTGATGTGAAAAGCCAAGTCATTGGAAAAGACCCTGATGTTGGGAAAGATTGAGGGCAGGAGGAGAAGGGGGCAATAGAGAATGAGATGGTTGGATGACATCACCTATTCAATAGACATGAGTTTGAGCAAGCTCCGGGAAGTAGTGAAAGACAGCAAAGTCTGGTGTGCTGCATTCCATGGGGTCGCGAAGAGTTGGACACGTCTTGGTGACTGAACAACAACAATGTAAAAACATTTATTTAGAACTGTTGCCAATATTTGCTAAGATCTGTGTGTTGACCTGGAGCTGGGAGGTGGCTTGTGTGATGTGATACCACTGCTGGGGGCTAGAGCTGTGAAGGAGCTGGTCTTCTTTCCCCATTTGCCTCCTTTGAGACCGTGGAAAGGATTCTTTCTTGAGGGGCCCTTCTGATCCTTTTGGGGGACTTCCCTGTAGCTCAAATGATAAAGAATCTGTCTGCAATGCTGGAGACCAGGGTTCAATCCCTGGGTTGGGAAGATCCCTTGGAGAAGGGAATGGCAATCCACTCCAGTATCTTGCCTGGAGAATCCCAAGGACAGAGAAGCCTGGTGGGCTACAGTCCATGGGGTTGCAGAGAGTCTGACATGACTGAGCGACTAAGACGCACACCTCTGATCCTTTTGAGACCTTCAGGGATCTGAGTTCTGATCAAGACCCAAGCTAAGGTGGAGTGTCTTGTGTATGGTAGCAGAAGCCTGAGGGGAGATGGGGCTTGTCAAGGAAATAGATCAGAGGGGTCAAGTACATATTTGGGACCACTTTAGGAAGTAGGTGCTGGAGACGCTTTGTAGCAGCTCATGAGAGTTGATCATGCGTGTTTCTTCCCAACTCCACATCCAGTGAGGTCACATGGGTCATCTGAACTCAGCCATAGTAGGAATATTTATATTGTGGAAGTTGGCAGGTGTGACAAATGTATGCTTTCCCCCTGCAAGGAGCTGGTTATTAAGCATTTAGCAGCACACCCCTGGTCTTACAGCTCTCTGATTGGCAGAGGTGGACTTTGGGGGTGCTCTGGCCTGCTGTAGACCTGGCTTCTATGGCAGACAGTACCCAGGGCCTCTGGGTGTGAACTGGGCAGAGAGACCCATTGAGTGTAGCCCACTCTGGATAAGATGTTTCTTCCTGAGGACAGCTTTGGAAGGTACATTATTGCATATAGTACTTTGAGCTTGAGAGTCCCATAGGAAAGGGGTGAGCTGAGCTCTTTAAGAATAAAGCAGTGTTCTCAGTCCACGCACTGCCATTTCTCTTTTTCTTTTTTTCTCCTAGGTCTCAGTCAGTCTCTCCACCTCCGGTTCTCTCCCCACCGAGGAGTCCCATCTACCCGCTCAGTGACAGTGAGACATCCGCCTGCAGGTACCCAAGCCGCTCCAGTTCCCGGCTGCTCCTCAAGGACTGGCATCCCCGTGAGCCTTCACCCCAGCATCCTCAAGCCCCCTCCCCCGACACCTCACCACCCGTCTGTCCCCTCAAGGCCACCAGCTTCGGTTATCTGGACAGAAGCCCTGCCGTGTGCAAGAGAGAGGACCAGAAGAGAACGTCCGGGGGGCAGCCCAAGATGTAGAGGGCATCGCTGCTTCCCCGCCCCTCGCCCAGAGTACTCCATCCCTGGGGTCAGCAGTGGGCCCCAGGAGTGTCTTTCTGAACCGCGCTGGTCCCCGTGCCCACAGCCTGGGCATCCGGGAGAAGATTTCAGCATGGGAGGGTCGCCGAGAGGCTTCGCCCAGGATGAGCGTGTGTGGAGAGAAGCGGGAGGGCCCTGGGGGCGAGTGGGTGGCCAGTGAGGGCTGCCCCAGCGTGGGCTGCCCCAGCGTGGTGCCGTCCCCCTGCAGCTCGGACAAGACCTTCGACTTCAGGGGCCTCCGGAGGATGAGCAGGACCTTCTCCGAGTGTTCCTACCCCGAGACCGAGGAGGAGGGAGAGGCGCTCCCTGTGCGGGACTCTTTCTACCGGCTGGAGAAACGGCCAGGCCGGAGCGAGCCCAGTGCCTTACTCAGGGGGCACAGCAGCAGGAAGGAGAGCTCAGCAGTGCTGAGTCGGATCCAGAAAATTGAACAGGCCCTGAAGGAGCAGCCAGGCCGGGGGCTTCCCCAGCTCCCCAGCAGCTGCTACAGCATAGACCGAGGGAGATGGAAGACTGGGACCTTGGGCCCCTTGGAGGAACCCACAGGGAACGCGAGTGTGAGCACTGACAGCCGGGCAGGAGGAGCGGCTGGAGTTGGGGGGGAGGCGGGCCCACCCCTGGAGAGGGAAGGCAGCGGCCCTGCTAAGCCAGGGACCCCTGGAAATAGCCCGACCTCCCAGCTGCTGCCGCCGAAGAGCTCCCCTGATCCCGCTGTGAACCCTGTCCCCAAACCCAAGCGCACCTTTGAATATGAGGCTGACAAGAACCCCAAGAGTAAGCCAAGCAATGGTCTACCTCCTTCACCCACAC
This sequence comes from Aepyceros melampus, assembly GCA_006408695.1. Lineage (NCBI taxonomy): Eukaryota > Metazoa > Chordata > Mammalia > Artiodactyla > Bovidae > Aepyceros > Aepyceros melampus. The sequence goes on along the minus strand of SJXQ01001556.1, from coordinate 556,858 downwards.
CTGCTGCTCCACCCCCCCTGCCCTCCACCCCAGCCCCACCTGTCACCCGGAGACCCAAGAAGGACACACGAGGTCACCGCAAGTCCCAGAACAGGTAACGAATGCCCCTCCAGTGACGCAG